>JARJLF010000078.1:0-477810 GCA_029378395.1 Mycena leptocephala | reverse complement strand
ATGAAGTGAAAAATTGGGTTTCTTTTTGTGAGACACTGATGCAAGTAAAGTACGGGCCAAACTATTGAAAACCTCATGAAATTCATAAAAATCATTGCAAAATTCCAATTTGCCAATACCGTATAATTTCGTTCAATTCGGCAGTCACGTGATTTTCGACTTTCGCCAGAAAAAATTATTGCCGCAATAAAAAAAAAGTAGAGCGTGGCGCGTGACTGTCGATTTGAACGAAATTATACGGTACTCCAAAGCGGCCGGTTTGGCGCTTGAGGAAAGTTTAACGCTGATGTCCCGGGCAAAGCGGAGTTTGGCAATGTGTACACTTTTAGGCCCCCGCGCGCTTAATGATCAAAAGCCCCGAGGAAGTGCCGTTTATTGAGCGCTTCCAAAGGTGTGGACCGAGTGCTTCCAAAGCCTCGGGCCTGATCTCCCAAAAGCGAAGTTTAAAAAGCTTCAGACAGACAGGGATAATTGTATAAAGAGAGATAAGACCCAGTACTTAAAGTTAGTGGGAATGGTGGCAAAATATAGAGGGGATATCCCTCTACAGCACTGCCCGTACACAGTCCTACTTATTGGCATGGCAATACATCGTTTCCATAGACTCGGAGGATAAAAAGACCTCGGACACGGGGAATCGAACCCCCGACCTCCCTGCAAACTACCTGGAATACGGACATCTTGAGGGCTGTGCACCTTACACCACATCCGATGCCGTCTATATTATGGATTGTTGAAGGAACTGATGCTTCTCATACAGTACCTACCTGCCCCCCATGTCGGTCTGATGCGGTGGCAGCGTGTACCGTCCCTGATACACTTCCCTCGCTTTCTTGCCATCAGGAAAATCCTATTCTCTGAATGTGTCCAAATTTTGCCGAATTGGGACAACCGTGGTAATGACTTGACGAAGTCAAGCGCTGTCAAGCGAAACAAATCGCGCGAAATCCAGAGTCGCAGTCTCAGAATTTGCCATACTGTGAGTTTCTCTAGCCATGGTTCTAGATGCCCAGCCTACAACATTTGCGACCGGATGCTGCTCGAACTTGAAAGTTGAACCAAATGCTCACTGCTCAAGGTGTTGGGGAGGCAGTTGCCGAATTGGCCAAAGTTGAGGATGTAAGGTTAGGGCATCTAAACTTATCCTGATATAGTCCACAGTTGTTCGTCAAGGTAGCTTGTTGGAAGAGCGCTCGCTCCATCGTGGTGGGATGCAAGATGATAAGGTCGACAAGATATGCCTATGTACGCTTCGCTTCGGCAACTCGGGGCAGGCAAGAAAAAAAGGCCCTATTATCCCTGGCTCACAATAATAATAATATTGACCTACTCGCTGTGACCAAAAGTAACCGGAAATTTGGTTTTGAGAGTTTCTGTCTCAAACTTTTCGCATTTTTGTGGTCAATTTATCAATCTATGATTGATTTGGCGTAGATTGACGCATTTGGACCTGAGGTGGAACCTCTCACATCTAATATATCATGAAATTTCTAAATTGATCGAAAATTGATGATGTTTCCCTCCTTCTAATTGTCTTGATGCTATTTCTGGGTACATCAAGAGCTGATAAAGAGCTGTGGGCTTATAGAAATATGCACCCAAAATTTAGGGGGTTTATGTGCTTTCTAAATGGCTCCATGAATAAATAAAACGAGGGAAACAATCGCCACCTTAGGTCCAAAGCCCTCAAAATCAAATTTCCGGTTACTTTTGGTCATAGCGAGTAGTAACTAGGGTTCGGCCGAGAATCCGGTGGATTTCGGGGACCCTAGACTCTAGGGATTAATCATACGTAGGGGGCCTAGACTCTAGGGCATTGTGGATTGCATATTGTGCCGGATGCGCCGGTGCGAAAGATTCAGATCCTGGTAACATGGCTGTACTTCTCGTTTGGCCAGAGCCACCATTCTTAGCTACACAGATGCAATTCATTCAATGCACGCAATCAAGTGCTCCGGTCCACAGAATTGTAGATAATATTTTGTGTATGAGAATCATGACTCTTGGGAGAGGCCGGTTAGTAATACTACACTCGGGCCGCGCTACCCCGAACCCCGCAAAACGGATTCCGCAGGACTTGTCTTTTGATACCGATACCCGCCCAATTGGAGAGGCGGCGCCGCACCTTGACCCGAGGCCCATCATTGCCGCAGGATTTGATTTTTGGGGCTGCGGAGTAGGAGGGCACCAGCAGATGGCCTCTCCAGGCTCGGAGACAGCACCTCTGAAATGGCGGGGAGAAAACCGCTCACTGAAACAGGCGACATGGAGGCCCAGCCGGTCCCGGTTGTTGTCTGAGTGTTGCGATGGCATCAGTTTCACCGGGCCGGCTGGTCCACGAGCCTGCCCCGGGAGTCTTAAAAATCTTTTTGACCTACATTTCAAATAAGTTTCAAACATGCTTGAAACACCTTAAAAAGACCATTTCACTGCCAGAGAGCACTTTCTTTTCAATGCTGCAAACAGCTCTTTTTGGGGCTCAAAAAAGCCGTGAAAGTGTGTAGAGGGTGAAAATTTACCTCCACTGAGGCTTTATGTGCCCAGCACAACCATTTAACTATGTCTGCGCAAAACGGCAAGAAATCATGCCACTGATAACCGCGGCGCCACACAAATAATAAGGACAAATAATTGATTGCCGTGAGAAATTGCAAGAAATCCACTCAAAAACGCGACTTTGTATGCCCCATATCTCAACAACCACAAGGTGGATTCCTTTGGTTCAAGACATGAATGTGGACTATTTTTCAAGCCCTTTCACGATCAAATTTCCACATATGGTAACCCCCAAAAGTAAATTTTCAGCAACTTAGAAAATTAAGCTGTTCTGGCGGATTACCAAAAAAGGAAAATGGACAAGTAAATGGTTGGTCTCTATTTTATGCCAATTTGAAGTGAAACTGATGGAATTGTGCAAATTACAATTAGGCATTTATTTTGAGCACCACTGTAGTTCATTTATGCATCTGAAACACATCTTTTCACATTTAATGAACCATAAACACTCACTGCATTTTGACAGGTTCTGGACCCACGTTAGCCGAGATATGCACAGCCGTCGAGGTTAGCCGAGGCACCTCGGGAACGGCTCGGCATATCTCGGCTAACATGGGTCCAGAACCTGTCAAAATGCAGTGAAATCTACATTGTTACCGCAAGAAAACATATATTAGCCTGTTTGCGCAGGAGCCATTCAAGCCATCTGATGGCTTTTTCGCAGCCAATGACTAATCGTTCATATGGATTTTGACCTAGTGCTCATGTCGAGCTCTCTTGCTTCAGTTCTGACCATATGTGAGCTCTATTCCTCACTCAGCATCGAAGGCGGTTCTGGCGGTCCCATTTCGAGGTCAATATTGTGTGTTTCGGCTGATTGTGAGTCAATTACGGTGCAATGGCATTAGAAGAGCATCTCTGAATGACTCCACAGGTATGCATTCCAATGAATACCATTTCTTGAGTGGATATCTCAAAGGAAAAGTCGGGCCATACGAGCTATGGGCCATTGGCTGCGCACTGCAAAAAAGTCATCAGATGGCTGGAATGAATGACTCCACAGGTATGCATTCCAATGAATACCATTTCTTGAGTGGATATCTCAAAGGAAAAGTCAGGCCATACGAGCCATCAGCCATTGGCTGCGCACTGCAAAAAAGCCATCTGATGGCTGGAATGGCTCCTGCGCAAACCCTCTATTTTGCAACTTGATTCAACCGAACGCCTGTAAGTGTATGACGGTCAGTACATGTGGATATACTCTAACCATCTCTTCTACGCTTATCACGACCATTGTCATTTGAGAGGCAAGCGTCGCACATCCAGCTGTCATGGACCCTCCCCTGCTCGAGACACGCTAAATGATACTAAGTTTTTTCAGCGCCGTAAGAATGGTGAGTGGATTTGTGTCATCTTACCCATTTTGTAAGGCAATCCTTGTTTCTGCAGCGTGCGACGTTTTTGGAGGCAGCCGAATCTGCCTTGGGATCTGCAGAGCCGTCACAAATACATGCCGAGAGTTTTGCCGAAAAGTCTTCGTACCCCTCGCGTTCTCTCCGTTTTCGAGTCGACCATCGCACCCCTATGGCTGTCTGTCCGAAGCCATTTCAAACTCCGCCTGATTAGCGCGTTCGAATTAACGCCCCGATCTCTACCTAGCGTCCTGATTTAATATCACTCTTTTGTTGATCTAAGACCTGATTAGCGCGTTCGAATTAACGCCCCGACCTCTGCCTAGCGCCTTGATTTAATATTACCTCTGTTGTTGCCTGTACCTCTTTTTAGACACCTTGCAACCCCCCTAGCCTATGTCTCGGCATTATCTGGCGGGTACCTCTTGATGAGAAGTATTAGAGACCTTGCAGACAGGCAATCTTACAAGGGAAGTTCAAAAAAGTTGTAAGCAGACGAACATGCCCTTACAGCAGATGGCAGTACCGAGGGCGCGAATCCGTTTTGGGCATTTTCTGATCCCCGCAAGCGATTCGCCTATATCTCGATGAGTTCTGCATGGCTTGGGATGAGACATAGCTAGATGATTCAAAGTAATTCGTGCGCAATTAATAATAGAAAAAAAAATTGCGAAAATATTTTATATTTGGTGAGATGGGTCTGGAGGTGATTTTGGGGGTCAATTCAGTCTACCAGCATCTAGACATGTTGAAATGACCTAGATTTTTATGAGGGAGGGCTTTTATGCATTCTGAAGGTTGTGATAGAGTCGGAATATTCAATATCTTAGTTTATCGTGCTTGTAATGACATCAGGACAATAGTAATACACTGCAATAAGGAAACATTGTGGTATTTGAATCCATCCCTGAACTCTCGGCAAATCTGACGCTATCACAACTTTCAGAATGAATAAAAATCCTCCCTCCCAAAAATCTGAGTCATTTCAACCTGCCTAGATGCTGGTAGACTGAATTGACCCCCAAACTCACCCCCCAGGCCCATCTCACCAACTATAAAATATTTTGGCAACTTTTTTTCTATCACTAATTGCGCGTGAATTACCCTGAATTATCTAGCTATGCCTCATCACAATCTGCGGAGAACTCATTGAGATATGGGTGAATCGGTCGCAGGGACCAGAAAATGCCCCAAATGACAATTTTCTGATTCGCGCCTTCAGTACTATTGTACAGTAATTCGCGCTTCCCACTCATAATGTGCCCATAGAAATAGGCAGATGATGATGGATTCCGGGCCTAGAGTAGGGTTTCGGGAATTATGCCGACGTTGTCGGAAAAAGTCGCTTGATGACGGTTATGTGGTACCACTAGAAGCCGCACCTTCAAGCAATAGATATGGGAAGCACCGAAGCGAAGCCATGTCATGCAACAAGCGGATTTAAGGCTAGGAGGGCGGACTGCGAGCCACCATACTAACTAGTCTGACTCAGTTGGCAAGGGCAAAGCCGCACCTCGGATTTACGTTGGTGGTCGGCAACTCTGCCGGAAATCAGTGATGGAGAAGATGGTATTGCCGCATTTGGAATTTCTGCTCCTGGGGCCACGTCGGAAAATCCTAGAGCAGTCGAGGTAATTCAACAACATTTGAAGTGTACCAAATGTCTGACTTTCAACGTAGCCTCCGACGTCCTGCAACAAATATTTCGATACCTTGTATCAAGCCGAAAGCACTGTTGACCCATCGGACGACTAGCTGAGCAGTGCACCAATCTAAACAACTGCCAATCTAATTACATGGTGGACCGGCATGGCAGCCACTGACCATCCACTCCCAAAATGGACTCGGAACGCCGATCCAATGATCCCCCAGAGCCCAATAAAGGGATTCGGCACGACTGACAAGGTCCCACTCAATGCAACAATTCTCTCAATGGGGTCACACGGTTGAAAATATAGCTGCAGAAAAACCAAATCTCGACAATTTTTGGTTCACCAGTTGGTGCTGGTTAAAATGGGTCAATGGAAATTACATCCGCCAGTTTTACATGTAAATTACAGGGCAAAATACGTATTTTACATGGAGGCCCTCTATGGGAAGCACCGAAGCGAAGCCATGTCATGCAACAAGCGGATTTAAGGCTAGGAGGGCGGACTGCGAGCCACCATACTAACTAGTCTGACTCAGTTGGCAAGGGCAAAGCCGCACCTCGGATTTACGTTGGTGGTCGGCAACTCTGCCGGAAATCAGTGATGGAGAAGATGGTATTGCCGCATTTGGAATTTCTGCTCCTGGGGCCACGTCGGAAAATCCTAGAGCAGTCGAGGTAATTCAACAACATTTGAAGTGTACCAAATGTCTGACTTTCAACGTAGCCTCCGACGTCCTGCAACAAATATTTCGATACCTTGTATCAAGCCGAAAGCACTGTTGACCCATCGGACGACTAGCTGAGCAGTGCACCAATCTAAACAACTGCCAATCTAATTACATGGTGGACCGGCATGGCAGCCACTGACCATCCACTCCCAAAATGGACTCGGAACGCCGATCCAATGATCCCCAGAGCCCAATAAAGGGATTCGGCACGACTGACAAGGTCCTACTCAATGCAACAATTCTCTCAATGGGGTCACACGGTTGAAAATATAGCTGCAGAAAAACCAAATCTCGACAATTTTTGGTTCACCAGTTGGTGCTGGTTAAAATGGGTCAATGGAAATTACATCCGCCAGTTTTACATGTAAATTACAGGGCAAAATACGTATTTTACATGGAGGCCCTCCGACCTGCATGTAAAAAACTGTGAAAAAACCCACTCCAACTGGGCTCACAGGGCAGTCTTTTGTCGTCTTCTACCCTGCCAAGAACCTCAGGCCAGCTAAGAAACACAGCACCCCCTCTGAGGGACACAGATGGTAGACACATTTGAGGATATCTCGTGAAGTGACAGCCAATGTTTACACGTTTTACAATATTTTTTACACCAGCCACGGAAAATTCAATGACCGGCGGCTCAACTGGTGTAATATTTTTCGCATCTGGGCAGGAAGTTCTGACTCCACAAGGCCATTTTGCTTTTTCCTTGTTCAAAAGTGGAATGGGTGCGGATTTCTCGTTCAAATTAGGCTCCTTAGTCATGGAACATTTAGCTGCCAACGGCTCAAGTGATGTAATATTTTCTGTATTTGAGCCTCAGCCTCCATCGGCTAGCTGTTTCCATGCCGCTCAACTTATGAGAGCATTTTTGGTGGCACACCCTAAAGAGATGCGACTTCAGAGACCCTATTGGTTTTTCCTCATTCAAAAAGTGGAATGGGTACGAATTTCTCATCTGAGATAGGTTCCTTAGCATGGAATGAGTGCTCAGGAAGAGCCATGGAAAATTTAACCACCGGTGGCTCAACTGGTGTAATATTTTTCGCATCTGGGCAGGCAGTTCCGACTCCACAAGGCCATTTTGCTTTTTCTTTGTTCAAAAGTGGAATGGGTGCGGATTTCTCGTTCAAATTAGGCTCCTTAGTCATGGAACATTTAGCTGCCAACGGCTCAAGTGATGTAATATTTTCTGTATTTGAGCCTCAGCCTCCATCGGCTAGCTGTTTCCATGCCGCTCAACTTATGAGAGCATTTTTGGTGGCACACCCTAAAGAGATGCGACTTCAGAGACCCTATTGGTGCCTCTTGCTTTGAGAATACTCACTTTGACACTGGTGCTCCTCATGCACCAACAGCTCGGTAAAATAAGTGGGGCCCTCTGCAAGGGTTTAAAACACAGTCATATCTATAAACCCTACAGTTGACTAGTACTGCTTCACATATATAACATATTCAAAAAAAAAAAAAAAAAGATCAATCGGGGCAGTACTTTCAGTGCCGCAGCGTTCCTGCCCAAACCGGGATGTTTCCAGAAATCCCATTACGTAATGTGATTGGAAAACACGGTATTTCAGAGACTGCGGACTTTCGATGCGAATCCAACGCACCTACTCCCTAGGCAATCCGATCAGAATTGAGGTTAGGGCGCTGTTCTGCTGAAAACTCGCAAAAACAGAAAAAAAAACACCCCCACCCTATGTTCCGCAAAGAGCGGTAAATCAAGCAAGTGCTGCCATTTCCCTCCAAATACCAACCCAAAAATCGACAAATGGACGTGATGGGTGGGCAGGAATCCCATGAAATTGACTGCCACACGCCATCTATTCTGTGCCGGAGATACACCTGGCTTGGGTTAACCCAGAAAAACTTACAGCTCTTTGCAGAACTTACAGTAGGGCGCCCGCTGTTTTAGGCAGAACAGGCGTTACAGGCTCAATTCTCATCCGTTTGCCTTGTAAATATGCTCAATGAATTTGGAATCCCATGCGCAGTTTTCTGTGTCCTTGGATTTTTACTTGGGTCTTGGATCAAATTAATGACATTTGGGACATTTGCAGGCAGGACAGCTCTTGTAGTAGTGTTTCACCCCCGATTGCCCTAGATTTTTTGATATGGTGGACTTCTATGTATAATCTAATTCCAGAAATACTGGGATGGTAAGTATGATGTCAGGCTTTCATATTGAAACAGCGGGCTGATTGAGACTAATCTGCCCAATATTTCCTGCCCACTAGTTTGAAACCAGGGGGTTGGATTCATTATCCCGGTATTTCAGAAACTAGATTATACATTGAAGTCCACCATATCCAAAATCTAGGAGAAATCAGGGGTGAAACATTGAGAATTGATATTGAGGTCGCAGCGACCAAAAAAATCAAAACGATCAAAATTTGATAAAATTTGATCCGCACCCTAAGTTCCGGGGAGCACTTGACATATTTAAGGTTTGAATGGATCCTGCAAGATATTCGCATTTTGAACCACATGCCCGAAATGGCATTTTGAATCACATGCTTCGTAATGGCATTTTGAACACTATTGAATGGTTTAATTCACATTTTGAACCACGTGCCTTGAAATGGCATTTTGAATCACATGCTTCATAATGGCATTTTGAACACTATTGAATGGTTTAATTCGCATTTTGAACCACATGCCTTGAAATGCCATTTTGAATCACATGCTTTGTAATGGCACTTTGAACACTATTGAATGGTTTAATTCGCATTTTGAACTACATGCCTTGAAATGCCATTTTAAATCACATGCTTCGTAATGCCATTTTGAACACTATTGAATGGATCCTGTGAGAAATTCAAATTTTTAACCACATGCCCCGAAATGCCATTTTGAATCACATGCCTCGTAATGGCATTTTGAACATTATATGTTCTAGAAGCTCTGTTTGGTCGAGCTCGAATGATTGGCAGACACTCGCCAATTTGCAGCATTGGCGAGCTCCGTGATCGGTTCTCCTCGGCGATGAACCTGACTTCGTCTACGAGGAATATCCGGAGCTCGAACGGAAGCCACGTCGATTGAAGTTGATGCGTATGCGAGATGTGGATCATCTTCCGCCCGCAGTCGTGGAGAGGGGAAGTCAGTGCCGACAGTTGTGATCTCGAGGTCTGTTGGAGGGCTGCTGTTATGGGCGAGAGCGGATTCTGCGAAAATATGGCATCAAGATGAAGGTCCCTTTTGCTGAGCTTTGGAAGCTGAAGGACAGGGACCTCATGCGCCCGTTCGGGGGTAATACCTAGCAATCTCGTCTGATATTGGACCGCTCGATGGTTAATTTGTCTGCCGATCCTTCTGTCACCTCCGCTGGTGAAATCGACCCCGAAGCTGTCAATCCGAATAACCCGCTTATATACGTGGATTTCGACGAGATGATTGCCCGTGAAACGTTGCAATCTTCGATTGCTCGAGACGCTCCGCATTCTCTCTTTGCAGAGATTGATTCCGCTGGACATCGTACCCATAAAAAATCTGTGCTTCGTACTCTGTTCGACATGACCCATGATTCTCACAGTAGTCACGACCGGCTGCAGCGGATCCGTGGTTTTACAATTGGTGGCAAGTCGTGGTGCCACGAGAGCCCGGCCGACACATCGGGTGTCTCCGTCAACACATTTCCAGTTGGGCAATCTTTTCAGCACTCTTGTATGTTATAATGGGACCCATCTCGGCCTCGGTGTAGGCGAAGTGTACACTCATCAAGAACTGTATTGTGCCTACCAAGCCCGTATCGATGTCCGCCATGCCGCTGGCGGAACTCCATTTAGTTTCATCGGCTATCCAGATCTCCGGGCAGGTCCTTTCCCTCGTTCCCTTAACTGCAGATGCCTCTGAATGGGCATGGGACTGTCAATTCATATCATTCTCCTGCCGTGTATCCCGAAAGAATCACGACAACACCGGTGCGGCTGAAGTTGCACGTATACCAAATCTTCAAATTGTTGTCTCGAGTCGAGTGGTTGATCCGGTCCACAAATACGCTCGGGAAATCTCTGTTTCAACGCTCAATTTAAATTCCGACTTGGAGCGAGAGAAGACGTGGGTCTTCTCAAATGCAAATATCACTGCTTATTGGAACCGTCTATGGACATCCATCCTTAACGACAAAAATCTGCACGATAAATTCCCGGCAAATTTTACAGGTGTATCTGGTGGGGCTTTCCCGTACAGCTCTCGATCACAAGGTAATTCTTTTGAGGCTTTCGAGAACAATGTCATCGACTTAAATCTTGCAGGATTGGCCGGAATTGTATATCCCGAGCGATAGTCGATACCCCAATCCAGAAAACCGTCGCCGACCGTCAAAAGTGTCGGATTTGTAACAAACATGTAAAGACACTGATCGGCAAATGCACGTCGGTGGGCATATACTCAAATCAGCTCTTGGTGTGCCGGAGACTGGTAACAGCGTCTCTGTGAGAAATAATTATCCGCGAAATATTCAACTTATACGATACCGACAGGTTTCGACGCAATACCCTTGTGGCACTTGTGGCGGGCCTTCAACGAGTGATGCTTGCCAGATCCACATAAAATCTGGGAAGGCAGACTCAAACTGCCCTTCTGCATATTCTTTTTTGATTTCTGCAGCCTCTCAATTTCGGGAGACCCGACCATGCACAAATGTTCCAATCAATGTCTGCTCTTGGGTTGCACCCAGATTCATTGGAAGTATAATTTCATTCAGCACCTTGACAATCAGCATCCATCGTGGCGGAACTTGCTTTCTTCCTCATTTCTTCCTCAAATTCAAATTTCCCGAGCCGAGCAGCGAGCACTTGGCATTACGGATTCGAAAATAGTTGAGTGGCCGCAAATGACAACACCGAGCGCGGCGGTTCCAGAAGAATCCCGAGTCAGAAGCGCTCCTCTGATGCCTTGCAGATGTCCCCCAGCCGACGCGACAAGGAGAATGAGAGTCCGCGCGGCGCCGCAGGGCGATCGTCAAAATTAATACGACTTGATACTGTTTCTAGACCTTTCTTGTCTCCCATAGCCTGGCCATCTCATTCCATTGGATAAACTACTTTACTACATTACTCCTGTATGTAGACCTCCATATAGCCACCAATATTGCATTGCTTTCAGCTAGATTTGCGTTCGAAACAATTGGGCGTCGGCGTTAATCCCCAAAGGGGACGAATTCACGTGTGTTGATCTGTGTGCTCGCTTAGCAGATCAGCTACCTCCTGGGTGGAAGAGGAGGAGGTAGAAGCTGTGTGTTGAGGTCGATGAGCGAGTGCGGGGAGAAGAGGAGGAGCGAGTTACAACCATGTTTTTGCTGAAGATTCAGAATTCAAGAGAAAGCTTTTACTATTGTTCACCCCCTTTTGCAAAAGTTTTTTGATGCGAGCGCTGTGGAGGCATTTAAATTCAGATTGCTCTAGAATTTGAAACTGGACCAAGCCTTACATATAGTTTATATGCTTGAATATTTTCAGACTTTATCGGGGACTGCGGAAGAAGCCTTGACGATGCCGGCGTGGACCTCGAAATACCCACTTTTGCAAAAGAAATTTGGCGGGTGATTGGCGGCCCATCAAAAATTTGACCAAAACTGACTTTTGATTTTCTTACGGGCTCAGATGCAAGCCAAAGGGCTCTATAAAACCTGGGGGTACATTTCAGTATATAGTTATCATATGCTGAATTTATCTCGAGGGAGTCCGGTCCCAACTGCAGCAGCTAGATCAAAATTTTGCAAAAGTGGGTTCGTTTTGCAAAAGGGGGTGAACAATACCGTGCCCGTTCCGTCGAGAAATTTCCACAGCGCTCGACGGCACGGTCACGGCACGGGTTTCTATCCTGACGGCCCGTCGCAAGACGGCCGTCACGGCCGTCGAACGGGTTGTATTTTTTTTGGCGCAGGAAGCACATTCCGGGCCAATTAATATCTCCACGGCCACCGCCCACGCAGTAATAGCTCGTACCTTCTGTCTATGACTTTTGTGCTTCTTTTTGCGGCCAAAAATTACCAGTTACAGTGGTTTCGGCAAATTCCGGCAATTGCCGGAGTGTGATGGCCGAGTTTGATCTCGTTTTTGCTCACACTTTTATTTACGCTGCCGGGCCTTCCTCAGCTTCAGGGGGTGTAAAAAGTTGAGGAAAAATTCTTGAAAAATTCCTAGTCTGTTAACAAGGTACATGTATCTCTGGGATTTGACATGTTGCCCAGACTTGCAAAGGTAAGCCCTGAGCCGCCTACGATGAGCAGAGACATCAATCTTACTGGAAAGACGTACTGTGTTTGTATCGCTCCAAAAACCCGGCTACTTCCCATTCATCCATGTCTCCATCGACACATTTAAATGTGTAATCGATGCTCAGTGAAAGGAGTTTATGAATTAATATCGCAATTTGGGGGTGCATCGTTACAACGAGGTTGAAACCGTTTTTGGACATGGCGGTGTGGACGTAACGTTGGTGCTTTGGAAGCTTTACTTCATGGAAGTTCAGATGATGAAGCACCCCTAGAGCATGTTCGCGCTCGTCATCTCGGCCATTTCCAGATAGAAAAGGACAAAATAACTTACCCTCCCATCCCATTCCTCGCGGATGTTCGAATTTCTTTTGGTCGCTAATGAAGTCTCGAAGCTTGCGGCTGTCTGCAAATGCTGGGCTGCTCTCAGCGATTTACAAAGCACTGACAAATTTTCGGTAGGATTTTATTTCACCAGGTGAAAGGTCTGCAGCTGGCTCGAACATTACTGGGTTAGATGTTGGAATCAATAGAGCAATCCAATATCAACAGTGAACCCGTTGAAAATGTGCAGGGAATTATTTCATATCTACACAACATATATACTGTTTTCTATAATTAAGGTACGCATTTAGTCCGTCATACTGCAGAACTTTCTGTCGCCACTGTATGTCCAAGGTCAAGGCAGCCTGATCAAAAGGCGCACAAAAAAAAATTGGTCGTTGACGTCCATGGGGGCCCTGGGCTCAGAGGCAACTGTATAGGTGCATCACACTGGTTCAAGAACCATCCAAGAAAAATGGGCCTCCGTTACGCATTTGTAAGGATGAGACAACCAAGTGCGCAAGAGCTAGACAATAAGTTACTCAGTCTTCACGCACACAAGTGATACGAAGTCTATAGTATTCACCGAGACAATAAGTAACTAGCACAGATATGGTATACTGGCGGGTTCAACTCGGGTGGGCCTTGGGTTGGTGTTCTCCTGATGGGCGTGGGGTTTATAATCTGGGGAATGTAAAACTATTTCTCTTGGAAGGGAAATTCCTCGAGATTGGTTGAATCTAAATTATAAATTCGGGTCATATTTATGCAAGTCGGTAACTGGTCTGATTTTGCGCGCGCTAGATTACAGATTTAAAAAGACCCGGATACAATACCGTCCTTCGACGACGACCGGAGGCAGCCCCTGGAGGCCCGTGATCCACCATTGACCAGTCTGGCACGTGCATTATAATTTACCACAGTTACTCGTGGACCGTATATACGTTGATAACAAAATATTCAAACATTTCCGCGGATGGGAGATTAATCACTTCCCCGTTAAAAGTGACCACAGACTTGTAACTACTCAATTAACATGCAGACCAGATGAAAAACCAGGTAAAGGCAGGTGGAGTATACCTTTATACCTATTAAAGACCCGAAAGTTCATGATGCGAGTTGCTACTTTAGCAGCCCAGCTGTTGAAAGACCTCGAAAACGTGAAGAAATCAAAATGGGACCCAACCAATAACATTCAAACTTTGTGGGCTAAATTCAAGTTAGACATAGCAGCATATGGCAAATATTGCTCACATTTTGTGAACGAGACAACCCAGCAAATAAGAACATGGAAAGCTCAATTGAGTATGGTGTTACACGATGAGGACATGCCTCAAGAAGATATATCATTGGCTGCTTATATGTTAGAAAAGAAGATCGCAGACCGCCAACGTGAGGTATCAGAGAGGAAAAGAGCCGTGTCAGATACACGTTATGACATTGAAGGGGGGGCCCTACAAACGACTTCTTGGACAAGGTCTGCTAAAGGCTACCACACCAAGGAATCAATATATGAATTTAAACGTGAGGGAAGCGAGGGTTCACTACCTCAATATGAGAGCGGGTACACTGAATGGAACGAGTGTTCAGACGCCAGCAACAACATGAGAGATTAACAACACGCACCACTTGGTAGTCGAGGTCCTTGTGCTCAGGTGTATTGTGGCCTCGGCATTTCAATCGGGATGGGATTCGCTCTTGACACGCTGGATTGGGGAAGTCGATAAATTGGTGATTCATGGCGACGTTGTTGGACTAGGAATGTGGGTGATGAGTGACATATCATGCTGTGAGGGGTGCTGGGGTCAGTATGGCGGTCGTTGAGACTAGGCGGGGACTCAGCAGCTCTTTTTTGTTGTTGACCTTGCAGACTTAAATAATATACGTGAAGGGTCAAAAAATTTAAATGGGAATCCGTTCACTGTTGAGAGGGCCATTGTTTAAACAAACTTTGTAGGGTTACCCTATGATGAAATTATGAATAGCAGCGAGAGCCAGAAAAACACGGGCCTGGAGGTCGATGTCAAACTGAGGCGGGTGTCTGAGAATAGATAGGTTGCGCAGCAGCCATTGGAGCCACCAGGTGGCTCCACACATGCCAGTTTTGATGTAGTCTCCACATTTTTTCCCACGTTCAACTACACCAAATCGACACTAAAGTGGTCCTTTACAACGCCTGGGAGAACCTGTACCAACTTGAATGCACAGAGCATAATTGGTAGCCACATGGTGGCTCGAATGGCTGCTGCGCAACCTGTCCAATGGCCCAGCGCTTTTTTATCACTCCAAAAACCCGTTCGACAACATTTCGGGCAGAGGCATGGCGTAAAATCTATAGTTCTTCCTTCGAGATTCGTTCGTTGGATTTTTGGAGGGGATCCACGCAATTGCCATATAAGGTAGTTCCTTTGGAATGTCATTTGAGCTCGCAATTGAGTCTGCAAAGTGGGGCTAGTTTGGTCATTTTTTCCAATTTTTTTTCCCGCTAAAATGAGCATTTTGCAGGCCTCGTTACGAGCTCAAATCACGAGCAATTACGATCCGCATCCATCGAGTTACGTGAACGTGACTGATGTGTGACAGTGGCGTGGGAAAGCGCGAAATTTCGATTTTTGAAAAAAAAAAAAAAAAAAAAAAAAAAAGGTCCGTTTTTTCGTGCTCTAGGTTGCCAAGAAAAAGTTTCCTGACTATGGAGGAGTTTTTGGTGTACTCAATCATTGATATGTACAGGCAGGACTGCCCTATGAGGTGTATTTTGCTAGAGGTCAATGGGAAGAAGAACATCCAACCCAGAAAACAAAATTTGACCATTTCACTACCAAGTTCACCAGCCAAATCACCGAAATCTATTTTTGCTTTCTCATTTTTCCGAAGTATAACCATATTCGAAGCAAGCAAGCCAGTTCTGATTGTATCAATGCATTGTGGTTGCTAAAGTTCCCTTCTCGCTGTCAAAGTTTGCTGATGTGCACTTTCTCGGCCCCAACAGTGCCCTTGCGGACCACTTGCGGTCACGCCAAAAGAAATATTGAAGTATAGTCGTGGTACTTCGATGTCGGTGTCGGGCCCAGCACAACAAGAGCTCCTGGAGGCTTTTCGGGTACATTATCGTCGTTATGAAGCCGCCGTCCGGGAGACTGTAACGAATTCTGCCGATGCAGTCGTCCTTTGGCGATTAGGCGATGATCTTGAACAGTATATTGCGCTCGTCAACGAAGTCGGTTATTTATTCCTTTTCTTTCTGCTGACGTTGACGTGTTTTCTAGTATTCATATATTTTCGAGGCTGCAGAATTGGCAAATGTACAACGAAACCTGGAGGGAATGCAGAATGATGTCCGACTGCAGTACCAAGACGCAGTGGATCAGTCCCATGAGGGGCGTCCTACCGTTGTCGAGACGGTTTACACTGGTGGGGCGGGGCGCCCTTCAATCTATATCGACCCGGATTTCTTGCGATGGGCATATTCCTTGAGATCGACAGCCAGCATTGCCCGCTTTCTGGGAGTTGGCCGAACAGTTGTCCGTGGTGCTCTCTTGGAGCACGGCATCGCTGTGTCTCGTGAACAGCCCGCAGTCTTGGCCAACACGTACGACGAAGCTGATTATCCCTTTATACAAGACGAAGGACAACCGGCGGCACCAGCTATTTCCTCTTATACGGGTCCATTATCGTCCATCATCGACGACGAATTGGACAGTTTGCTCTTCCGGTTGCGGCAGCATTACCGTCGGGCTGGACTAAGCATGCTTGATGGCATGCTGCGCCGTCTCGGCCACCACGTTCCGCGAGCACGCATCCGCCAGTCGCTACCCAGTCCAGCGCGTGTTCCAAAGAATTACCATCAGGCGGCGCACATACAGTGTTCCCGGGCCGAATTCCTTGTGGCACCACGACGGACAGCATGGTCAGCAGGTCTCTCTCTCTCTCATCCCAGAACTTACCGCTTTTGAAGGTCTCATTCGCTGGGGCATCGTAATTCACGGCTTCATTGATGGTACTCGAGGCTCATAACGGGGCTGCTCGCAAGCAACAACAATCGTGGACAGACGGTGCTGGACCTCTTTTTAGCCGCCATAGAGATCTATGGAGTACCGTCGCGACTTCGCGGGGATCACGGGGTAGAAAACTTGCTCGTTGCGGCATGGATGGACAGGTTTCAGAGGGAGGGCCGTGGATCATATCTGTGGGGGCGGTAAGTCATCTTATGCAGTGCCAGATGCTTCGCATAACTTGTCTTGCAGAAGCGTCCATAACGTGCGCATTGAGCGTCTATGGGGCGACGTCACGGGCCAAATCGGAGGGACTTGGGCAGACACGTTCACCCTGCTTGAGATCCGACATGGGCTCAACATCAACAACGCCCACCATATCTGGCTCTTGCACTATCTTTTCTTGTACCAAATAAATGAACAACTGCGGTTTTTCATGGAATCGTGGAATCAGCATACCATTCAAATACGTCGTGGCCCTGGTCCCAATCGGTCACCCGCGGACATGTTTTTTTTTGACATGCACGCGCATGGCGTCCGCGGCAGTCAGACTCAGACTGATGCTGCTGCGATGTCGGAGGAGGAAATGGAGGTGTTCGGTGTTGACTGGGAGGCCCTCCGCGACGACAACCTTATGGACTCGCGTGAGGAAAATAACCCCATCAACGAGGAATCTACGTCTTGGCTCGGTCGCGTTGGCCCTCCCCAAAACCTGAATGAGGTGTCGGTCGAGCCGCCGACTGGGCCGTTCTCAGCTGCCGAGATGCAGGTACTCGAAGATGCTCTTGGACATTTGGCTGGTGCTGTTACAGAAGTCGACGTTGCTGCGCTTTGGACGCAAGGCCTCGCTGCTGCTAGACACTTACGTCGTGACCTGTTCTAATAAACATTTGGATTGTCACGACTCACGCATTCTTTATCATGATCAAGACAGGAGAAAGAAGCAAGAATTGAGGCGTCGGTAGAGACTTAACAAACAAATGTACATGCAGCCGCCACTCGGGGTCGCAAGTACGGATGCGGTCAACATCCGCAGACGCAGCACACGTATGATCCCTTGCGCCCCATACGCCGGCATGTAGCTCATCTCCGTGTTGCCTCGCGGACTGCACGTCCCGCCGAAGCTGCATGGGAGCGCACTAACCCGGTCAACGGCCAAAGGAGCTTCGGTAGGAGCGCGCCCACTAGCGTCAAACGAGGGGCGGGTAAGCTGGTTGTCAAAATGCTCGTGAGTAGATATAAGGGGCGAAAGAAAGTGCACACACATACCGCTGTCATGCAAGTGTAGATGGAGAGCAACACCCACGCGGAATAAAACAGGGGGCGCTTCAAAGACTCTCCGATGTCCTGCTTACGCTCATTGATCGTGAGGCTACCGAGGTCGCATTGGTAATGAGCGGGCTGGGCCTCGACACGAAACTACGCTACAGGCTAGAAAGAGGGGCAATGAGCAATCGAAGAGCAAATGAGTTGGTACGCACTTGGGCAAGTCGGGTGCATTTTTTCCCATAGCACTATTGTCTCCCATCGCAGCTCCAGCATCTTTTTCATGTGGCATGACTAGCGTAGCCGCGCATGTAGCACGCAGCGCGAAGTCGCGCGCGCGGAAGATGTGCGGCTTCGGGCGCGAGACAAGCAGCACGCCGGGCTCTATGGGAGGAACTGCGACGACGGCGCACCCGTTCACCGCCTCTGAGCTCCACACCAGTACCCGCGCCAGGATCTATCAGGGCCATCCGTGCCTGGCAAAGCGTCACCTCTAGTAGGATGAATCTTGAATCAATGACAGCGGCGACATTGGCCAACTGCATAGGTGATAGAGAGCGGCACATTAGCTTAGGTGCGTACATAGAGAAAAAACAGGCCTACCCGCGACGGAACGTAACCCGAGGCAGTAGGCGCCTTGCCGCATATCTCCGAGCTCACGATTGACGATGGCGAGGAAGCCGAGGGCCACTGACAACGAGCTTCAGCAAGGATTGAAATATTCACCGCTTGGCACCGATGCCCGCACACTGAATACTCACGCAGATGAACTCCGGTCAGACGGCGGCGGGATTCTAAAGGCAGATGCCCATGGGTGCCCATGGGATCCCTATGGGTACCCACAGATGCCACGGCCGAGTTGAATGCAGAGATAGAGAGCTGGAAGTGCAGAGCGCAGAGTAGCAATGTGGAAGTTGGACGTGAGAGGTTCGACGTTGGTTGCACAGCTTACAGTTTCAGACTTGGTTACGTGATTGACAGGTTGACACTTGAAAGTTGATCCACGAATAACCGGCGAAACCTCTCCCTTGAAGGTTGAATCGGGGCTGAAACCAGTGTAGGGAGTTAAATAACCCCTTATTTTACGCACTTCACACCTCATCCAGATATAAACGACGAAAAAAACGTTCATACACTTCAATCATATATTTTTCTTCTGCCAGGATTGAGACTATGAGGCTCAGACTCCCAGGCAGTATTCCCAAGTTCTGAGTGATGGGAATAAATCATGGGTATCTCCAACATCATTGGGGATATAAATTTATCCCTTTCAAAACTAATAGCTCGGTCGAGCTATTGCATCCTATGTTGGGACGGGGCGGGCGGGAAATTCTGAAATGAGCTGATAATAATCAATAAAGACACTGTAAAGGCCTGGAATAAATTTACACAGAACTTACTGAGAGTAAAAGAGAGGGGAACAGCATAGACTGGCCCTGGAGCAGTGGGATTTCATGAACAGTCAGAAAGTGAATGATACTTTGACCGTGTTTGGTGGTTCAAACACGACGTGTGTGGTCACCTGATATGCCAACACGTTACTCTGGTCACAAAAAAGTTGTCTCTTTGGCGTTTCCGCTCATAAAAGTTGTCGCTCGGGAAAGATGTAGGGAGAAAGTTGTCACCTGAAAAGTTGCGGCTCAAAATGCGGGAGCACAAAGTTGTCGCAAAAAACACGAGTTGCATCCATAAAACCGGACCATGTGAAATTTATTTATTTATTATGGGCGATATGGGGTGCAAAAAGTTTTTTTGACAACTTACCAACATGGGCAGAAAGAAATGACAACTTCGGCCAATGTTTACAACTTCAAAAACATTTTGAGTTTTCGTAACAACTTCATTCCGAATGTAGGGAATCGCACCGTACGTATCTGTCACATACTATCCCCCCCCACCATCCCGGACAAACCTAGAACTCGGACAAACGAAGATTTCTCGTCCAATATTGGACCATTTTCTGAGATCTTTGGCTTAACGTAGACCTTAGGATGCAGCCTAAAGATATAGAGTGCAAAACCCTTACAATCCCATATCCTAGGGATATATATCACTACGGAAAGTTGACAACTTGGGTGATTTTCGCTGATTTTGCGTATTTTAAGGCTTAGGGCCCTCTCCTTAGAGTCATATTACTTCATGAACACATCTACCAGATACTTTTGAATCATAAGAGTGCCCATATAAAAATTCAGAGGCATAGATAGCTGTCTTGTAGCCCTCACAATGGACCGAAAGATCACGCCATATCTGCCAAATTGATCTCCCAGCTGCCAAAAGTGATGGTAATTAATTTCATGCTGCCTGTCGACCACCCTGGGATTGCCTTGACCTTTCCTTCATACATACTATAGTTCTTACTGAGGTGCTCCACCCTATAAAGTCTGGAGCCGCTTCGACCACAAGGTGATCATATCCAAGGCCGGCAATCAGAATTTGACGTGTTACCTAGAACTCGGACACCTGGGCACCTCCGAAAAAACGACGCCGTTTGCCCAATTCTTACCCGTTTCTCATGAAGTAAAATTTGAGGCCAAAGTGAAAGACGAAATGCTGGCGACGTACCTATTCAGCTTGGGCCCAAAACCATTGTATAAAATGATATCTACCGATTTTCCTTAGGTGTCCGAGATCTAGGGGGGGGATAGTACGGTCACACGCAAATCACGTATCACCGTACGTATGGCCGGCATACGGTCTGCCATCCCTCGGCCCCGAGCGCCGAGACCCACCCAGAATGTTGGCAGAACATTAAGCATTCATGATGCCCTGCCGCTCCCGGCCGCACAGGCTGCCAGGAGCCGAAGGGAGCGAACGGCACGAATTCCGTATGTCACGCCGTATGTCACAAATACGTACGGTGCGATTCCCTATTCATTTGGGTACAACAGCGCCGAGTTACAAGCTGTAGGTTGGTCAACTTGGGCAAAACACGTTATGTGATTGATACATGTTCGGATTTCTCGAGAGGCAACTTGAGATTTGGATTATTCCAAGGGCTGCAACTTCAGAAGGTTACAACTTTTGAAAGTTACAACTTCCTCAGGATGATGTTTAGCAGACAACTTTGGACTTGTTATATTGTACGCAGTAAACAAATGGCCTGGTTGGAGTCTTTGTTACCGTGCCTTTAATTGCTGAAAATTGCCGTAGATCCCCTTAAAGCTCTTGAATTTCCATTAGTCTGCCACTCGACCCCAGGTCAAACTTACAAGCCGGAAATGAATGTATTCCTTCTGAGGTTTACAAGGATTTAACCGAGAATGGCATTCCCGAGAGAATTAGTGGTACCTTGCATCATATATTGCTTTGCACGTGCCCATGCGTAAACAGTTTACTGTATGTCACCAGGTACCTGGCCGCCCTAGCATTTTTGGCCATGCTTCGAGGCATGTAGTCCAAATGGAGAGGTTAAATGTGGTTCGAAACGAAGGTGTGCATCGTAGGAATCATTAGAGCCAAGTTGGACGAATTTATGTGGTGTTTTAGTGTCGGTAGGAATTTTCTTCGGACGGCATGCGCAAAAGGGGTTCGGCTTCAGATGAGGGATCCCGGCGCATGGGAGTGTGACTGGGATGCATGAAGGCACTATTATACACCAATAGACTGTGTATACGGGCTATGAGGGTGGAATAAATATCAGCTTCTCAAACCCAGCTTGACCCGCGGAATGGGGGTCACGAACTAACGGCGGCGTATACGACGGATAGAGGCGTTGAAGCCTCAAAATAAGATACATTTGGCCTAATGGGATGCTTATGGACGTACCTGACACCAGGTCCCATCCTCTTGGCTCTCACAGCTGCTCCAAAAATCTCAGATGTCGGTCCGTCAGAATCCGAGTGATTTGGGCTATCGAATAGCATTGAGAGTGCAATATAGGTTGTATAAATCAAACATCCCAAGATAACAAAGTTATGGACCACTATGATGGTCCGTACCAGGTGACTGGGGGCACACCCTTCACTGGATGTACAGGTGGCCAGATTGCAGTACATGGGATCAGAACACAATCACTATTGCCATCTTGGATGGCGGGAGGCAGAAATCACGTGGTCTCCGGGAAATGTAGCAGAAAACTTGGAGTCTGGGAAGAAGAATGAGCCCCCAAACTTGTGGATCAGTGAAGAATTGGTGGAGAACGAGGCGAAGTGACGCCTCGATGGCGCTCGGAGTTAAGAACGTGATGGTCGCACGCTTGGGCCGATGCCAAAAGACGCCATAACTTTTGATCGGCACATCAGTCTGCCTCCAAATGGCAAATTTGGCATGTACTCGCGTTGGAGGTCCTATCCCCTCCCCCAATACCCCTCCCACAACAGTTTGAGCTGTATATGCTTTTATTGTTGAAGTGGCCAACTACCTAGTGTGGCCAACTACCCAGTCGGATACAGTACACTGGACCAACTTAACTGTGGCCGATCTGGATTACCTAGTGGATGATGGCAACCGGGGCATCGATATGTACTCCTCATCGCGAGGCAAGACATCATGGTGGGAGCGGAATGAAATGTATAATGTCCTGGATTCCTTGTTCTTTTGTGGAGACAGGGTGTATGTAATCTACAAACCGTGTTTTCCTCAGCCATTGCATTTGTATGCAATCAAACATAAAACTGATGTCATTGAGATTGGATTGAAGTATCCACTCCGAGCGGAAGGGTGAGGAATTTTAGACCTTTTCAAGTTTCATTCGGTGCATGATTTCCGGATGCTAGTGATGGGCTTCTTCAGGCCTAAGTCCAAACCTGTGAACAGGCTGCCCTGAAGTTGTCGCCTGGGTGAAATCGACCCAGCGAACATTGTGATTCACCCAGAGCGAATCTGTCTCGCCATGAGACGACCCTGCCTAAAGTTGCAACTGTTACACTTTGAAGTTGCATCCCGCTGAAGTTGTACCCAAGGAAAGTTGTCTATAAGAAAGATTTCGAAATTGCAGTTGTTTCAATTCTGAAGTTGCAATCGGACCAAATTGTCTGAAATTTATGCTCCAAAGGCCAAGTTGTTGTTGCAACTGAGCCCTGAAGAAGTAAAATCTTTTTGCACACTATATTTGCCATACGCCCATATAGTATTTGAAGAAAATTGGCAAAATGCATGCAACTTTCGGTTGCAAGCCAATTTTGACCTGCAACTTCTGGCGTGCAAATTTTTTCCCTCCAACCTGTATGCCTTTTCTTTCTTTTCCAGCAACTCCGCAGGCTTGCAGCCCCTGGAACTCTTAAATCAGCCGAAATTAATATTTGATGCAGAACGTGATGGCATTCGTGGCCGTGTTGTGCTGATGTTCCAGCAAAGGTACTTCAATGCGGTTCTCAAGAACTTCAAGATTCATGATCCTCTGATACCTCAGAGACAAACTTGCAGCACTGAGGGATGGCAATAGGATATGATAAGGATGTCCTGGTATCATTCCTACCTCCTGAGTGACACCAGAAGTATTTGAGAATTGAACCTGTGTGATTGACTCACAAACGTTATGGTACTGAGTATGGGGAAGAGAGGTGAGTTCATTGTTCAATTTCAACTAATATCTCCACCTCTTTTAGATTTTCTGTTCTGGGCATGGGGGTTTATTCTCGGCATCCCATTGCCATTGCCCCATGCCCTGGAGCTCGGCATAAGCAAGGAGCGAGGCCAAACAATGTGTCATTGATGGGAAAGTTGGTTGAAATCCCGCGTGAGCGAAATCCGAAGAGATGGAATTGTTCAGAATGAAATCAATCCGAAGGGCAACGAATGAAGCTTCGGGCTCCCCCATCAATTGGAACTCAGGCACCGCTCAAGGGGAGTACAGTGCAATAATTTCGATTCTGCGCATCATTTAAGCCTGCCCATCCTTTTGGAACTCAGGCCTCGCTCACGGGGAGTACAGTACAATGATTTCGATTCTGCGCGTCATTTAAGCCTGCCCATCAATTAGAACTCAGGCCCCGCCCCCGGGGACTTCAAAACAATAGTTTGTGTTCGTCCACCGTCGAAAAAACGGACCCACAACGTGGGAGTGCGTAGAGCGGGGATCAGTCTGTCCTCGCACGGGATTGCGGAATAATATCGCCAAGAAGTCGCCAAGAGTCTCAAACGGGTACTCCGCCAATAAGGTTCCATCGCGGCGAACTTGTCTAAAGTTTTCTGATGCGCGGAGTATCAGGGTTTATAAAGGCACGGTTCATGTGGGAAACTCGGGTCGGGGTCAAAGTGTGAAGGCGCATTGGACTGGGGTAGAAATCCGGACATCATTCGATGTCGGCGGGGGTTGGGAAGTCACGCGTTTCAAAATGGAGGGGGCTTCGGATGCGGTTCACCCCGCCGTCAAAGTCACACGTTTCAAAATGGTTTCCATTGAACGCCCTGTAGAATTTAAAAATGGGGCACTTTTTCCGAAGTCGTACTCCTCGTTATGCATGCACCGCCGGGGACAGAAGCGGCAACACTGGATGTTGACGCCGCATTTCGTCGTTGTCTCGACCACCAGAACAAAATCTGTGAGTCCTTCTGCAGCCACTGGGGAACTACTATACTTCTTTTCATGTTTTGTCTGGTTAGAGTACGATCTAAAAATGGCTGTTTGGTCTGACCTCAGTCGTTGCCACAACCCCGACTGTAACCCGCCTGTAAATTCAAGGCTCTTGCCGCAAGTTCTTTCCCCCGGGACCAGTGGGCGACACATGCATGCCTTGCTTACCTCGCTCTGCATCTGCGAATGTTATGGCAACCAACATGACCGGGCCTCGGGTCCATCGGCACCGGCTCCCCCCCCACCCGTATGTACAACTCCCACATTCTCTTGATGATTAATTGTTGACCCACACTCAGTCGCAGCCAGTGGGCCCCGTGCCTTCTGGATCGGGCACTGCTCCACTGTTCACCACCGTCGGGCAGACCGCCCGCGACCGGAAGGCGCGGATGGGAGATACCCTCGCCAAGGATATCAAAGCCAACGTCTTCGATCCATCCTCCAAGGTCATGTTTCCTATTTTCTTTTTGTACTGCCTTCCAGTGCCTCGATGCATGCCCAATAGAGGTTATTCGAAGGTTCGTTAACCGCTCGTGAGACACAAACAGGAAAGAAACTAAAGAAGATCAGAGTTGACGCCGGTGGAGAATGGATCAACCACATTTGGCGGGACTTCTGTGCAGCAGTGGGGATCATTATTGAAGTCACAACTCTGCACTCGTCATCACAGAATGACTCAAGGGGACGTGGTATCCGAACAACTGTCAAGTTTGGGCGTTGCTTTATGTTCGACTCCGGTCTGCCGCAGAGTATACACCATTATCGGCATCACTATCTACATTCGCGGCCATCATACTGCTGTGCGCAGTATGAATACGCCAGGTCCTAGACCACCTGGGTTCACCGTCGCCCCCTGCGAAAGCCGTAGCATCATATCTATCTAGCTCGTACAGAAAGCTACCATGGCCCGGATTTCACAGCCCAGAACGCCCCGTGAACGTCTTCAGGGCAAAGGGGAGGTAAGCTGTCTCGATGTAATTAGTGTAATTCCATTGAGCCCTGACTACCTAAGCCCGTCCAACCTCCCAAGGCCCTGACGGCGCCCTTTTCGACCAATCTTAAAATACGCAGATTTATTGGAAATCTGCAGCGTCTCTCGGACGATATCAACGGGGACGAACAGTCCAGCGGACATATAGTCATTTGGCCACACCCTATCGGATTCTCAAACGGGACCAAACGTCTCAACTGGGTCAAGGAGCTTCCATATCTTGCGGAATATTCGTACTTCACAGAGTGTTTTCGCAAGAAGGCACCTGGGCGGATGTGGGTGGGACTCTTTGTGATGGCGATTGAGAGCTGGGTTGGGAAGAAAGTCCTGGCTGAATGGCACGTATGGGCGGCGATCATCATCAGCCCAGAAGCACCAGCCACAGGCAAAAAACTACTCATCTACGATTGCGATGGGAAAGACGTCGACTTTCGCTACTGCAGAGAAGCTCTCCCCCTTTCCATCCAGCGCGATCTTTGGGGACAGAAGAAAATGCCATTCACGGAATTGTGGCGTTCCAGCTACAATCCGGAAACCTGTGGTCAAAACCAGTGCATGAAATACACTTGTGAATTCCTTATTCACGCCGTTAGCAACTTATCCACTCTTTATATGTCTTTCTGGTTAACGACTTGTTGCCTCTCAATTTTACTTTAATGCTACAAACCCCATCGCCTGCCACTACTTGGAGGGTGTTTCCCAAGCACGGGGAGGGAATGGAGCAAGTGCACAGAGGTCTGCCGACCTCTGCGAACGTTGGGCGACAGCCTCTGACGTCGGCAGGCTGTGCCGACCGTGATCGACAGTTGTCGGCTAATGTCGGCACGGTCTGCCGCGAGGGCGGCTGAACGCAGTGAAGCACTTCGTTCCCGCTCCGCCGAAAAAGCCATCCAAGAAACCACCGAAAAATCCCCCTCCCACTGAGCCGCCGCGTTCTGCGATTGTTGATGTTTTTGTGAGGGGTGCCGAGGAATGGAACGGGAAGTTCACCGAATTCATTAAATCCACATATGATCCCACTCTCGGTGGTTATCCGCCGTCCACTTCCGCATATGCAGGAACCACATGCGATACGACGCTCGACACCAACACGGCTTTCGGCAACCTCAAGGAAAATCCTCTGATTTACATAGTAGCGAGGATCTTGGAGGGATTACAGGGGCATTAGGTGGTGGAGGAGATTTCAACGGCGTGGAATAGATGGTAAAAAGTACGCAGCGGCAATACACCCAGCCGTTGTTTTCACGTGAGCAATTTCTTCTTATCTTCCTGCCGGAACAATGTTCAGATCAATCACACCAGATTCGTTTGATTTGGTCAGTAGAGGAGATAAAATCTAAGTCTAGCCGGGGTGCGAGCTGTGGCTTGCGGGTTGACCGACAGCAGAAGTGAGGTGCAATCTTTTCATATCCTGTGAGCATTTTTGGCCTTTACTCCTGAGATGTAATTCAAAAGCCTGTTTTCAGCTAGAAGTTGTAAGCAGTTATTTTTTGCACACTATATGTGCCATACTTGTAAGTCAGAAATCGAGCTTAGAACTTGTTTTATAGTAGTCTGATACCGCACGGTAAGGAATAGCTTCGACACATATGAAGAATACATACAGCATATTTACGGATCACTCAAAATGGACCACAATTTGGTGCATTTTAACCATTGCGGTCATTTCCAGCTATTCAGATTGCGTGCGGAGGGATTATTGACCTCGCCTTTCATTCCGCTATCCCGGAACTAGGTGGCCGGACGGGCCCGGAAATTTTAAGAATCCGTCACCGAATTATAAAACGAGGTCATCAAGCGTGCCTCTTTCCACTTACCCCACGTTGCCACACCGCCGGTCGGTACCATGGCCGCTCTGAATTGTGCTGTCGAAGGAAAAAAGGGCTGCAAAAGACGAGGAGCCGATATGAATCCAAGGCGAAAGCGGCCGCTACAAGGTGCGTTTGCCGTTCGTAAAACATACTACTTACACTGACTCGGAATAAGTATTGCACCACCCCGTTCTAGGACACTGGCGACTGCACCCGCCCTAGAGTACTATTGAGCCAATCAAACCACTCCAAATAAAATATGACAATTAACTAGACTTAAAATGACTAAGGTTCAACAGGATAACCAGCTACCAAAAATGGCAATTTCTGGCAAAAATGGCCTAACAAGACGCCAAATCACGGGGAAATTTTTAGGATTTCCATTTATGGCAATTTGAAAAATACCATCAAAAACTAGATATAAAAGTGACTAGAATCACACTTTGGTTCATCTGAATCCATGGAGTTTTGCATGAACAATGGCCCCTCCAAGATTCCGACAGAGAGTAGCGATCAGGGACGGAACTGTAACATCAACTTTTACTCTCAAACGCTGTGCGACTGTGGCGCACTTTCCTGTCCTTGGTATGGAACTTTATGGCAACATATGCATCTGCAGACCTGCAATTTCACAGTCCCAGACCGAACAATCCCTGTCCTACAGATGTAATGCGCGCCAGGAATTGTGGAAATGGACTGTTTTCCCGTGGGCGGATCGCGCAGTAAGCCCACAAAGAATCAAGCTATTTACTGGACCACTGATTGAAACATTCGCACAGACAGACCTTTGTCATTGAGTACGCAGGAAACCGGATGGACTCGAGCAAAAAGACAAATTATTGTCACAAGGGTGTGTATACAACTTCCAGGTGGCACCCAAGGTACCCTCTGTTCGCCCTTTTGGAAAGCAACAATGGACGTTCGTATTTTGAAGGAATTCGTGGATGCCAGCGAGACGAATGAAATTAATATCGCGCGCCATATAAATCACAGCTGCGATCCGAACGCCATAGTTGAGCTGTGGGAAGACCCCAGCGGCCAAAATCGCGCTCTGGTAATTTCCAAGAGAGCTATTTCTCCGGGAGAGGAGATTACCATCAACTACGGGAGGTGATATCATTTCCTCCGGCACCTTCATTCCTTAACATCCATCCCACCGCAGGGATTTCAAGCCTTCACCATGTCTCTGTGCAAAATGCATCCCAGGCGGATCTTCTTCCTCCTGGGCGGGGAAAACGTTAAACAACGAAACCTCCACAGCTCATGATGATCCGGATGGCCTGACATTCACCGATGACCCCAAGGTGGTGCGCATCCGCAGAAGAGACTGTCAGGAGCAAGGGGCCATCGACATTTATCTTGACTCTTGGGATCAGCTTGGCCAGATCAATGTCAAAACACTGAATAGTCCGATGTCGTTTTTCTTACTACACAAGAAGAGCCTGTAGTCTGGTTTCTCCGGGGCAAACCAAACGGAAACGGCTGGAAAACAGTTTGAAAGCGTTTTGTACTGTCTGTTTAACCAGGGGCCCTAATAATACCTTGGACAAGTGATATTTAGTTGAATGTACTCAGCTGCTCAAATATCAGATGTCTCACTCACAAATATATGAATGCCGTCCCAGCGAGACGGAATACAAGGTAAGCCACATATATATCATTTGATTTTTTTTTCCCCAAAACGAACAGCATATGCTCACATTCATAAATACTGTGGTATTAATCAATTCGTCAGTCACGTGTCACGCAGGCCCTTGACGTGACGAATTTTGGAACTTGGTAACGCGTCACAGAGGCTCTTGACGAATATATTTTTCGTCACGCTTGGTTGAAAAATTTGGTTGAAATCGCGCAAAATTCGGATTTTTCAGTGCCACAGACGCAATTCAACTGTTTTATGTCTGCTGCCGACCGCTAATTCGCTTTAACCTGAAAATCCCACTCTCTATAGCTGAAAAAAATGTGGTTTGGCACTAAAAATTATGGTCTTCTCAGTTTCAATGCTTTATGGGCTGTGAACGGGTTCTGTTTCTTCTGTTCACTTCTCAAAAACCAAATTTACATGCGTGCAAAGCCTACGAGATTTGACGAATTTTTCGGGTCCGTCACGCAGCCTCGGACCTGTTGACGAATTGACGAAATGGTATTTTGGGTCACGCGTCACACCCCTTGACGAATTGATTCTAATACTACAGTATGGTCTATGTCTTCTGAAATATGTCGAAAAATTCAAATTTATGGCTCGGGCCCGAGTCGAACGGGCAGAGTCCGCAGGAAGTGTCGAGCGCACCAAGACATGAAGTGTAGATGTGCACCACGCGCTACCGAGCCTTGTTCATCCATTACATAGACTAGCCTGCCGTCATCTTCGTCGTCTGAGTCCGGATATCCAAGCGGAAGAAGCTCCGGCATCTCATCATCGGCGTCGCCGCTGTCGGAGGCCGAGTCAAATATCGAGTCTTCAGAGGACTGGGAAGACTCCAACTCAGATCCCCTCCAGTCAGAGCCTGGAAGATCCGACCAGTCCTCACTTGTGGTAGAATCAGAGTCACTGGTGTCCGTGGCGGAGTCTACGGATGAGTCGGAGGAGTCTAGGGACGAGTCCGAGTCCCCAGTAGTTGTCCATTGATTTTGTTGTTCCGCCGAATCTGCCTTTTAAGTCTCAGGGAGTGGTAGGCTGAATAAGCACGCAGGAGGCGTCGGGTGCGCGCCTGGCGCGAGGACGGACGAGGCATGCACCAGCGTGTGGGAGGGCAAAAAGGTGCGGTGAATTTTGCTGATGTGATTATGCAATCTTCTGATGTAAGATTGAGAAATAAACATAAGTAACGCAAAAAGACAAACGATAAGATATTAGGGTCGTTCACAGTAGCCTTTTTTCCGCCCTTTTTCGTTCCCTTTTTCAACCCTTTTTCAGTTTCCCATCGATTTTCACCGGATTTTTTTTCCCTTTTAGCATCTGGCATGTAAAAAGGGTAGAAAAGGGAAAAAACTAAGTTTATATCTCTAAAACTGCAAGAATTCCACGAAAAAAGGGTGCGAAAAAGGGCTGGAAAAAGTCTACTGTGAAACCCCCCACATGTATCTCCTTTTTTGTTCCCTTTTTGTTCCCGTTTTTGTTCCCTCTTTTGAATAATCTGAGTACACGATATATCTGAGGAGTGCTGGAGGGTTCATAACCTGTTCTGAAGGTGTTTAGCCTCACAAGGATTTTTTACAAGAATTTAGGACCTGAACTTGAGCCTGAACACAAGTGAACGAAAAAGGAGGAAAAGAGGGAACAAAAGAGGGAGTGAAAAAGGGAAGGAAAAGGGGGACTGTGAACGAGTGGCAAGACTGGGCAGGCATTTGTGATTTCACGGGAATTATCCTCTTGCTGATCTTTCTGATATTTTCTGGGCTCTCGGGTTTGGTCTTTTCATATACTGATACATTGAATTAGAGTTACAGCAACTTGTTCAAATTATAATACATAATTGCGAGTACCTGCCACACAATGTGATGGCCACACCCTCCAAGTAGTTTAATGGTCTGACCAGGGAGACTAGTAATTTCAGTTTGGATTGAAACCTGAAAAGGTTATAAATATGGGGTTTGAAGTTCGGACGACCCTGTTGAAATGCAATCTGAGATTGAAACAGAATAAAGGGACGCTCAAAAATGGCCATGTATATACATCGTGCCGGGCATTTTGCAATGGATGTTCGGAGTGAAAATTTATACATACAAACAGTTTGCGCAGAGGAAGGAAAAAGCAAGGGTGAATCCACGAGTCGCGTGAGTCTGCACCGTGTTCAAATTCCAGGCGGTTAGTCCACCCAAATACTCGAAAATGGTGCGGATCACGGGGCGTTGAGGGCCGCATCACAGCCACCTTTTGCAAAAATCCATTGCAAAATGCCCGGCACGATGGGGCGGTCCGGGATTTAATTAGTCTTATATATGCAGAAATATGCCCCGCTTTACGGGATATATCGAAATTCTAAAATATGCCCTCTTCTCGGGCCCTGGTGGCCATAGCCTTCTATTTTGTCAGCCTCACGGCTGCGTGCTCTATCCCCGAAGATGGCCCCATGCCTGACACTCGGAAAAAAGCTGGACTGGGATGGAACAATAATAAACCCCAGGATATGAGTCAGTTTCTGAGTCCCCAAGTTCCTTGCTTTGCAACAGTCTGCATCTTCGGGGGCCCATCTCTAAGCTTCCAAAACAGGTATTATGATTGGAGGCCTGAGCCCTCGGATGATGCTACTGGTCTATCAGTGGAGTTTGTGCCCATGTTGTGGGGGAAGAATCAAACTGAAACCTTTTCCGAAACCATTAATGACACCATACGCGCTCTGAATGTGATCACGGTTTTAGGAATGAACGAGTGCGTGAAATCCTTTGCTTGTTGGACACTAGCACTGCATTCCGAGCCTACGTCGGCAGAGCCTGTGACGTGGGTTTGACGTCGGTCGACCTCTGCCGACATGTGCCGACGTGCATCGGCAGACCCTGCCGACTTGGATCGGCCGAGGTCGACCGACGTCAACCCACGTCAACAGACCTTGCCGACGTAGGCTCGGAATGCAGTGACTGAGTGAACTAGAAACGAATTAGACCGCAAGAGCCTGGTCAATCAACTTGACTGCGGCCGAGGGTGCCCACATGTGGCAGCAGTATTTGGAGCCCTTGAGGAGTAGAAACATTCGACCAGGCAGCCCTGCTCCGTCGGGGGCGCCCGGCAGCACAGAATGGCTTACTAATTTCCTGAACGAGTGTGGGCAGGGCTGTACTGTGGATTTCCTGGTCTTGCGTTAGTGCTTATCACATTCGAATTACTTTTCCACTGATTAGCCGCAAGATTCGTACGGCACGAACGCCACTGCCTTCAAGGAGTTCCTCGTGAACTACCATGAAGTGTTCAAGCTACTGTACCATTTCGACCGTAGGTTCAAAATTGATGGCATCATCGATGTCCGGAATGCCCGAGAACTTTTGTTTTGAATTAAGGCGATTTTTGCACACATCAAAAAGAGTTGGCTGTGACCGTGACCTGAACCTACGGTACAGTAAGACATCCAGAGACAACATTTTCGAGGTTTCGCACCGCAAAACCACCGTTTCCGCGATTTTTCTAAGTCAAGCCTCTGAAATGGCGGGGAGATCAGCCATCAGCCAAACAGGCGACATGGGGGCCCAGCCCCGGGCAATCTCCAGATCCCAATTTGAGCAATATCATTTTGGATGGCAATCCAGGACTCTTCGCCCTAAAATATTATTCCTCACCTTATTATAACCCTAGTTATGTAGGGCACAGAGGGTTTTCGGAGTAAAATATTATTCATTGCATCGGCTGAACCCAGGCGGATTGCGACGGACCGGCAAGCCGTGCATCTCCTTGCATGTCAAAACTTTTGGACATTGATGTCGGGAACTTTAGTTCCGCATGCCTCTTGCGACGACGCGTCGAAAGGGATGTATGATGTCACTCAGTCACGCGAATTCATACTTCCACGAGACCGCGGAGGACCGGTGTCGGACCCTGGATCAATTCGGCAGCTGAGGTCTTCGGTGCGTGGGACCGAAATGAATGATTTGCTAGGAGGAATTGAAGAAATTCTCAAAATTGGTCAAGAACACGACAGTGTCAACGGCGCCATATCTGCGTGTGTACCTGGTCTCGTTGACATGGAGGCGAAGCGCCGCGTCGCCCAATGCGAAAATTCCTTGGTGGCAGTGCGTGCTCGCCTAGTATTCAACCGCAGTCATATTCACCAGATTCAGTAGTAACTGGAGCCCGCTTCACACCGCCGTATTTGGCCCAGAGAACCTGTCTGATGAGGAGTTGACTGACAATGAGTGTGGTGGGGAATAGTTGCATGTATATGTGGGGGGTGGGGGGGGGGGGGGCGGGATATTATCCTGTACACCTCTGCATCGGCGATTCGCGATTTCCACAAGCACGATCATTGACGAAAATTTAATTGCCATGCTATTTAGTCAACAAACCAGCTACAGACGGGAAGGCGTCCTTAATTATGGGGGTGGGCACCGCCTGTACGTGTTGACATTGATTTATTGATATTATTCATCAGGGTCTCCCCGCCAAATTGGAGCCGATAAACGCCTTCACGTATTTCAGCATCCCCACATCGCCGACGGCCAAACTTAAGAGGGGAAGATCAGGGAGTCGAGATGAGATAAATTCTTAGCAGTATGGTTTTTTAGCGGCCGGTCTCCAGCCAGACAACATACCACACGCATATATGGGGACCGGCAACGTAAGGGATCAAAGCGGCGTGGTTCAAAGAATCGTGGTCACAATGTCGACGGCTGAGGCCGCATCAACACACTAACAGAGGGACATGTGTGTTTGCATATATTGAAGGTATTATAGGGGACAGAATTTTTATTTTGTCCCTTGTTCGCAGAATATGAATTTCCTTTTCAGATTCACATCAATTTCACGGCCAAATCCGGTAATCTGTATCACCCGTCCTGGGCAAAATTAAAAAATTCTGTCTCAGAAAATAGCTAGAGATTCATCTTAAATGTCATTTCCAATTTTCCTCGAATTTTTAGAATGCCTGTGGAAGGCTGCAGCTTCGACTCGCGAGGTACACAACATCAATGACGAGTTTACGGAATACAAACATGTAAATCTATCAGGGTGGTTATCCTTCTAAAAATCTACAAGACGCAAACCGAGCACGACACTATTCCAGGGGGGCGATCATACAAGACGCTGAGCAACTGTGAGTTGGTTGGCCGCTTTTTTGGCAGGACCTCCGGTTAGAACCACTTGGGAGCTGACCACCAGCAGAGTGTGCCGGTGTGCGGGGGAAGTTCTCTTCCCCCAGGTAAAAGTCCCCGGTGTCCACCAGCTCCCAGATGCTTGTCGTACGTCTTCCCTTTGCAGAGTGCATGCGAGACCACAAGTCTGCGTGTTCAACTTCCGAAGGAGGTCCACAGTGGACAGGGAAACCAATCTCGTGGCCTGAGAAAGGAGTATAGATAGTAGGGTCCCTAGTCGCGGTTTGGATCGCCTCGTTGACGACAGGCATAGATTCAGTGTATCATATTTTGAAAACATGCAAGCCAACTTGGGGGAAGTATCTCTTACGCTCACAGCATTTACGACACGAGGAGATTGTTCGAACGGCAAAGACTGGGGTCCAGCTCGCAACCTGTTGAGGTAGACCACGAGATCATTGCGCAAACGTCGCCGGGAAGTTGCAAGGCATGACACAAAACATATTGGAGTCCACCCGAACGCGGCCAGCGCATATCACACAGGTCGGCGAACACGTGTTGGCTTAACGATAACTCGACGAAGAACGATGGCCATTGTAGGATCCCGTCGAGTTCCGTCGGAAGAAGTCTTGATTGGCTTGAACCGGTGAAACGTTGCATAAGAAATTGAACATACCGGGCCCTTTCAACAAGCCGAGGCACGAACTCCCAATTGTTGAAGTGTCTGTCTAGGACAGACTAACCTGGCCCAACTCGTAACCCAATTGTCTCACCCGTGGTATTACTTCTGAAGACCCGAGGTCAGCAATGGATTAAACGAAAAAAGATTGAAATGTCGACGCACTTAGAATATCGAAGCTAAGTTGAAGCTGAATTCAAAGTTCAAGCCAATCAACACAGCCAGAAGTGGTAGAACAAGACCAACTCAAGACCTAACCATTGCGATAATGTGAAGTCAAAATTCAAGTCACTGGACCCCGGTCAGTACTCCCGGATGAGAAGGAAAACGATGTTAACTTCAAGGTCAAGGTTTCATCCCAACCGAGGGAACAGCTCCCAATTATGTCCAGAGATGTCAAGATCAAACCTACTTGGCTGCATATCTCGAGCCACACGAGCCACCGTTGGGTGCCAAGCAGAAATAAATCCGGCGTCAATGATTGAGGGCATACTAGAGGAGGGCTGGGGTTATAGTCAATGTAGAGGATGGCCAGTTCACGGAGGGAGTTTGCCTCCACCGACGGTCTGGTAGGATATCAACGCGGTCGAATATATCACGGTATGGCCAGTGGGCATATGGATGTGGTGAGATCGGCGCGGGTATGGCCAATATGAGTGCAGGAGTGAGAACAAAGAACAGAGGGCCCGCGGCACGTGACTGGCCCGGCTTCCGAATTCCGGCATCCGTTGACACTTTCCTTCCATTGATGACATTTTCCTTCAAATGTTCCATAGGTGAGTCCACGGGAATCCTTACGGTAAAGAAGGTTGGCATCGATGTATATCAATAAAATTGCAGACAAGAAAATAATCAATGCAATAAATCAAATCAACGGCCTCAATCGACAGCTATTCCTCGCCCTTGCGCTTTTTCATCTAAAAACTCCTCGTCGTCTTCGCCTGTGGGCACTTGGACCTCTGTGAGGTCCCCGTCGTACTTCATGACCAAGGGGAAGTAGCACTTGAGATATTTTTCGGCGCCATATTTCTTCTTGTATCTCCTACTTGACATGAGGTTCTGAAGAAATTTGCGAGCAAGAGAGCGACGAACTGGCGGCGTTGACTGTAGCCCACTATGTTTAAATTTGTTCTGCCACTGTTTGTGATGAAGAGCACTTACTACTCTCTATATTCTGCATTCCACTTGCGACGACGCTCTTGAGCGCGTTTGTTTTCCTCCTCTGATTTCTTGGCCTCGGCTCGACGTCTTGAGTGGTGAGTGGGATCAAAACAGCCTGGGATAAATGCTGAATGAATTACTGCTGCATCGGGAGGTGCGCCTTTTCTCGAAGGGAAGTTGCATTCCTGTTTTTATAGGCATTCAGCCTAAAGTGAAGATTCTAGCTTTAATCGACATTTCCGGAAGGCTTACGCAGCGTAATACTTGTGCAGCACATCCCGGCGGTTGCCTTTAGCCAGGCGTATCTTGAATCAATAATCCAGAGGAAGGTTATTGGTGAGGATGATGGTCGGGAACAAAGATGGTCTATGTTTACCTTGTAAGTACTTTTGGTCCGATTATTTTATTTCTTTTCCTGCATTCTCCCTTGTACTCTAATTTTTTTATATGTTCTCTGTAGGGCATCTGAGCACCCCGTATAAAATTGGGGGCATTATGCACATGAATTTCAGCCCTGTAGAAAAAGTTTTTGGGTCAATCGGCACCAAGTCCGACTTGTCTCGGAGCTTCGGCCGATTCGACTTGAGAGAGCGATTTTCGATACTTGATGAAGCAAAAAAAATCCCAAGAAATATATAGCAGGTATAGAGACACATATAGGTATGTATTGGTAATTTTTTGAAAAACATCCCAAATGGGAAATTTTTTGGCCGCGCCCTCGGTACTGTTATTAGCTGTAAACTCTGTTTGTAGAAGTGACGATTCACTCGCCGGTCATCGGGAAATAGGTGCGGTAGTCGCCTTTTCCCGTTGCGCTGAAGCTTCGGCCAGATTATACATGTTATTATGTTAAAGCGATATGTACTTCACTCTCTTTATAAGATTACGCTTCTCTGTCCGTCTGAAGCCATTTAAACTCCGCCTGATTAGCGCACACCGGCGTTCGGACTACCCCGCTTCCTTCACCCCTTTTGTCAATCTTTACCTGCGCTACCATGCACCTTACCCTCTTTATAAAATTAAGCACTCAGTCTGTCTTTCAAATTCCGCTGATTAGTGCACGTGGAGCGCCCGGATTTCCCCTTTTCATTTGACCTTTTTTGTCATTGCTGGTCCTTCTTTCAGAGCACGCCGATTAGCGCCCGGATTTCCCTGTTTCATTTGACCTTTTTTGTCGTGCTGGTCCTTTTCTTTCAAAGTGCGCAGATTAGCGCCCGGATGGGCGCCCGGATTTATCCGCTTCATTTGACCCTTTTTGTCGGTGTCATGCCGTCGGAGAACATCCTTGCAAACTCTCGGTAATTTTATTTCCATCTTTCAAAAGCTTCATGTACTCCCGTCACTTCTTTTGACATAGCCTCGGACAGCTTTCTCCAAAATTGGGAAATACCTTTGCTTCCTTGCAGACTAAGGTGGTTTCTGTAAGCGCTTTTCGCACTGCTTCTTTTTGCCCACGACTCTCGGGAACTTGAATCCAATGCCCAGGGTCCTTCGAATAGGGATGACGGGTCGTCAACCGCTTGTACATTCTCAAGAAACATTTCCAGTGCACCCCGGGTTCCCTCATAAATGAGGCCTGAGATACGCTTGACGCCTCCCCGGCGGGTGAGACGGCGGATAGCTGGCTTGGTGATCCCTAGCTCTACGGATGACGCGATGGTGGCAAAGTGGCCTCAAATTCGCACTGACCCTGTATGTTGTCCCGCAAAAGTTTTCGATGGCACCTTTTCCGAGACCCTGAACAAATAGAAGCACAAGGATGAAAAATATTCTTAATCGCGTGGAAGAGCATACCTTGCCTCCTTGTCCACGGCCAGACATATTTAGTAATAGTACGAGGTTTAACAAACAGGAGAGTGGCGCCTCAGCGTAGACTGGTAACCGATCTCTCGTATGAAGTGGGAAATATTGAGAGGACCCGCCGTCATCCGCTGAAACGCGTCATCGATCCTTTCGGAAGTCACGTTTGATGCCCCGGAAGTTGCTGGCCAGAGCGAAAAATATTCGTTGTGGCCGTTCTTTGGTCCTTTACAGCAATTGGCAGTACCGAAGGCGCAAACGAGAAAATTGCCGTTTTGGGCATTTTCTAATTCTCGCGACCGATTCACCCATATCTCGATGGGTTTTGCACAGATTCAGATGAAACATAGCCAGATAATTCAGGCTAATTCGTGCGCAATTAGTGATAGAAAAAGAACTGCGAAAAACTATATTTTTGGGCCATCTGACAGGGCTGGCCCAGTCTGAGTTCAACACATTCTACTGGCTTCAGATATTGCACAAACAAGCTGATTTTTTGGGAGGGGAGACTTACATGGTTTACAGGGAATGTCATAGAGCCTAAATTACACATTTCCTCGCCGGGCAGGTACTAGTTCACCGGGAGTAATTCTTCAGTCAGAAAGGTTGAAATCATCATAACTCCTTCAGTTTCCAAAATTCTGGTTATATTACACTCCTCGTACACTATGTACGTCTCCCCTCCCAAAAAATCAGCTTGTTTGTGCAATATCTGAAGCCAGTAGAATGTGTTGAACTCAGACTGGGCCAGCCCTGTCAGATGGCCCAAAAATATAGTTTTTCGCAGTTCTTTTTCTATCACTAATTGCGCACGAATTAGCCTGAATTATCTGGCTATGTTTCATCTGAATCTGTGCAAAACCCATCGAGATATGGGTGAATCGGTCGCGAGAATTAGAAAATGCCCAAAACGGCAATTTTCTCGTTTGCGCCTTCGGTACTGCCAATTGCTGTAAACTATGACCTGGACTCCAGCAGGACTTATAGCAGTGTTAAACCGTATTGGGTCTAAATAAATATCCTGGGCCCTTTACATGCGTTATCTCGGGCTGAATCTCCTGTCTTTTGCCTCTTCGGCAACAAGCACACAAAGAGCCCGCGCATCCCGGGCAGCACACCATGGTGTTACAGTTGACTGGCTCATAATGCATAGGCTCTGTGGACACCGAATTCTGCTCGATGGTATAGGCAGAAGCTGATCGGGTAGACCGGTAACCGGGCTAGGGAGAAGACCCTCCAAGATCACGTTTGGCCCAAGCAGGGACGATAGCTTGTTGCAAACATCCGGAATCTGGGCGCAAGAGGCGAGGGAAAATCCGTGAAATAAATGAACCTCTTTTCTATACCGGTTTTCGCCGCTGAATCCGAATCCTCATACCCTGAACGGACCTCCCCCTATTCTAGCGAGAAGCTTGACCGGGACCCTTTCGGAAGGATACCGCAACGGCACTGTGCCTCAAGTCCGGAGACACAGGACACATGGCACGCCAATGCCGGGCACCGTGGACCGTTCAAAGCTAAGGAGCCTGTTCCAACATTGAGGGACAATGGACCTATTCTGAACCCCATGCCTCACAATGGCATTTTGAAACCCGTGTCCCTCAATGTCCCGAGTTGTACCAGTCTGCCTACGGCAATTAACCTCACCCCACTCAATTGCCATATCGCAGACTGGTAACGAGTCTAGTCTTAAACAATCGGCTCACCAATGGTATCACCTCATTGACTCCATATTCAAGCCCCTGGGCTTCACCCATCTCCAATCGGACCACAGTATCTATCCATGCCGTCGTGGAGATATCATCGTTGTTAGGTGACTTAACACTGCGATCAACAACCGGACACACTTTGAGCCATTTTCGCGTTTTCCGCAAGGTATTCAATGTAAATAAAGCACCTGCTTCGATGGCCTTGCATTTAAGTTAATTTTAAGTAATTTTTCCATTCATTTTGAAGCGCGTGCATCAATGACCGTGAATTTCAGCCATTATTGTATTTTCTATTCATTTTGAAGCACGTGCTTCAATGACCTTCTTTTTTTAATTCCACAGCAGCCCCGGAGACACAAAATGAATGGAAAATACAATAATGGCCAAAATTCACGGTCATTGAGGCACGCGCTTCTTTGTCTCCGGGACTGCTGTGGAATTAAAAAAAGAAGGTCATTGAAGCATGTGCTTCAAAATGAATGGAAAATACAATAATGGCTGAAATTCACGGTCATTGAAGCGCGCGCTTCAAAATACAATAATGGCTTAAATGCAAGGCCGGCGTCGTTTGAGGAGTTTTGATTTTATAAAGTCGTCGCGACTTTTTTTACAGGCTGGTGCGTGTGCCTGGTGTTGTACAACGGCACTACTATCCGGGAATCCGATTTTTCAGTATTCACACACAGTTTTGGTACAGTCAAAGCCGAAATAAGAAAAAACAATTCCATGATGGTAGACGCTGATGCCATAAAAAATCGCGTTAAAACCGCCAATGCTGTCGCATGCACGTGTATGGCTTGATTTTACTAGTCTTCTATCCAGTCGGCGACAAGTACTAGGAAATCTCGTGTCGAGGTGAAGATATTAGGAGGGATGGAGAAGTCCATGAGCGCAGTCGCCCACGTCGGCTGGGGAGTTCCAGGAACTGAACCTGAACATAGGTTAATACTTTGTTACTGATCAATACACCCTTGGGTCCAAATAGTCGCACCTGAGTGCTTTTAGCACCTTGGGGAGCTTAATATAATTATCCAGTGATGTGGGGAATGTGTACTGGGACAAACAACAATTTTTCCGACTACCCCAACCCTCCCTGAGAGTTCGACATTATCCTACAGCCTAATGCTAGGGCCCGAAAATGAGACAAATTGACCGATACTGTGCTCGGTCTGGGACAATGAAGCACGTCTTCTCCGTGACGAGCGCCTTCAGGACTTTGTTCGACAAGAGGTGGATGTGGGCTTGGATTGTCGAGTACGAGATGGATAGAATGGCATGCGCAAGAACTCCCATCTCGCGTTTGCGGACCCGGACGCGAGAACCATGCCGATAACGACCTAATAATTGTTGGCCTTTTACGGACGCGCCACGCTCAGCACGGCGCATACGGAGGTGAAGGATTCCCTTATTTGGGAGTCACGGGTGCAGCGGAAAGTGAGCACATCCATCATCATGGGGCACTGCAAACTCCATTTCAGATGAATTAACCTGGTTGCGTACAAGCCATTCAAGCCATCTGATGGCTTTTTTGCTGTGCGCAAACAGATGGCTTTTGATCCGAATGGCCCTGGAAGCGTAGTCTCTTATAAACAGATGCTACAACATTTTTTTCACTCGTACCTCGTGTGTTGTACTGGAAGCGATGGTTATATTGAATCAGCTACCAAGTCGTTGCTGGAACTGAGTACGTGAGAGACGTAAGCTGGCACGTGAAAACCTGCGAGCTCTGTCAGTTGAGACAAAAGACCTTGTTGAGAATACCTCCTGTAAGCACACATACTCCGTCCCTGTTTCAACAGGTACATATTGACGTGATGATAATGAGAACTCCGTCGAACGGCTTTAATAAAGTCGTAGATGCGAGAGATGCCCTATCGGCGTGGTTAGAGGCGCGACCTATCAAAAATGACACCGCGTGAACATTGGCACCCTTTATTCTTGAAGAGATCATCTGTCGGTAGGTGTAAAGGCGCAGGGCCTTATCATTTCTATTACATACGCTTTATTACACTTTGTTTATTGTAGTTATAGTCGGATGCTCTCGGGTTGGAGGTCACTTGAGCATTTCGAGACTATTATAATATAGATCTTGGACTGGTTCATTTGGGTGTTTGTTTAAGATACCAACCGACTCAAATTCCTTATACTTTTTTGAACCCCACGGCTCCGAGCAACTCGGAGCACTATACAAAAATTTTCTCGACCGAAAATAACTACAAAACGACAAAATGGACAGTGGTCCACTTCTGCAGCCGGTACCGCCGTGTTCATGTCTGCCCAATCACAGCCAGAGCCCCAGGGATCTGGTCGGGGTTCCGCCGAGAAAACTGCCCAATCTGGCAGTACTTCTCCCGCGAACCCTACTCTGGTGCGGCCTCGGCGAGCATCGCCTCATGCATTTTGGAGACCTTTCAGCTATTTTAAACCAGACTAATTGTCGTTATATTGTCTGTACAGGAATGTGTGGGTGTTTAGAGACCGGTTGGAATGTCTTTCAAATCGCACGGGAAAAAAAATTACATGCGAAGCCAGGGCCTCAGCTAAAGCCAGGCACTTGCGAGAGGGATTTGCCACTTCCCCAAAACCCTCCCGTGCTCTAGGAGGACCCAAGGAAGTAAAATCGGGTTCATTCGTTTGTTCAGGCATATTGAGGTGCGTTTAAGGACCGCCGTCACGGAGTACATGATTTCATGACTGTTGCATGACCACATTGTGGTCAGATTGCAAAGTTCACTATCGAGTTCAGTCTACAATTATCCTGTGCTGTTAAATGAGCCCTAAATACGTGACTGGTAGCGGAACGAGTCGCACGCACGTTAAACGGGGCGTGCCGTTCAATTGATTGCATCATTCCGCAGAATTCGAGAATTCAACCCTGTGGCCGCATTTCAGGGGCCTTTTTGAATCTGACTAGCTGGGGTGAAAGCCAGCGAAATTTCAAGCAGAACTTTCTTTTAGGATTTTGGGTCCGGGCCTTCCAGGCGTTTCGCTCGCCAACAAACAGTGACAATCTACGTTCCAAACAGCACCAATCCGCGTCCAGCTCGGACCGTTCAATTGATTACATCTTTCTGCACAATTAAACAATTCAATCCTGTGGCCGCATTTCAAGGCACTTTTTGAATCTGACTTGCTGGGGTGAAAGCCAGCAAAATTTCAAGCAGAACTGTCTTTTAGGATTTTGGCTCCAGGCCTTTCAGCTCATTATTTTCAAAATGCCTGCCATTTGAAATTGAATGCATCTCTATTGCATCAGGTCACGCTTTTCAAAATGCCAGCCCTTTGAATGCACCTCTATTGTATCAGGTCATGCTTTTCAAAATACCAGCCCTTTGGGGGGGGGTTATATTATACTTGAGTCATCCAACAAGTGAACAATGAGTTTACGGAAGACATGCATGTAGTACTGTAGGGCAGCTATCCATACAGAAATCTACGAAGCTATCAACAGAACACACACCGTTCCAGGGGGGTCGAACATACAAGATGCTGGCTATCCGGGACTGGGCGGCCGCTTGTATGGCAGGATGTGCGGTTAGAACCTCATGGGATCTGACCTCCAGCATCACTGCATTCCGCGCCCCTGTCGACAGACTCTGTTTGCCTGGGTTGACGTCGGACGACCTCGGCCGACCAGGGTCGGCAGAGTCTGCCGACATCTGATCGGCAAATCTGAGTGGACCTCTGCCTACCATCTGTCGACATCGGTTGACCTCGCGTCCACCCAGTCTGCCTACCTCTGCCTCCTGGATTTTCCACTTGGCTTCCCCTCTGGACACCCTCCACTTATTAAGTATGCTGCCCATTATGTGTTGGTTCAATCATATGACTTTATCGATTGCTTATGGCAACTTCTCCCGTCGACCCTGAAGCCTCATTCGTGGTGCTGCGATGATTTTGTGACCCATTACACTTTCTCCCTCTGCATTCTGCTCAATCTCTCAATGAACCGCCAGCCTGGGCCGTCGCGTAGTGCGGCGGCCCATCCAACCGGATCGAATCAATACTCCAATGCGTCTTTCTCTCGTCATTTGAACTCCCACTCAGCCCTTTCCACAGCTTCAACGTCCCTGCCCCTACTGGTGGACCAGTCTTTGTCGATGCACGCTCGCTCGGACATGGGCCTCGTCCCCCGTGCGTGTAATAAAACTCTCCCTTTCCTGCATCAATTGTATAAGTTTCCATAGCAGTATGCCTAGAGCTTTCCGCTCCACCTCGCTCGACACTTCACAGGCTTTCCCCTGTCATGGTGCCCCGCTCAACCATGGGCAAACGGTGTCTCAACAAGTGTACGACCCTTCATTAATGACGACTCCGACTCCAAATTAATATAATATCCCCTCAAGACCTCCGGCTGCAGCGCGCCTCCAGTTCGTCATCCCCGAGGAGCGTACACAGATGGAACATCTGCTCGACATGATGCAGATGCTGCTTAATGGGCAGGCGGATCTAACGCAGCGCATGTCAAACATTGAGTCAGCCCTGTTTCAGGAGCGGCAGCAGCCATCTGTACCAGCTCGCGGCATGACCGTACAACGCGGGGGGAGAATCACTCGCTCCAAGCGCGCAACGAGTGGTCATCAGCGTCCCGCCACAACACCGACGTCTGACGAATCGGACCCTGACGGGTTGCAGCCCACCAAGATACTTTACGCTTTTGCCGCCAAGCACGGCCTCGACCTTGGCTTTCTGGCCGATCTCCTCCATGAACAATTTCTTTCCGACGAGGCCTCCGGGCCAGAGGACGACTCAAATGAGAGCAAGGAGGCGTGGAAGGTTCGCTTGGCATCGGCAGCCGGGCTACCCCTGATGCTTGGTCGTCCTCGGACGCGAACGCGGGTCAGCGTCCTGCTGCTGGGAGTCTTCATCGCCCTCGCGGAGCTGCCGTTCATCGGGCTCGCTGGGCGCGGTGCTTTGAACGCCTGCCTAGGTCCTCGTAACTGGCCGTCGAGCTGTTGTAGACTGCTTGGGCTGGCCCTTGACTGCCCTGCCTCTGCTAGCCATCGCAAATTTTCGTTCTTGGAAGAGAGGGCCCGAAGCCTGTGGAGCCCGCGATGTTTGGTGTGCTACGTGGCGAGACGCAAGAGGGCCCGCGGGCGCTTGGGTTGGGTATATGGAACGTTGGGAGGTAACGTAGTTGTCCGCATTCCAAATCCTCACCGCCAAAGTGCTTATGAAGCGTTGGCTGTAGCTCGCTATCCACCCGGAGACGAAGGCGACGTTCATAACCGTCGATTGCCTCAGAGGCTTCTTCAACCTTAGGTGCTCTCGGGCGGGGTACAAACTTGGGGTTAAGTGCGAGGTTTTTTTGCTGTTCTGGATTTAGCTGCAGATCCGTCATGTTGTGAAACGCGCGATTTTTCAATCGAGTATCAAAGTACAATGAGGACATATTGCTAATCAAAAAACTGACACGGGCGGTCGGCGTCGCCGAGAAGAACGAGTCTGGGTAAGTGTCAGGCCGGTGGCGATGAAACCGAGGGCCAGCGGGACTCACTACAGACGAAACGGCAGGTAGGGTGCGTGGGCTAATCTTCGAACTCGTCGTTCGTCTCCGCGGCCGGGGCCGTTTCGACTTGCCCTTCTTCTTTCCCTGCGGTTCTTTTGGCTCGGCGCGTGCGGTGCCGGCGTCGTTGTTTGCTCCCTTCGCCTTCTTGGCTTTCTGCTGCGCATCGGGGTTCTTCTCCCTCCCAGGTTTCGACGGCGGCGCGCGCGTAGTCGTCGAGGACGACGGACCGGGGCGCGGTTTCGTCTTCTGAGGTTTGGGGTTCGAGCTCGAGGCGTCGGTGGAAGCCGAGGTCCTCGCCTTCTTCTCCGCCTTCTTCATTTTGGCAAGCTGGGCTGCGGACGATAGAAGAGAGATCAGGGGAGGTCGCGGAGTGAACGGAAAGGAGGAGCGTACCAGTAGCTATACGTCGGTTGAGCACAGTCCGAGGATCCACAGTGTAATTCGGCGGTACTTGACCCATTTCCAGAGGGAAAAAGTTGACAGAGTCAATTGCGATACCAATTCACGCGTCTTTGTGAAGGATGTTGTGCAATTCCTAAGTGGTGGACGCAGGAACGCGTTGCGAAGGGTGGCGGGAAAAGCCGAAATGAATTCAAAGCCCGCGATTACGTCATAACGGCGCACTGCGATCGGACCCCCGCGATAACAAATAGACTAGTAATCTGGCATGGCACTTTTTCGTTCGTTCGTCGGGTGGCCACCATATCCTCTGGACTTGCCGTGTCCCTCTTGCCGTGTCCCTGGTTGCGATAGCATCCGAGTACCACGAGCAAGATGAGTTTGGGCCCCAACCGCTGTACATCTCGAACGTCACCGTGACCCCGTACCTCTCCGACTAAAACATCGCTCTTTCTCCTCGCTTCCACCACCACCCACTCCCCGCATTCCCCTCAATGCCACCCGCACCGCACCCCTCCCACGTAATTCCCCGCTACACTATAAAACAGCCATAGGCCGTCGTCCCCAGTTCCCCGCACAAACTCTGTCCCACTTCCACTCTTCGAGTCTACCATCGTGCTTTCCCATTGTCCTTCGTCTCCTGCTCCTCCCTCCTCCCCTTTACTCCATCTTCCTACTCTTCGGCGTTCCCTCTTCTCCTCTCCTCTCCTCTCCTCCCCCAGGAACCCCGAACTGAGCCAACCACCACCGAGTTTGCCGCGTAAGCCACGCAAGGACCGTCCGTGTTCGGCGAATGCGAACACTGTTCGCACACGCCGTGAACTTGGGGCAGCTGCTCAACACGTTGCGCCCGCTCGACCCGAGCTGGGCCGATAATTTGGCAGATAAAAATTCAGGTGCATCTTTTTTTCTTCTTTTTCTGGGGGTTCTTCTGCCGTCTTCGCGCAGTCCACCCCGTCTCTTCCTCTCACGTTTCTGGCACGCCCCGCCCTCCGATCTGGATCTGTCTACGGAGGTCCCAGCCCACCCTCGCCCTGCGCGGCCCCGATGCGGGCACGAGCCGCGTACTCTTCGCTGGCGCAAATCCGCGTCTGCGCAGCGTGCGCCGCTCGTGCCTCACGTGCCGCCTTTCGTCCACGCGCTCAAGGTCTACGCACCGGTCCTCCGCCGTCCATCCCGAACACCCTCGTGCCGTGGATGCGAAGTCGCGTAATCTGCCACGTCGGGAAAAATCGGTTGAAACAACATTCGGAGTATTCCGGCCGTTGGACAGATTCCACAATTCTTTTGAGGTGCTGAATTTAACGAGGAGGATCGACCCAAGTCCCTCGCAAAGTTTTAGAAAAATTAACGCAGAAAAACTCGGATGCGAAGTCGCATAATCTGACGCATTGAGAAACATCGGTTGAAACAACGTTCGGAATATTCCGGCCGTCGGACAGATTCCACAATTCTTTTGAGGTGTTGAATTTAACGGGGAGGATCGAACCAAGGCCCTCGCAAAGTTTTAGAAAAATTAACCCAGAAAAACTCGAATGCGAAGTCGCGTAATCTGACGCATGGGGAAAAATCGGTTGAAACAACGTTCGGAGTATTCCGGCCGTCGGACACAATTCTTTTGAATTTAACAAGGAGGATCTAACCAAGGCCATATAAAAGACCCACATCTAACTGGACCTCCCACTTGCTTGTGTTAAAAAAGCGGGAGGCGTGAGCATGAATTACACCTTGGAATTCAACAGTGTTCCCAGTCATGTCCACCGGGAAATTTATTGGGCGCAAAATGGTACAGTAGAACAAAGTTTCCCAAGTTCCGAGTGTTTATGTAAACAGATTTTCCACTGCAATAAAACTTTGAATGGCGGCTACTTAACAGGTTGGGACCGGACTCGGCATCATTGATGGATCTTCGGCATCTTTGATAGGTGGCTGTCCACCTCATGTGCACCGCATACGCGCCGTGAAGATGAGGCACACGCCCCCAATACGGGGGACCAGGAGCGACACGCCGTGAAGATGTGGCCGTTTACGACGCAAACACCTTTTCGGTTCGCGGTTCTGATGCGGTGGCCCGGCGCGACGCGCCATGAAGATGAAGCCGTTTGCGATGCAAACACCTTTAGACTCGCAGTTCTGATGTGATGACCCGGCGGGACGCGCCACGAAGGTGAGGTGCTGTGAGGAGAGGGAAAGAGAAAGGTGCCATTGCACTGGCAGCAAGGAGGAAAGCCCGACCACTCGTGGGAAACAATGTTCCCCGTCTTGAGCTATAGCTTTCGACAAACCAGGTGTTCAAGCAAACATCCCGAGACGGCTGATGCCGAGTATTTCAATAAGTATGTGGTTTGCTCTAGAACTTACTGTATCATTTCGTTCAATTCGACAGTCACGCGTCATGCACCCCTCTGTCGATATCGAAATTTGGTCGAAGTCACGCGTCACGCGGGCCATTGTCTTCAACCAATACTTAAAACAAACTGTCGCCTGCACTACTTCTGCGGTATAAAACATGCTGTGGGCATGCATGACGCTAGGAGCGGGGGCCTGGAGGGGCGGCAAAGGGTGGTTCACGGGGATCTGATCATGGTGACGATGAATACGAGGGTGTGCATTGGCCGCCGCTCATTCTAGGCACACGAGTATCCTGAAACATGACCAGCCATCCAAGGGAGAGAGCGGGGCAAGGGTCCAGGGTTGTATTTGTGGTCCCGATAGGAAGAATACGATGGAGACGATGGGGTGTCAGAAGCAAAAAAAGATCAACAACACATGGTGGTCATGTGCCCGCTGATGGCCTAGTACCACAGTACCACTCTCCAAAAACTTGGCAGGCCATGGACTACAGACATGTCTACCCGTCTAGAGCATCCCAATATGCTTCAATTAAGAGCCAAACTTATGGGCTCATCACCAAATATCACCTTGAGATGTCTGCCAATATGCTTCCAAACTTGTCATGCACGTCGACCTTCTCTGGCACATACTTCCTCTCCAATCCATCCTTGCACTACTCGTCAGTAAGTTGGATGTTGGCAAGGTGGCTGGCTCCAAACAATTTAAGCATTCGGTTATAAATTTCTCTATTTATAAAATTAAGCATTCTGTCCGTCTGAAGCTTTTAAGCTGACCAGCGCTCGGATTCCTCCATTTCATTTAACCTCTTTTGTCCAGCTGCTGTCAGCACCTTTAACATCAACCGAAGTGGTGGGGCGCTTCGCGCTCCACCGCGCTCTTGTCTCCCTCTTTATAAAATTAAGGGTGTCTGTCTGAAGCATTGAAACTCCGCCTTTGGGAGATCAGGCCCAAGGCTTTGGAAGCGCTGGGTCCAGACCTTTGGAAGCGCTCAATAAACGGCGCTTCCTCGGGGCTTTTGGCCCCATGATCAACTTTAAGCGCGCGCGCGCCTATAAAAGTGTACACAAAGCCAAACTCCGCTTTTCGCTCACTGTTAAAGTTTCCGAAGTGCTGATTCAAGTGCTAAACTGGCGCCAGTGACATAAATTTACTTGCAACTTCATCAATTCCGCCCTTGCGTTGAAGGATGGGCTGGGGATAAAATTTTGAACTTGACTGCAACCTGACAAAGACGAAGATTCTTATTGTCTTACTCGAATTTGGTCCGCTCAGAACTGCAGAGTACAAATTGCAATACATGCACCGGCAGTGGTTTTGTGATAACTGACTCAGTTTCCGAAATCATATCCGACAAAAGCTTCAGACAGGCGTAATTTTATAGTGAATAACTTTAATTAGAATTTTGCTATGAAGTTTTCATGCATTTCAAAATTTAAAACATATTTTCATTACGACCATGTTGGGGTATCTGCAAAACACAACATTGCACATTGTGCCCTAAACCTCATTGATACCACCGTACATCTCCGTTGCATAGCAAATTATGTCTCTCCGTTTATCCGACTGATCTTATTATTTGTTTCCTTCAAACAGAGGGTTTTTACGAATTTGTGTGATCAATAAAGGGGGAGGGGGACCGCTCTGCGGTCCCCCGAGCGCTTGTCTCTCTCTTTATAAAATCGAGCATGTCTGAAGCTTTTAAACTCCGCTTTAGGATGTTTTCTCCCAAGCCTTTTCATTTAGCTTTCCTTGACAGATCGTCTGATCCCTCAGCCTTCTGAACGCACAGCCCTGCTTTGGCGCTGATGGCGCTGTTGAGCGAGGGAATCCCGCCCAAGCTGCCGCAGGTGACACGGGGACATCTTGATTAGCGCTGACCAGTGCTCGGATCATTTAACCTCTTTTGTCTAAGTGCCGTCAATAAATACCTTAAACATCGACCGAAGTGGTGGGGCGCGAAACCGCTCTCTTGTATTCTTTAAAGATGTTTTGCCAAAGTGCTCGACATATTCCTATGGTGCAGGTTTTTGGGCGCAGAAGGACTGGGATCCCCGGACTCAGGAATATCTATGAGGTCAGGTATGTTTTCCCCCTCGTTGTGAGCCTGTTGTTGGACACTGTATGCATGGTGTCAATAAATAACATAAGCTTAAGAGCAGTTGGCTTGCGCCATAATTTGAAACACTTATCGTAGAACGCAAAGAAGAAATGGAATTTCGGATGGAGATTTTGTGGCTGATACAAAGGTAACGAAAATACCAGACGCGTTACGAAGAGGGACAAAACGAAAGAGAGGGGACGATGGGGACCCGGTTGTGACCAATTCTGTTGCAGACCGAGGATTGGGAGATGCAGAAAACCCATTCATTCTCTCTTCCTCCCCGGTCCGCGAAGATGAGGAGCACGATGATGTGAGTTGATATACTGTTTGTCGGAAGGTTTATTTCGCACTGAAATTTTCCGCAAGAGCTTTTTTCCGGCACCATACCTTTACTTAGGGTCCATTTGCTTCACAAGCATCCCGTTAGCGGCGCGTCAGGTCCCAATCCTGGTCTCGGATATATCTCCCTCCCTGCCCTTCCCTTGGGGAGGATTAATTCTTGACTCCGATTTGGGTGGTATCGGGTTACCTGCGACCTTTGGCAGGGTTTTAAGAGTGGTTTTCAAGCCAGGTGAGTCCTCTGTTGCCCTAGTTATTATCCTTCTCGCTTCGTCCGGCTCCAAGTTTGTTTGGTCATGTTATGGCCTTATCGTCAAGCGCGTCCGTCTTCCCCGCCCTCAATACATGACTTCAACAGAAAAAAACCACACAAATTTCAGACTCTGACCTCAAACCCGAGGTATTTTGGTAAATCATGTGTCTTGATGTGAATTTTAAGCCGCAAACATGGGTCCATTCGAGCCTTAGAACATTTTGACCTTATCCTACAGATTTGGGCTTCATAGAAGGGGAGACTCGGCGATGTTGGACTTTGTGGTACGGACACTATCAATCTATGTGTTTTTAATCCTACAGCTATTCGTGGGTGGCTGTTATCTTCATTTTCTTGCTTCATTACCCACTAGAATAGTGTGTTTTGAGAGCACCCCAGTATTTCCAACCCGGCGGCTCATGAGGCCAAGCTATTCCAGATGGAAAATCAAGCATGTGTATATGACTTGATTGACAATGTTTTGGATGTAGGATTCGTGGCCAAATCGACCTTTATAAATCAGATGCAAAACCAAGAGTGATTATATTTGTGTTGCACCTTCTTTCCCTGGTAAAGTTCTGGCAATGTGCATGCGGTTACGAGTGTTTGATGGCTTTGCAAACATCAATGTGAGGGGAGCACGACTTTATTTGCAACTCTCCGCTCTGGCCGGTCGAAAGTCCCGCTCTGCTGGTCGAAGCAATTTCTGTTCGTTCAATGGAAGGTTTCAAGGCGTGTTCATTCTTTCTGAGCCGGAGATGCTGTCCAGTTATCCGGATCAAAAAGGCCGCTTTGTTCGGTTGAAAGATAAAAAAGCGATTTTGAGCATATATTTCGGCACATCACAGCACGTTCTCGATGTCTATTTATGTACATTATCTGATACGTAAATCAGTGCAGTAGAAGATGCTTGAAGATGAATGTTCCCTTCACTCAATGGGCACACCTTTCGTCCCCATCCAAACCCTAAGTCTCCGGATCAGCCATCAATGCATCTTCTTGTTCCCCAGGTCCATTCCCCTCCGGTCATCAGTTAAAACGACAGTGCAGGTGATGGGTAGTTCTGCTTCGAGTCCAAGCTGGACTTTCCAGTCCTCACATTTTTTTACATGTAAAATGTGCTGAGACGAGTAAAACTTGGGGCACACAATCAACTTCTCACTCACCTGCATTATTTAGCCGTGAAATATTCACCCTGTTGGGCCAGTTCAGACACCTTGTGTATATGACTCGTAGACATTCGCCCGATTGACTCCGAGATTCCTAGAGATTTTCACGGCGTCCCCCATGTTTTAGGTCCATCAGACCTACGACTAGTAACATGCTGTAAGCCCCGTCAAACAAACTCTCTCCACATCTTCAATGCAAGCCCGTTCACCTGGATAAGTTCCATTTCCATCCCCAGTACACCAATGCTTGAGCTGATAATTTCCAACCTATTTAATTTGTCTAGATGTCGGTGCTCAATGAATTTATTTGTTTGTTCCCCATGAACATGATTGGGTACCATACATTGAATTCTAATCGTATATCCGGTTCGTTCAGCGTCTCTGAGGTGTCTTACAGTTGCATATATGAATTCGCGCGCTTCCAGTACTCAAATACGCGTCCAAGGCACTGATAAGCATTGATGTAGATGCACCTATCAGCAATTGGCGGTGAGAGAAGAACTTTGAAAGCCAGCTGGATTGACGCGTTTTTTTGAGTTTTATTTACCATTTGGCATCCATCCGAGAGTTTAGGCGGTTCAGAACGCGTCATAAGTTGTGCGGGAGGCGGTAAGTACCGGAAAGTAGCAGCGATCAGGCGGCTCGATGGTGATGGATTTACTGCTTATGGGCGCCCAGGTGGGGGCAGATTTACGATCTTTACGGTAAATATCGTAAATATCCTGGGCGTAGTCCTTACGCGACTTACTCCCGCCAAATCCACTTTCCTGGCTGAAAATATTGGTTCTCGGCCTCTGTCGCATCCCCTTCCTCCAGAAAAAATCAGGACGCATCTTAACAGCAACTAACATGTTACGACGCAGCAACTAACGTGATACGACGCGGTCAAATGAGTTATTGGGCGCGAGAGCTCGTCTGGAATTGCGAGAACGCCCGCGGGAAGGCAAGAGTCAGTTGCCAAGCACATCCAAACATCTTCCTTCCGTACACCGATCTTCGCCCACCACGATCCTTCAGCAGAGTCTCCCAAGCCGGTCTGTCCTTTTCAATCTCCTATGGTGCTTCTCACTTAGTCACCGCTAGTTTTTTACAAGAGAATGATCTCGGTCAAAAAAAAAACCGTATTTCTAAACCTTCTTGCAGAAACGTTTCTTTCATCCGCAGCTTCATTCTTCCAAATTGGCCACGCCCATCAAAAGCCGTCAAATTTAGTTGTAGAGGCATATAATGACTATTCAATGTATCTACTGGTCAAACGAGTTCCAATCAGCCATCGCTGTTCCCCTCCCTGTTCAACTCGAAAAACCTAATCAGCTCCAAACCGCAGAGGTCGAATTGATGGCGGTGGTTGCTGACTTACGCGATCGTAAACGCATTTCGGCCGCCGGCATGCCGACAATCGAGGATCTTGTGGATCCGGAGGACGAACGCGATATTGGCCAGGGTCAGTATGACCTTAAAACCAACACTGAAATTGTTGCCGCTGTCCAACTCGAAAACGCAATTGCGAGAGGCGAGGTGATAGATGTTGATGACAGTGATGACGACGAGGGTCCGGAGGATGACGAACTGACTACAGCAGAGATGCTAGTGCTCTGTCAGAAGATAGAAAGGTCTGTCTGACGAAGGGCCAGCCTGAGCAGAGTATCATAATCTGCGCCAATTTCGTGCGCATGTGCAGCGGGAGCACATGACTCCCTCTCGGCATCGTTTGACTAACTACAGGGCTATTCAGCCTCGCGGAATTATGGCGGCGGACAATAAGCGTTTTGACCCCAATGGCAAAAATGGGTCAACAAAGGTCCTTGTAAAGGATGTCCTATATGCACCAAAACTCGGTGTCACCCTCATCTCCATCGCTCGGATCACACAGGCCGGATTTTCACTCCATTTTCGACAGCAGGAGTGCCGTATTTTCGAGGCCCGAGATCACCGAATTGGTGCAATACCTTTGGTTAATGGCCTATATCGGGTCCAGGTGCCGAGCCCCTCACCTCGTGCCAATGTGGCAGAGGAAGGATCGCTTGTGTTGACGCCGGACCAACTGCACATGATGATGGGACACATACCTGTTGACGCCGCAAAGAAACTGGTTAAAAATCACAGTCGTCATCGTCAGTAGGGTCAGTGTTCGCTTGAGTATTCGCAGTGGGTGCCCGACGACGGCGACCAGCACCACGTGTTGCAGGCTGCTGAACACCAGTCGTAGTTTTTGCAGCCCGGTAGATGGCTGGCGCTGGAGCTGCAGAAGGTGGCGCTGTGTCATCGTCGGAGTCCGACCCAGTCCTCAACGCAGGTACACGGGGAGCGCGTTGACGAAGAGTGAGGGGGAACTCGTCCGAATCGGGTTCAGACGAGTCTTCAACATCCGAGTTTGCATGAAGCCGATCACGAACAGGCGGGCCCGGACTTGCCATCGCGGTGTGTTGGGCAAGGCGACTGGCTAGCTCGTTCGCCATAACTACGTGCTGGGGTTTGCGGTGGAAATTGCTATTGCAACAAGGTTATCATTTGTTGATCAGTAGATGAGACTGTATTACCATCTGATGAGTCCGCCCTGCTGCGCCTTCCCCAGTCCGCTGGCCTGCCAGATATTGAGAAGATGAATGCAAAATGCATAGACAGAAAAGGTGCTGACCAGTATTTATAACGTCACGATGAGTACCAGTTGTGGCGGGAGTTCTGCCTGCAACTGGTTGGGTTGCTGTGTGCGGCTGAGCAGAAATATGAGAGACAAATACAAGGCATACATGACAGGCCGGCGAATCCGCGGTCTGGCTCGCCGGAGCTGGCATTCTGGGCCGTCGTGAGGGCAGGGGGAGCTGGGGGACTGCTACGGCCACCACGTCAAGTGCGACCAGCGACCGGAGGTGGATCCTCGCTTGCAGGGGGAGGTTCCGCTGGTTGCTCCGCATTTTTGCGTGTTCGAGGAGGCATTGGGACCCTGGGGGTTGAAGTTCAACACTCGCTCGTAGGCCAAAATATAAGGGAACCACCTACGATAAAAATATTATTGTTCAACAAATTAGTTGCGTTGTCGTGCGCGGTATTCACCCAATCCCAGTGTCTAACAAATTTAGTGACCAGCAAGATAGTAGATTGTTCAGCATGAGCGCGTTTCTAGATCGGAAATGAACCTGAATTTCAGTATCCAACCAATCCCAATCAATCACAAATTTAGTGAACAAGATACGCACAGTTTCCGTCACGAGATGCGCTTTGAACTTGAACATGTAAGTTCAACGATCCACGAGGTTTGCGACCTGAGAATCTGAGTTCTTTCCAGACTCCATTGAACCCAGCCCTTCTTTTACCCACAAGGTTCGGCAATGGGACACAGCACCATAGGGAACATCACTACGAGTGATTCTTGCGACCTTCATATGAAATCTGAATAGTTCAACAGTTAATGTGCGTGGATGTGAAGTTCGCAGGGCGGGAACTGTTTGGATAGCAAAGACGCTCGGGAAGGTACAGCGACATGCCACTAGGCTCATCACGGGAGGACTACGAACGACGGCGACGGACGCGCTCGACTTCCACGCTAACCTCCTCCCCATCCACATCCGCCTGAACCGCTCCGCGTTCAATGCCGGAGCGCGCCTCTGCCTCCCCCCCTCCAACCCCATCCACCACACTGTATGCCGCTGCCGCTACATCCCGCGCTTCCACCGTTCCCCCATCCATCACCTACTCGCCGCCTTCCCGATCCTCCGACAAAACTTCGAGACCATCGACCCGCACACGCTAGCGTCCCGCGCACCGGCCGCCGCGCTAACGGCACACATCGCAGGCTCGAAGGAGGACGCGGAGAAAGACGTGGAGAGGGTGGTCTGCAGAGGGGGTTTCTGCATCTTCACGGACGGCTCGGGGTACGAGGGCGGGGTAGGCGCGGCGGCGGTTGCGATGAGAGGAGGAATTGTGGGTGAGCACAGGAAGAGACACCTTGGGCTCCTGACGGAGCACACGGTCTTCGAGTCGGAGGTCACCGGCGCCATCCTCGCGCTGGACATCGTCAGCAGCGTACGACGCCTCACCGACGTCGACATCTTCATGGACTGCCAGCCGGCCATCACCGCCCTTTCCTCAGCACCCAAAGCTCAGCCAGGTCAATACCTACTCGCTGCCTTCCACGCGTCCCACCGCCGTCTCCTCCGCGCACGCTCGACGCTGCGCATCCGCCTCCACTGGGTCCCGGCCCATGTCGGCATCGCAGGCAACGAAGCCGTAGACGAGCGCGCGAAGGAGGCCGCACTCGGCTCCTCCACGCCACTCCTCCACGCCACTAACGAAGCGCGTCAAGGCCCTCGACGTACTCCCGATCAGCAAAGCCGCAGAAATCGCAGCGGGCACCTCATCCTTCAAGGAGAGGTGGGTATCCGAATGGAATACCTCCCAGCGGCGCCTGCGGCTCGCCGCCCTCGGAATTCAACAATTTTCGGTTTGGATGTTATAGAGCCCAAATTGAATAAAGAACGAACATCAGGTTCACTGCGGACATCAGCGGGTACATATGTAGTTTCCTTGTTCCCTGTTTTATACATTTTTTCACTGATTTATTCAAAATTTTTGTAGTAGCCGATCGACCTCAAAAGTAGCGACCGGGACTTCCGCAATTTCCGCCGCAGGTGTCAAACCCAATTTGGCAATTTTGATCGCGGCAGGATCACGAGGTGTGATCGCGGCATTTATCGGCACAGACGCTGCACAAAATCAAGTCGAGTCGCATCTCAAAGACTCCTCAAGTGGAGGAAGGGTATAATACAATTAATTAGACACTGCTCCCAGAACCCTCCTTTGGCCTGACAGCATGTAAAAATAATTTATTTACATGGAACTCAGTCATTTTTCTTGCTGTATTTCGTTTTTTACAGCCTTTTGCAGTACCGAAGGCGCGGATCAGAAATGTGCTATTTTCGCATGTTTTCAAAGAATTCGCAATATCTCAGTGAGTTCTCCCCCCGGCTCTCATGAAAATTATATGGAAATACTCAGCTAATTCGTGCGGAATTAGTGATAGAGAGAAAGTTGTAAAAAATATTATATATTCAATAAAATTGGTTAAAAGGGCCATTTGTGGATGAATCCAGCGTACAAGGTTCTAGACACATCTAAATGATGTATATTTTTACCAGAGAGACGTTTAATACATTCCGAAGGATGTGATAGAATTCAATTCACACACAGTTCAGCTAATATCACAATAATTTCTGACTGTAGGTACTGCCGGTTGTCCTGACGTGTTTACGAGAATGATATACTACACTTTTCAGAATTCTGACTTTATCACATCTTTTGAAAGGTATTGGAGGCCTTCCTAACAAAAATCTACATTAGCTGCATGTGTCTAGAAGGTTGTACGCTGGATTCATCCACAAAATGGCCCTTTTAACCAATTTTTTTGAATATATAATATTTTTTACAACTTTCTCTCTATCACTAATTCCGCATGAATTAGCTGAGTATTTCCATATAGTTTTCATGAGAGCCGGTGGGGAACTCACTGAGATATTGGGAATTCTTTGAAATCATCCCAAAATAGAAGAAAACTGATCTGCGACTTCGGTACTGCAAAAGGCTGTAAAGCTTATTCTGATCTGTGCGAGGTTATCTAGCGCGGGGGAGACCTCCATGGACTCACTTAGGCTCGCCGTCGGGCCCACTGCGTGGCGCTGCCGCTCGCCACGAGCCGAGAAAAAATTAAAGTGCCGGAAAAAAAATAATCACATGCGGGCTCGAACCCAGCCCGTGGCCGTCCACTATCAGAGCAGGAGCACGTAGTAACCGTTCTGCCAGACCAACAATGGCAGGTATGCAGCTGAAGGTGTCTAGACGCGGCGCGCACCTCGCATCAAGGAGCGGGGCTTGAATTTGCCGAAATTTGCCGCCATCAAATCTCCCGATTTAGGTTTGACACCTGCGGCGGAATTTTTTTTGAAGAGTGGCGATCGGGGGCCTATGAGTGATCGATGGATGTGGCGTCGATAAATAGAGTTAAATTCAACTTCTGTATAGGTACAGTCGCGGACGACCAAACGCAGCAAGTTGATTCCTGGCCGAATCATTGAATCTAGCACACTGCGTCCAGAATCAGAAACAGCGTGAAAAAAGGCGTCGATTGAGCCCCCGACCAGATTTTTCCCACGAGTAACAACGAACGGCCAATATTTTGGGGCATCCGACCGAAAATTATGACTGGTAAAGTTGAGCCTGGCCATCAGCGTGGAATGGAGATAGTATGGTATAGGTGTCGTCACAGGCGCCTAAGCCTTGTTTGTTTAATTGTCTCTGCACTCCCTTCCCTCCCATTCTGCACACGCCCATTTGGCTTCTGCACTCCCTTCCCTCCCATTATCTGCACGCACATTTGGCCTCTGCACTCCCATTCCTTGCATGCCCATTTGGCCTCTGCGCCTTTCCCCTTGCTAGCAGCATCGCTCTAGTTCTAGCAGGTGCAGCGCTTCCTACTTGCGCCAGGTCACGCTTTTCAAATGCCAGCCATTTGAGTGCACCTCTCTTGCGCCAGGTCACGCTTTTCAAAAGGTCAGCCATTTGAATGCACCTCTATTGCGCCAGGTCACGCTTTTCAAAATGCCTGCCCTTTGAATGCACCTCTCTTGCGCCAGGTCACGCTTTTCAAAATGCCCGCCATTTGAATGCACCTCTATTGCGCCAGGTCCACAGGCCGCCTCCCACGATACGATCTGTAATCCCGCCTCCGTACCTTTTCTTTCTTTTACTTTACCTCTACCCTATCTCTTACTTAGCACCTGATACGAAAACACCCTTGTTACAATATTATCTCTGCCCACACAACCTTACAACACCCTCGGCGCCTCTCCATCCACACCCTCCTCGCCCTCCTTCCTACGTATCCTACGACGCCAGCCACCTACTACATAGTCTCCTGTAAAGTGCGACATGGGCCCTAAAGAGCCTGCAGCACTATAATTGATCAATGAATGAATGAACACTTTTCAAAATGGCAGCCATTTGAATGCACCTCTATTGCGCCAGGTCATGCTTTTCAAAATGCCAGCCCTTTGAAAACACCTCTCTTGCGCCAGGTCATGCTTTTCAAAATGTCCGCCACTTGAATGCAGCTCTATTTGCAGGTCTATTGTGCCACTTTTCAAAATGCCAGCCATTTGAACGTACCTCTATTGTTTGTACCTCTATTGCGCCACCCTAGCTTACTCTTGCGTTAAAACGCGACATTTTGAGCCGAAAATGAGATTTTGTGAATACTAATATGTCCCTTATCTAGTATTGGCATTGGACAGGTCTAACCAATTTGACCGATACTCAAACTGAAAGCAGGAGACCATACAGTGGCGACGGAAAGTTCTGCACGCGATCGTTTGGGCCCATTTCTGCGTCGAATCACTTCAAATAAAGTGCTAGCAGGATGGTTGAGAAATTTCAGGCTGTTACATACAATTTAATGTGTACCTTGCCCATGGTGTTCCTCCAGAATAAAAAAAACCAGGGTTTTCTGAAAAATCGACTTTGTGGATGTGCATGGCATCAAAGAATGGTCATAATAGGACGAAAGTACTGGTAAAAGAAACCATATTCATATGTTGGTTGGCCTAAATTGATAGGACTTGAGCTCAGAATAAATCCTGCAAAGTGGCCATTTTTGGTATTTTTACTGTAAGGCAAAAATGGGCAAAAAATGCTCAAAATGACCAACTTGTTTGCTCCGGTGTGAGCTCAAATCCCAACCAATTTAGGGGAACCAAGATATGGATATGGTCGGTTTTACAAGTACTCTCAGCCTACGATCGCCACTTTTCCATTCGGGGTGAATCCACAAAGTCGATTTTTCCAAAATACCGAAATTATTTTATTGTGACATAACAGAACCCGTGTTCTATGGGTTAAATGATGCATAAAATTTTGGAATCACTCAATCATTATGCCAGGATTTTATTTTAAGTCATTCAGCCAAGAAATGGGCCCAGATGACCGCGTGCAGAACTTTCCGTCGCCACTGTAAATCTCTTGAGCTCATGCATATCCCTCAAGTCTGGTGAAGCATGAAAAAGTTCAAAAAAGTTTGTGGGTCATTGCTTAACGGTGAAAGGTCACAATCACGGTCAAATTCAGTTGACCCCTCTTTGACCCGGTCAATACCAACACTGCCCTTGTCCCTGCTGAATCCAGCCGAATACATTATAATGCGCTGGGGAGCACTTGACGTATCTAAGGTTTGAATAGACACCCTGCATTCCGGATTTGAATGCCCTGCGAGCGACAATCAATTTTGAACCCTGTGCCTCATAATGTGTTCCTGCTGTGTTCCACAGAGCCATTTTGAACCACGTGCCTCACAATGGCATTTTGAACCCCGTGCCTCACAATGGAACCCACCATCCAGTGCATTATAATGTATTTCGGCTGGGTTCAGCAGGGATAAGTGAGCACTTAACGTATTTATGGTTTGAATAGACACCCTGCATTCCGGATTTGAATGCCCCGCGAGCGAGGGCAATGGACACGATCAATTTTGAACCCCGTGCCTCAATGACCTTGCAGTTAAAACACGACTGTTTCAATGCTACAGCAGTCCCGGAGACATTTTCTGAGGCGCGCCCCGCCCATCCGGATAACCAAGGGACATTGTGAACATTTCCCTTGCTTTAGATTTCGCCCAGATCCATGATTGCGTTCTCCGCAAGGCATTCATTTTGAAATGTGTGCTTCAAGGACCTTGCATAGAGCCTCTCGACGAACTTTTGGGTTGCGCCATGATCCTCGTAGACCGTTACGCAACTCAATCGGCAATTCAGGCCTCTCTCCTAGCTTCGGAATCGCTAGACCCGGCCCGCGGAAATAAAGTTCCTGCAGGCAGTGACTGGGTAGCAACAATGGCGCCAACGCATGTAAATCTCCCCGATCCTTCGAATGACGACGCAGATCTACCCGATCTCGTTGATATTGTAGAATCTGAACCGCCTGCTATTCCAGTGCCGCCAAAAGCCGATGATGCGCCCAAGTTTCACGAGGAGAAACCAGGTTTTACTGGCGATCGTGTGCTACGCAACAGTCAGATTTTTTGCAGGACTTCGGCGGGTGGATAGAATTCAGCAAGGCCATCCCGGAGGGTGACATTGGACGGGTGGGAAATAATGAAGGTTTGGCCTCTTGCGTTTGTGAAGTTCAACGAGTTTGACTAAATATAACCATCAGCTATGGATATTCAAATTCGCCGGGTCCTCGCACCAGAACTAGGTGAACTATCTTCTCGAGGTATATTGTATGCTTCGTTACGAAGCGTCCAAAGACCTCAAGAATGCCATCTTGAATAATTGGCTGCTCAATATTAAGGGTGAGCTTGGCAAATGGCTCCCTTCAAGAGCACTACAACAAATGGCTCGAGGATATGATTCAGAAGCACGGCCGCGAATTTGACGGCAAAATTTATCGTCAGACCATTTCGCCGAACGTCCACCATTTCCTTCAGATCAAGGAGGAGGTGGAAGCCACGTTCGAGTTGGAGCACCGCGGCAAGACCCATACATCACCCGATGTTCAGAGCGAGTTGCACCTTCTTCTCACTGTTTTCAAGGAGAAAGAAGTGCATCTGTTTCGTTCTGGACGCAGTATGGGCCATGCTGCGTGAACCAGTTCGCACGAGGATGGCGTCGTCTCGAAGAGGGCAAGATGGCTGATTTTCTTACTAAGTCAACCGTTCTGGGGGATTTCCTTGCGCAGATCCGACGCAGAGACACCACGGCCAATCCGGAGCCACGATTCGGATCACCTTTGGACGAAGATACGGACATCCGCGTCGATTCGCCAACGGCAAGTAGCGAAGGTGATCGCGAAACTCGTTATGATTCCCCAGCACCAAGTATTCCCGACAGTGACTGCTCCCCAATCGTTTGAGCCTACTCCCAAGGAAAAACGTTGAGAAGTGAGCCCACGGCGATTTATATCGTGAAAACTGACCAAAAACAGAAAAAAACGGGCCGCGCCCTAAGTTCCGCAAATGGCTGTAATTGATTATCAGCCCAGTGGAGGCACCCAGGCACAGTATTATTATTTTCATGGTCGGTGGAACCAAGCTCTGTAGGCTGCCATCTTCCACTACCATCTAGTCACCCCTCTGATGGGTTTCATCTCAGGATAAAATGCCGTACTTGGCCGTCGTCGCAATGCAAGACATTCCAGCATATGTGGGACTTACTTTCGTTTAGTCATGCGTTTGAAAATGTAATGGATTGCAGTGCGGGCAATACAGTCACATGTTTGGCAATGTAAAGCACTTTTTGGCCTCTGGAAAGGCCTATATCGCGTCCGAGGGGAATCTGAATAGACTAAAATGACCGGAATGATCAGGGCTATTGATTGCTGATACAATGGCTTGCAGTGAGGGCAATACAGCCACGCGTTTGAAAACGTAATGGACTGGACAGTTCAATCTGCCCTTGAACGATGTGTTAAGTCGGGTGGCCCACTAGGCCGTTTTTTGCCTTTTCGGGCATGGCGCCAGAAGAAAATTCACGCAAGCTTCAAACCGCTATGGAAATTCGGCCAAAGTTGTTCCAGTTGTTTGAAGGATGCATGCCTTTATTTCGAACCCCTCTGGACCTTCTCAAGTCAACCACGCGCAGTGATAATGCGCCGAAAACACGAAGGTGGCCCACTAGCCGGTCGGCAATAGTATACACCCAGGAACCCTCAGTTGAATTTTTGAGAGGTTTTGGACAAGTATTGAGCTTGCTACGGGCTGTTTAGTACCAACACGCTGATCTGATCATTGATCCGGTCCTTGCCGCCTCGGCTCGCACTCAATTCGCACTCAATTGGCATGAAACTTGGGGAGCATACTCTCCAAAAGCACGGTTTAATATTTAGTGTATCATATTTGCGACTAAACTCAGTCCCGTTGCATGAAAAATCCAACTTGGATCGTATGATTTCCACAGGCTTCAAGATTGGCGCCGCGCGGTGGACGCAGTCTGCACCCAAATGCTCCAGAAACCCAGGACAGGATAGATAACTAGCATGTCAATCTGTTGTGTATGTTTCAATGCCACGAAATATTCATCTTCTGTCGCATAAAATCGCGTGCCAATGGTGGAAACTTGATTTCTCCAAACTTCATATCTTGCGCCAAAGTTGCTACCATAAAATGCGCCTCCAGAAACAATGAATTTAGGGTCCAGTCCCAGGCAAATCCGTTCAGATTTGAATGAGAAACCATTCAACGCTTTGGCTGCTCAAAAACATGTTTGATCGGGGCTGTGCCAACTTATATGCAAGTTGCAATAACGGGTCTCGGGGGAAGTGTCCAAATCGGGCTCGCGATGTGGCTATGCAGAAGGAGCCGAGGATGCCGTTTGCGCAGGTCCTTACGACGGCGACGGCGTCCGAAGGCTCGGAGTGGTCAGAGGTGTTGAAACAAGCCTCGCATATGGATTATTGCGAAGATGTGAAGGAGTTGTGGGGGGATTCATGGCCGGAGAGAAGGTCTGTGAATAATAGAGGTAGCCGTAACATGGTGAATGGTGGTGAATGGTATGAGGGCTGAGGCGAGAATGGGCTCGGTTCAAAGCCAGGGTAGGGTGGTAGAGTTGGAGCAATGCGTGTGGTTGGATGTCCCGGTGTTAGAAAAGGGGACGGTGTCGAAGGGCCGGGATAGTAAGATGATGAAGCCTGTGATGGCGGCGATGGCGGCGGCGGCACATAGCCGCGGTAGCGTGATATGGGTGTCGGGCGAGGAACGAGAGGTGAGTAAGGCATGTGGGGCGTTTGAGGCGTCGATGCTGGGCGTGCCCGACGTGATGGGGGTGCAGCATCATCGAGACGTGTGTTGTGTGTCAGATGAACGCGTTTGGACCCCGAGGGCTGCGACGGAGGTCTAGTATTTGGCAGCGGTGTAGACGTGTTCGGAATTGGAGCCCGGTGGACCTCTGGTACTGCTGCGGGGTTCTTTTTTCGAGTCGCTGGTGGCGGCAGGGCCGGAATGTCGAGGCCGTGCATGTAGACATAAAGTTGGTTGCTGAGCTCGTCCCAGCGCGACCGGCTCGACTGGAGGAGCTGGTGTCAAGGCTCGATCGCCTCAGCTGGTCCGATCGATGCCAGGAGCTCGCACGTAGCGTCGTCGAGAATGGCATGAGGCGCAAAGGCACCGTGTGCATAATGCATTTTCTTGATGTTACGGCGCCAGCTGAACAAGGCCACGCGGACAGAATCTACCGCCGGTCCTTTGCGAATGCCCTTCTGCCTTACGGCTCGTATTGGCTTGCTTGGTCGCACTCGATCGAAGAGTTTGGGATTACAGATGTCGCAGCAATCCTCCTTCGGTACGGCTGCAAGACTCGAGAAATGAGCGAACTTTCATTGAAGAAATATTGCGACGTACTGGGAGGTGTATTTTTGAAGACCCGAGAAAGAATTATCCGACGACAGATGGTCGACTGAATGAGCGCGTAAAGGCCTTCAGCAGGGGCATCTTGAGGTATGTCTGTGTCCGAGTCCGGGAGAGCCGTAATGGAGTCGTTGATCCCTTTGTACCAGCCACGTCTCTGTCCGTAAGATTCTGCATAATCCTTACCTTGCTTTTTTCTTCCTCACTGGCCGCCACCACGACCTCTCCCTCTTCCGCGTCCTCGGCCACGGCCACGGGTTACAGCCGCCGGGGCGGTATTTTCGACGTTGCTGCTTCCGAGCGCTGACACCTCGAATGCTGTTTTCTCTACTAGCTGTTGAGGTTCACGCTACAAGCGGTCTATCTTATCGTATCTTTTCATTTTGTTCGTATTTGTCCCATCTGCCTATTAGTCATCGTAGCAAACAAAGGGCGCCTCAGTTTTGTTCATACAAGCTGAGTCGTAAGTCCAATAGTCCTAGATTATTATCCTTGCTAACTTGTAGTCTAGTTTATTCATTCTAGGTATATAATAATATAGAGTTTTGTTCATACAAGCTGAGGCTTTATTCATTCTAGTTCGATCCCGCTTCGTGTGGCGCATCCGAATCTTCACACTAGCATGACAGCCATCCCCGTCGCCTCTGGACCGCGGGCGGTGCGTCCTGCGCGCTGAACCCATGAAGACAGATTCTGGGGTGCTTTCCACTGCACAACGAGCTCGATGTCCGGTATATCACATCCCTGAATAATAATTAGCACTGCATTTAAAAATGTGTTGCGACACACCATTCCTGCGGCGTCCGTGCAGACCAGAATCCGAATGATTCCAGCCTTGAAAAGCGACATCACTTCCTCGCGATACTGTCGAGACCTCCCGGCATTATACGGGCGGACCAATCCCCGGCTACGGTAATCATCGCAGACGCGGGCATTGAGGTGATCAATAATCTTTGATGTCATTGGTGTACAAAAAGGTTTTTTGACATCCTCGGGCGAGGTCATGCTCTCGAGGACGAGAAAATCAAGGTCCCTGTAAGAATTAGCGGCATGTTCCATGGACCGAATGACTTGCGAGACGTTAGGTCGATCATTTCCGATGCTGCAAAAGACGTAGTCTTTGGGATTGAATTGCAGTTTAGTCACCAAGTCCTGATGGACACGCCGTGTCAGCGTCGCGGTCACTGCGATTACAGGGGTCGTTCGAGGCAGAAAGGCACGAATAATGCCGATCGAGGCATATTTTTTTCGAAATGAAGCACCCCAGTGAGACACGACATGTGCCTCGTCAATAAACACCGACAGGCATCGAGATGCAAAGGCCCACTTCCGGAGCACGCCGTCAATGAATCGGCGTGAGAGTATCATTTCAGGGGAAAGCATGACAATTTGCCATTCCCCCGCGACGACTTTCTGCGCAGAATATCAGTCACATTCGGGCACCGCAAAGCGCAAATTTACCTCCATGACTGCTTTTGTACAACCGCCATTAGAGCTGTTAATGGCCGTGGCTTTCAGCCCAAACTCTTTCTGGAATGTCGAAACCTGCGATCACTTCAGTTTTGGATCGGGCAAATATTCTGGAGATGGCGCACCTGCTCATCATGTAGGGACAGGAGTGGTGAAACCATGAGCGTAACCTTGCCCTTACTTGACGGTAACAGGTGGGGCCCAGCCGCGACCCCAGTTTTTCCGGCCCCTGTGGCTGCATGCAAGAGCACATCTTGGCCCAGTTTTTGTGCTCCCATGCACTGCAGCTGGAATGGTTTGCCGCCGTCCGTCCATTTTGTGTAATTGATGCGAATCAGGCCCGGCAATAATTTCAGCTCCTCGTGAATCGCCTCAAGCTGCTCTGGAGTGATTTTTGCAGATACCCGTGGTGCACGACGGACTTCAGGGGTTTTTCCATGCCTACGATTTTGTGGTGCCATTGAATTAAAGAAATATATTGAAATGGACGTCAGACGTCCTCGTATCAAGGGACCAAAAAAAAGAACTGACCGAGTTTCGAGAGAAGGGGGCCGCGTGATGGAGGTATAAGTAAAGAGTGAAGCGTGACCTTCCAAAAAACAGCTGAAATGTGTCGCCGCTCTAACCCTTCCAATCGCTTCATTATTCTCACTTCCGACGCCAGCGACATGGATGACGATGACGCCGATGCCATTTTATCAAATTTTCGAGCTTTGTTTCCTCAGAACTCAAGCCTTTATCGAGCCATTTCAATTGAATGTACTGATGCACACCATCCCAGAAAATTTGAACAAGTTGTCGCTCTGTTACATCTGGGAAGCGCGTGGCCAATGCCTGGACATCTCTTACGAAGTCTCTGACTTTATTCTTCCCTTGGTACGCGTTCATCAGCCTCTTGCGAAGCCGAAGTTTAAAATCCGTTAGGAAGCAATAGTCAAACAACGCTTCATACACCTTTTTGACTGTCCATTCTTTCTGGTGCGTGGCCACATGTTTCATAAAGAACTTGCTAGCTGATCCGCTCATAAAATTCACCATCAGCCTCAGTGCAACCTTGTCTGCCAGCCCATACAGTTCAACCCAGGTGTCGGCCTCGTAAGTCCATTGATCAAAAATATCCAAATCTGGTTTAGCATCCCATACAAATGGTGCCTTAATCTTTATACCAGCCAAGGCATTCTTGATTTTGGCCTTTTCGGCTTTCTTTTTCTCATATTTCATCTTGTTCTTCTTTGCCTGCGGTCGAGCCGCATACAATGATGGCGCCGACGAGCTAGAGTCCGAATCGGAACTCGACTCCGAGGAACTTGATGAATCTGAAGATGTCGTAGATGATTCTGAGTCCGATTCGCCACTGCTAGATGGCGATGAGGAATCATCCAGGGGTCCTTTTGACGAGCTTGTTGTGGCCTTGAACCACCCGCCCTCTGGAATTTGCGAACCAGCTCGGGTAAATCTGGTTTGAGCCGGTTTCACTGATTTCTTCCCCAATTTACCCTCAGCCTTTTTCGCTGTATTGGCATTGGATTCTTGGCCCTTCTTCGACCGTCTTGGTTTGTTCGTAGGCGTTTTCGGCCCACTTGAACCGGGTTCCTTAGTCGATTCGGCTTTTCCGGCCATTGTCCGCAGATATTCGGCAAACCCCGCGCTGCGTTCACCCGCCGCAAGACCTTTACCCTTATCCTTTGACTTGTCAACTGATTTGGTCTTAGTTTCCTTTGTCTCAACCTCAACTATGACAGCCATACTGGACACAGGTTCCTTCGACTTTCTACCTTGCTGCGCCGCATCCCAGGTAGCTACCTGGAGATCTTGGTCCCAATGCAAAGGTTCCTCGATTTCTTCCTGCTTGATCTTCATTCCTCACTCTTCGGGAATGGTTCCCAATTGATCCTCGTCTTCGGTCAGGTCGAACCAAGTCGGGAAAAAATTGGTATCTATTTTGAAAGGGAACCGTGGTTGAACCACAGGTTTCGCAGTGACCCGGGGAAGTATAAATACTCCTCCCTCACTATCACTATCCCCTTCTTGAGACGAGCTATCGCTTCCAGTCTCCGGCGAACCATTGCTCCAGCCTTCCGGCGAGCCCCTGCTCAAGCCCGCGATCACCATCAAAGATGGCCCGCGCTTCACTCCGAGTCCATCCTGTCCATCAGCTGATTTCACGTTGTCACGATCCAGGCCTAGGGCCCAGTCGAGCTCGACACGGATCAGCCGATGCGGAGAGTAGGACGCCATCGCATCCTGATCCACCGGGGAAATGCTGCCAAATGCGAGTTGGCCTTCACCCGTGTAAATATTCTCGCCCTCAGCGGGACCGAGACTATCCCCAACTACCTCCACCTCCTCGAGCAGAGTGCTCGCGGATGGGCCTGTGAGTGCCACAGCAGACTCATAGGTCTTTCTGCGCGTATTCACCCAGTCTCCTACCCAGCCGCACTTCCGGGGTTGGGGAAGACAGAGCAGCAGAACTACAAAGTGAATAGGGTACATCGTAATACAAAATCACAAATCACCCTTAGCCGAGACAACTGCTTCCGAACTTCAAAGGCCCCAACCCCTCCAGAGCGGCTGGCATTTAACAACTGTAAACAACATAGCCACATCTGACGAAAATAATCTTTCCTTCTCAATACCCTTCCTGAAAATGCGGGGACTTGCTCTATGGGCCTCCCGATGCATTTTGAGGCCTGCCTGCGAATTTGCTGAGGGGCAGGAAATCAAACCGGAAGGTTTTCAGACACTTGGCCAAGCGGGTGGCTATGTTGTTTACGGTTGTTAAAGGCCAGCCGCCGTGGAGGGTTGGGGCCTTGAAGTTCGGAAGCTATTATGTCGGCTATCATGAATTTGTCGTGTCGTATTACTACTACTCATACAGCTTTGTGATAACGCTACTCTGTCTTCCCCAACCCCGTAACGTGCGGGTGGGTAGGAGCCTGGTATTCACCATGGTTTCTATAGATTTTTTGTTGAACCGGTTCCGCGCGCTGGTCCAAATCGGGTGATCAGTCCGATTTTTGTTAACACGTAGAAAAAATTAGACTTTAAAAAAATGTGAGGCTACGAAGTTTCAAGATAAAAGTCGTAGACACGAGAAGTTGATTCTGGATGTTACGTAGACTTGCTGACTTTGAGTAGGTGTTGTAAGTCTTCGTGTTAAAGAATAACTTGTACTACTTGGTTTTCTATCTAGGTTTTTATATCTATTCGGGAGCCTCGGCTCCGTATTCTAATGAGTCTAAATGAGTATAAGAGAACTACGGAATACTACGGAAACTACGGATAACTACGGCGAAGTCTAGGTGAGTTATAATGAGTTAAAACGAGTTATAATGAGTTAATGGAAGATATGTTCATCCGACCGAGTCGGGGCCGTAAGCGCGCAGCTATTCCTTACACTGACCACATGATGTTCCATTCGGGCTACCCGCACGCCGCTAGAAAATGTACCGTCAACCCGCCACATATGATGTCGTCCGACGCTCCATCAACACAGCCACACGGCATCTTTCTTCTAACCACGACCACGCCCGGGTCGAGCTCCTCTGTCCTAGTCGCACACAATCGTCTACAGCCTAATGATTCCAACTCGTTAAACTACGTCGGAATGCTTTCGTCTCGTGTCTAACGCCTAGTGTTTTGCTGGCCCTGGCTTTAAGCCAGAAGCCAGGCTAGCCAAGCCATGGTTCCGTCAAGCCAGGGCAGGCCAGGCCAGTCAAGCCATGGCTTCAATTGGTACCTAGAAGTCCGCCAATAAAGGTCATATTTCTCAGTAAAACCGTGTTCAGGCCTCAGGCCCAGTCAATATCCCTTATGCCCTGGTCTGCCGACACCTGCTCAGATCTGCCCTCACAAAATTGGGCAGATCTGGGCAGAATTTTGACCATATAGCATTGGGTCATGCTTTTCAAAATGCCTGCCCTTTGAATGCACCTCTATTGCACCAGGTCACACTTTTAAAAATGGCGGCCATTTGAATGCAGCTGTATTGTGTCAGGTCATGCTTTTCAAAATGGCAGCCCTTTGAATGCAGCTCTATGGTCATGCTTTTCAAAATGCCAACCATTTGAATGCACCTCTATTGCGCCAGGTCATGCTTTTCAAAATTCCAGCCTTTTGAGTGCACCTCTCTTGTGTCAGGTCATGCTTTTCAAAATGGCAGCCATTTGAATGCATCTCCATTTCATCAGGTCATGCTTTTCAAGATGCCCGCCATTTGAATGCACCTCTATTGCGCCAGGTCATGCTTTTCAAAATGCCAGCCATTTGAATGCACCTCTATAGCGCCAGGTCATGCTTTTCAAAATGCCAGCCATTTGAATGCAGCTCTATTGCATCAGGTCATGCTTTTCAAAATGCCTGCCATTTGAATGCACCTCTATTGTGTTAGGTCATGCTTTTCAAAACTGCTCACCATTTGAATGCACACCTCTATTGTGTTAGGTCATGCTTTTCAAAATGCCTGCCATTTGAATGCACCTCTATTGTGTTAGGTCATGCTTTTCAAAACTGCTCACCATTTGAACGTACCTCTATTGTGTTAGGTCATGCTTTTCAAAATGCCCGCCATTTGAATGCACCTCTATTGTGCCAGGTCATGCTTTTCAAAATGTCAGCCATTTGAATTGCACCAGGTCATGCTTTTCAAAATGCTAGCCCTTTGAATGCACCTCTCTTGCGTCAGGTCATGCTTTTCAAAATACCTGCCATTTGAATGCAGCTCTATTGCATCAGCTCATGCTTTTCAAAATGCCTGCCATTTGAATGCACCTCTATTGCGTCAGGTTGCGATGTCTTTGCACAAACGTTGAGTAATGTTAGGAAGCGAAGAGGAGAACACTCATCCACGTCAGAGTTGCCCTCAAAGCATCCACCTCTGCCCGTAAACTTCAGTTGTCACTGGCAAGTCGATTTTGTGATCCCAGCCGATCCATCATACAACCTCCTAAAGTGTCTTCAAACTCAATCCGAACTGAGTCCTGAGTTGCGAAGGGCACGACGCCCCGCGAGCAAGGGGACACAACACCCAGAATTTTAATTGCGGTTCCCAGATCATCTCCACGTTCATCATCGAGATCCAGTGTGTCATCAGCATCATTACCACCCAAGTGCTTGGGCTTTCGGGCAGTTTTCGAGACTTTGTCGATGCGAACAATAAATTCCCAAACAGATACGTGATCCAACAGTGAGCCATGATTTTGGTAGTGCGAGTGCGTGTGGCCAGCAGCACCCGACGGCAGGCCCTCTACGTTGCTAAATCAGGTGATTCATTTGAATTTTGCATTTGTTCCGTACAGCCACAACCTCTCCATACCAAATCAGGTGATTCGCTTGAATTTCGCAGTCAGAGCGCAGGAAAAATAGTGCATCAGGCAGCAGTAACCAAGTTTCTTCAGGGTAGCTCGACCTTCAAAATGGCCGGTCTCATCGACTTGATCTACAATCACCCGCAAAGTCGGCCTAAGCAGAAGTACCCTGATCAGGTCGATGCTGCTTTCTCTCCCCGGAAGCCCCTTGATGATATACTCGTTATCACATAAAGTAACCGGATAGGGCGTACCTCCGCAGTATACCACAACTCTTAGCACTTTTTTGGTTAGTAATTGACAAAGAGGCATACCTCAACATGGGACATCAAAAATTACCATCTGGTCTACTTTCGTTGCTGCAAAAATCGAAATTTAAATCATTTTTTGATGAAGGCGGTGATTTTGGCCACTTTTTAGTTTATTCATAGAAGGATTAAGAACATTCTCCCACCGCTTAAATTTTTTATGTGAGTTCCACCAGACCTAAGGCTAATTATCAGATACTCAGATACCCAGAATTACCATCGGGACAATGCTTAAAAAGGAAATACCATAAATTCTCGATCATTTCCGAAATTTAATATTGAACTCAGTATGAGCTGCTGCACTGCAGGTTTTAATGTCAAATTCTATGCCAAATATGCTGCAGATTGAGAATCTAGCCACGAGGACTGTTAAAGTTCAGGTCATATGCTGTTAAAACCAAATGTCCGGTTACTTTTTGTGATGACGAGTATATCCGCTGTGCCCAGCCCTGCCTCAATGCATGGGCTACGCTTTCGCGTGCTCCATGGGTTTGATTTGCTTTTTGCGTTTCAATTTTCCTGTTTTCGGGTTAACAGCCCCAGTGGTACCATTGCTGCCCCAATTCCTGTATCGCATACACTGCACGCTATGCCGATCTTTCGTGCTGTCCACCCCGATTCACGGCAAAAAACAAACCGCGACGCTTGCTCTGCTATCTCCTCGTGATTCCTCGCTCCAAAGTCGATTCAGGCTCTCTCCTATCGCCATAATTATTGCCATCGCTCAAACGAAGTATCAGACGTCTTTGATGGAGTCCATTACCGTACGCTGTGCCGGAAAAAGTGACGGTCGATGGGAAGGAGCTTCCACACTGTTATTTCTCCGGCAAGCACGATATAGCCCAGAATTTAGCCATCATTCCAGAAATCAAGTCGCCATTCAAATCCGAGGATTTTTGCGTGAGCTATGCCTTGCAAACCATTCATTTGTTTCAATTCAATTGATGCGATTTGTTGATTGAATTGATGTGTATCGCCACCAAGCCATTGATATCACGAGTTTCAAAATGTGGACTGGGCATGAGCATGGCTCCCTCAATACGGCACCAAACCCACTGGTCTTGGGGGCAATCCTACCCAGAATTTAGCCGACATTCCAGAAATCAAGTCGCCATTCAAATCCGCGCATTTTTGCGTGAGCTATGCCTTGCAAACCATTCATCCTCAGCATCCGAATTATCCATCCACACCTCAAACAGGCCATCGACATCACATTTTGCACAGCATAGCACATGGCAATTGGTTACAGTATTCATCGGCTGGCCATGTATGTCGGTAATTGTTCCATAACATTCGCCGCAGAGTCAATATTCTCAGCACTCGGGTCGTCGATATAACGATTTTGGAAATCCACTCATAGTCCAACAAAGTTGGCGTCAGATTACTGCGCTCAATACGAAACATTCTGTCTCCTCCAAATTTTCGTAGCGTGCGCTAAACGTAAATGTCCAGTTGACCAGGATAAGAAGACAATGTATTCCTCAAACCAACGAACCAGATGGATGTATCTTGGAAGTACGTCAAATGTACAAAATTTGGAGCAGTCAATTTCTGGTTGAATTGGAAACACCGGTGAATAAATACATTCAGAAATAGATAGACCTTTGATTGCACTAGATCTTACTCTTACTCTTTTACTTATTGCTTACTGGTCAATTACCCGGACTTTGTCTATTTCAGGTTCATGATAGACTCCGCTTTTACTCGGAGCCCGCACAAGTAGATCACTTTCTCCCGACAACATTCCATCGTGCATTCTGATTCAACTGGGTCTATGTAGGCGAAAATGCGGAAAATATTCCAGAATGAGCTTCAATTTTCTGTGAGCGTCCTCGCAGACTCATTCACGATGGTGGAGTATGATTCGATGGAAAACTGCAACATCTATTCCACTTCTGCGTGGAGGAAAAGCAAAATATACAGAATTCTAGGCGAAAATCCGGAAGATATTCCAGAACGGGTTTCGCCGGGGGGTTAAATTTCCTGTGCACGTCCTCGCAGACTCATTCATAATGGCGGAGTATGATTCAATGGAAAACGCAACACCCATTCCACTTCTGCTTGGAGGAAAAGCAAAATATGCAGTATTCTAGGCGAAAATCCGGAAAATATTCCAGAACGGGTTTCGCCGGGGGCTAAATTTCCTGTGCGCGTCCTCGCAGACTCGTCCAAGAAGGGGAAATATTATCTGATGGGAAAGGCAACACCCATTCCACTTCTGGCGGAGGAAAAGCCAAATATGCAGTATTCTAGATGAAAATCCAGAAAATATTACAGAATGTGCTTCGCCGGGGGTTAAATTTCCTGTGCGCGTCCTCGCAGACTCATTCACGATGGCGGAGTAGGACTCGATGGAAAACGCAACACCCATTCCACTTCTGTGTTGAGCAAAAGCAGAATATGCCGTATTCTAGGTGAAAATTCGGAAAATATTCTAACGTCTTTTGAGCATGATTTGACTTTATTCTGCGCAGATCCATCTTGTAGAGATTTTTAAGAACCACCCATACAGTACTACATGTTTACCTTTGGTAAACTCGTTGTTTGGGCACTTGGACCACACGAGTCAGTATTCGGGCCAAATTCTCTAAACGTGGCGGCCCAGCGATAATTTAAGGGGCCTGGATCCCGTGTAGATGTATAACTAGGGGCAGCACGTTTATTTTTTAAATGTCAAAACAAAATGTGGAAACAACCAAGCCCACTACAGTATTCGACCCCCAATGGCACTGGACAGATTCTATTTACACTATCGATGGTGATACCCCTCCTCCATAAAATTCAGACCCATTCTGAAACAGTGTTCTGTACTCCTTAAGTGCCCTTCTTACCGACGTGAGCATCGAGTCCACACGCGCAGCCTGGATGAATGTGGATGAAACTGAAATAATCTGCAACATTCTAAGAAATAACATTGCTTTGTTGGTATGCCTCTGGATGCCTGTTCAATTGGTTTGCGTTTATACTTTCAAAAGGTATTCAACGGCGACTATTTGACCGAGTTTCCAATAGCTAGGGTGGATAATCTCTCTGCGCTCTATCTCTGAATTATTCTATCCATCGGCGGCGTTCCGCAGCTAGGCTATGAATCGAGAGAACCATCCGGGTTAAGGCGTTTCGATGGTCGGGGGTCTTGACGCTCAGGTAGTGGCGAAAGTTCAGGGATTTTTTAACCAGTTTGCCCGAGTCAGTGTCCATCTCCAGACGCCCCGTGAGTACAGGCTGCCTCCACCGCTAACAATCCGAATTAGGAAAGCAATCGGAGTCTCCGCGGCAATGCGCGCCGGTGTCGCGTCAATACCGCGTCAATGCGCGTCACTGTGCGTCAGCTCCCTGGCACTGCAGGAAGGCTCTATTATCAAGAATTCTAAATGATCAGTCATCTCCTTGGGCTGCGGACCAAAAAAATCACCAGAACTGTCGCTGAGACCCCACTGCCTAACGCGAATCCCCCTATGTAACTTGTCTTGAACATCTTTCCCAATTTTTCCCAGTTTTGTGGCTTTTCTCATACACGGATGTGACTTGGTATGAAGACCTACCTTCTCGAGCTTGATTCCGAGGTGATAGCGAGCGGAATTCTAAGCAAAACTGTCTCCTCAGATTTCCCATTGCTGCCCTCGTCATTGAGCCTGGGCCTTTGAAGCTCTTCATTTTGGAGGGATGCGGTGCACAACGTGACTTCGTATGGAGGCCTAATTTCCGGAGCTTGATTCCAAGGTGATAGCCAGTGGAATTCTAAGCAAAATTGTCCCTTCAGATTTCCCATTGCTGCCCTTGTCATTGAGCCTGGGCCTTTGAAGCTCTTCATTCTGGAGGGAGGCGGTGCACAACGTGACTCCGTATGGAGACTTAATTTCTCGAGCTTGATTCCGAGGTGATAGCCAGCGGAATTCTAAGCAAAATTGTCTCCTCAGATTTCCCATTGCTGCCCTTGCGGGCCTTTGCATGCAGTGGGAATCGAACACAGGCCCAAAACAGAACGATTCCGAATCTTAGTAGACTATCAATTACGAATGCGGCCACTTTTAGCCTATATTTCTGGGCTATTTACGGCAAAAAGTACTAAAAGTGGCCATCTTGCGTGGGACATTGCAAGCCCAAATACCTTCAAGTGGGGTGAACCAAATTGTGAATAAGCTTCATTTTTCGACTACTTTGAGGGTGGTGAAAATATGGTTCAACACCGCATACAGCATTCCGTCCTTAGCACATATTCCGCAAACTTTGTCAGATGCTAGGATGAGCAGTATGCAATTAGCTCTCCATATCAAGTCACGCTTTTCTAAGCGTGTCAAAACGGCTGTATTTGGATGAATTTAAGCTTTTATCATCAAACCTTAATTGTGGATCCCCGCGAGCCAGAATATCACAGCCAGGGTTCAAATTGTTGCTGTGGACCCCCCACGAGCGACAATATCGCAGCCAGGGCTCAAATTGTTGCTGTGGAGGATTCCTCAAGTCTCCGAGCTCCAAGAGCTTGAGCCACAATAACTTCTCTGCACCAAGTCTCAAGGCGGCTGGTTTTCTTACTGTCGTCTGATCTTTGGGATTCGGTGGTCTTCCTGGTCATGTCTCAAGTCCCTACACTTCAAGCTCTCAAACAAATACTCTTCGGTAGTCATTCAGGTATTTATTCCCCTAATTGAAGATGTCGGACTCTAATTTTTCTCGGGTGTGCGATTGTTCTCAATCAACGCTGTGCCACCATGTCGGCTTGCGAGGAGTTTGGGGCTCAAGTAAGTGTCTATGTCTATCATGTTTCTAGCCATTGGTGTACTTTCATTGGTGTGGTGTGTTGCTCGCAGGCTCACGGGCTCAACATACTTTACTCTTATGTTGTAATCACGGTTTTGTTATGAATATAGCTTGTATTGCGCACTAGTAACGCTCGCAAGTACCTGTGGCCAGAATCCGGTTCTGGCACATTTCTGGCGCCAGAAATGATTTTGGTGTTAGGCATGTCATTATGTTGCCAGATGCATTTCTGGCGGTGTGGCACGCCTGGTTGCGTCTGATGCCAGATCAACCAGACGTGTTTTGTTTTACTGATGTGGTCCCTTGGAGAGTCTTTTATCCCCTGCATATGCAGAGGTTTTCATCCGTTCCATTGCGACGATCTCGAGTCGACAAAGATCAGGATACGGAAGGGGGACTTGATTTTTCCGTTTCATCTTTGGGGTTCCATACCTGCCGGTACGCACATCATCTATGGTGCGGTTCGCTTAGTCACCACCAAAACGGGACTAATCCCAAGTTGGCCGAAGGCCGATTTTTTTTTTTTGTATATACCTCTGTGGCCTCTCCTTCACCACTTTCTGGGTGGCAATTGTATACCTTCACTGCGACACTACCAAGGAGAAATTTTACTGCTACATGTACTCCAATGCCCCGGGGGGACTGTCGCATGTACCGCTTATCGGGCCGGCATGGGGACTCAGGACGCACAGTTACGACTAGTAGGAGACCTGTTTTGGTACGCAGTCCCAATTTGGGTGACTCGAAATTTTATAACTCCCTCAGTTTTGACGCAATAAAAAATCCCTCTAGTCAAAAAATTCCTCTCATCAAACTGAGTCTTTTCACTAGAGGAAAAAAAATAGGATCTTTTTTGACAGACTAGTAAGAGTTGTCAGAAACTAGCGGTGACTAAGTGAACCGCACCATATTTCACGTGGCCCCCCCTTAACGAGACTGAACAATCGTAGCGCAGCATCTTGTTCAAATTTTGTGTCGCCCTCAGCCTGCACAGAGGGCGAAAGTCTGTGATGCCTTGGAACATAATTGGTTCAGGGACTCTGTTTTTTTTTAAGGAGCATCGTTTCAAGGACCGATTGAGGATGGATACTATATATGTTCTGGGAACGGAAGCCAATTATGCTTGTAACATGCTCCCAGACAGGCTTAATTTTATACAAAGGGAGACAATACTCAGGCTGATGAAACCCCATGGTGTCGTCATGGCTATAAACAATAACACGCGGCTCTCACGCAAGCCGTAAATCCGTCAACCGGCTCCCTGTTGTGCATTAAAGTATTGAGCATCGAGCAGAGACGGGGGTCGACATCGGGACGGGTCGGCATAGTGTGCCGACGTTCAGGTCCGCTGACGTCGGCCGACGGCCGTCGGCAGCCGCAATGCTGACAACCTCACGGAACGCAGTGATTGTTCGGCCCCACACTCGAGTTCTTCTGGGTTAAATTCTTTTATACCTGGCAAGTAGGCATATTGGATGTCGAAATTTTATTTCAGCGGCTCATTGTGGAATTACTCCTAGAGCTGGAATGGAGTACGCGGGGTTCCGACGGGTTCTGGCGTCAACGACACATTGTTTGGCCTCGCGTTCGACTTCTTCTGGGTTGAATTTTTTCAGACCTGGCAAATGTTGGATGCCAGCCTTTGATTTCAGGAGCTCAAAAATTGTGGAATTACTCCTAGAGCTAGAATAGCGTATGCGGTGTTTCAACCGATTTTAGCGTCAATGACCCATTGTTCGGCCTCGCACTCGACTTCTTCTGGGTTAAATTTTTTCAAACCCAGTTAAAAGGCATGCTGGATGGCAGGCTTTGATTTCAGCAGCTCAACAAAATTGTGGAATTACTCCTACAGCTGGAGTTTTAAAGCTTCAGACAGACCCGATGAGTATTTTGGTGGTACGGTTGGTACGTTTGCGCTCACCGATAATTCCTATACCACCAGAACTCACGACCGCTGTCACGGCGGGGCATTTCAAAGGCCTCATCAACGTTGTCGGCGTGTTTACTCAGGCAAGCAAATGGTTGTTTAACCCCCGGACAATCGTGCTTACGGACCTTCACCTTTCACAGCATACTTTAAAGCCTTTAGCTCATCGTGTGGCCCGCCGCTGACGGTTTGCAGCTAATATATATTTCATGGGCTTGCACCGTGCTGACCACTGCGTGTTCAGCACCAATCCACGAACCACAAGTACTACATCATAATTGTCCAACGCCCTCCTGACGTCGTTATCTAGCTCATAAGGCTTCTGGATGGTCCGTTCAACGTGGTACACACCCTTGACTGCAAGACCAGGGAGCGCGCCGACACCAACGCGACCTATATACTAACAGTACGTCCCTTCGTTGGGCGCCGGTCTCTGAATACTGACTTCACTGTATAGCGACGCGGGCGATCGTCTACGACTAATCACAGCTTTGGTAGTTAGGTTTAGGGCGCGCAATTGAGTCGAGCCGAAAGGTTTCATGTTAATGCGGCGCACTGTGCGCACTCGAGCGAGTAACTGTGCACAGTTGACGGTGGTCGGTGATGTTCCGGAGTTTCGTTCACCCGATGCCAATTGCATATAGTTAGTTCATCATCGATGAGAGAAATTAAATATGCCGTTACAAAGACTCCGAGTCCCATCATTCGGATACTCTACATTCAACTTGAAGTGATATTCGCGCGACACTCGAGGCGAACAAGAGCCGAACAAGAGAGATTTCAAGCTACTGAATACATACAATACACAAGAAGAGTATTGGAGGTTGATTCTGAAAATGAAAGTAAGTACAGAATGAGAATGAAAACTGTAGAGGCCGTGTAATATGCTGCGACAAGCGGTAAGCGCTCCGGCGAAGCTGTGACCTTTAAGGAACAGTGAACCCAATAACATGTGTGCGTTAAATACTACCATGGTCTGTAAATCCGTCCGGTAGATGTATACGGCCATATTGGATCAGGTGCAAAGTGGGGGAAAAGCCGGAGCTCAGCGACGGCTTATGTTGCTTTATTTCAAGTCATTCGGTCCAAAAATCAGCTGAAACGAGCGCGTGCAGAACTCTCCGTCGCCCCTGTAATACACCACTCCCACTGTCCGGGCTCACGCATGCCCGCCCTCCTTCCCTCACGCGCTTCTCTCTTGTGGGCTTCGGACGTCGGCGCAGGCTCCTTCATGTCCTTCTTCTTCTTCACCTTCATGATTGCCTGCCGCGGGCTTGCACATTGCAGGAGAAACTTTGTCGAACTATTAATGCAGCATCAGCAACTGGGTGCAGAGCTATACAGCTTGAACAGACTAGTTTCTCAATTCAAAGAGGACGAGGATCAGCTTGAGCAGGAGCTGTGCTCCACTTTGCTTGAAATCATCACGAAAACCACGGCAAACGACAAAATCGACTCAGGCTGCGACGACCTGTCCTCCTCGAACTCTTGATTTTACTCGCGTACCTTTGTCGCTACCCAGCCCGAGTTTTCAGATCCTCAAGACACATTGTTTTAAATGTCCAACCGCATGAGTATGGATTCCCTGAAGACATCACTAACCCAGAGATCGATGATATCCACCCCAAGATTGTTGTGGCGATTGCATCAGCACCAGACAAGAAAGCTTCAGGCTCTACGCTGTGTGAACGCAGTCTTTCAAGGCGAGTACGTAGTGGCAATTCTCTTCGCGTGCACTGGTTTAACTTGAGAACAATTTTGAATCTGTATTTCAGTATTTGAATTCACATTTGGGTTGTTGCAGAAACCGGCCAAAATGAAAGCGAAACGTGGTAATTACTCGTTGTAAGTCGTGTCAACCTTTTTGCAATCAAGCCCAATTGGATATGGCTTTGTTGTTGTAGAGCCTGTCGAGCCCAGACCAGGCCAACTCTGTCAGACAGTTGAAAGAAACATAAATTCACAATTCTATTTCTGTCACTAATTGCGCTGCAATTATTCCAGAGGATTGGGCTATATATGAGGATGATGCAAGAGAGAATCAGTCGTGGAACTCAAAAAGTGGCCAAATCAGGAAATTTTTGTTCGCACCTTGGGTTCCGACATTAATTGTAATGTTTTGGAATCAGCATCTGTTTGATGAAAGGTACCAGGGATGCCGATGATGATGTAGCCCAGAGGCCGTGAGAATTTACTTTTGGACACTTCATATATACTCGCAAGAATTGTTGAGGGATGAAGGGTAAATTTACCAGGTTACAGTCATGTGTTGACTTGGTGAAATAATACAAGAGTGGTTCTTACAGTGCTGGCTCCATTTCAAAGACTTCGAGTGTTTTCTATGGTTGCTTAGTGTAGTGGTTGTGCTCCCTTCTGTTCCATTTGGTCTTTTGTCTGGAGGTCATTGGTTCAATTCTCCCCTTGGGATCTTTCTGCAATAAATCCTTTGAACAGTGTTTTTGTGGTTTAACCAGTGTTTAGCAGAACATGATCTAAGTTAATCGGTGATTAACAAATCAAAATCAGCCATAATCACCCTCATCCGGCTCCTCCCCCCATCGCCAAGGTGATTAATCAATCAATGCTCAAGAAGGATTATGTGTTGAGACAGCCATTGATTAATCAAACTTCATACGGTTACTGAGATCTAGTACTGAGACTTCGATATCAATGAGCATGCAGGCTAAGGCATTCTGATTGCGAATCAAGCGAGTAACCATGAACTGATACTTGGCCCCAGATCCTTGCGATCTAGGTGCATCGTACACTCGTAAAATGTGGAAGTTTACGTCGAACAAATATTCCACCTTGACACGACACTGCAGTTGAAGTCGCAGAGATGAATATCTAGAGGCTTGATGAGCGCGAACTGCCGCACGGCCGTGAAAAGGTGTTGCAGAAAAGAAAAAATTGCCGCAGATTGCTGAAGGATGACGGTGTTGCCACGGAGTCAGTGCAGCTGTCGAAGCGGTTGGACGACCCTGGTGCATTCTTGCGAGCGATGGTAGCATGAACTTTGGGAGTCCATGTACACGTTGTCTGGCTGATTTCCCAGCGAATTTTTGCGAATTTTTGCAGCACCGCAATCCTTTGGATTTTGACACAGATGACCCTATTTCACCCCAATCCTTTACATTTTAAAACACATGACCCTGTTGCCCTCACCGCAATCTTGTTGCATTTTGAAGCACTTTCAATTCCAGCGCGGTCCCAGAGCCATTTTCTGAGGCGCGTAAACCAGGAATGGATAGCCCTGATCGTTGCGGTCATTTTCAGCTATTCAGATTGTCCTCGGAGTCATTATTGACCTCTCTAGGGGCCAATCAGTGCTTTATATTTTGAAACGCATGACGCTTTTGCCCTCACCGCAATCCTTTACACTTTGAAACACATGACCATATTGGACGGCCCCCTTTCACTCCCCACCACCATGGCCGCATCTGAGAAGATCTTCCTCAGCATGCTGAGCCTCATGCCTCGCTCGAGATATCCGAGAACTTCAACGAGAGCATCCACATCGGCTGATTGCCAGAAAACGGCAAAGATTTCTTGTCGGGCATGAATACTCTATCTCGCTAGATTCGAGGCTTTTTGCGGCCAACTACAACACGGCGAGCACTCTGGACCATCGGACCACTGTCCAGCACGCCTTATGTCCTTCCTCGTCTTGATCCGGAGTTGAAGGACGGGTTTTCGATGTTCATAGGTGGTCTTCGGGCTGTTTCGGACAGCGACAAAGGTGTCTCAGTCGCCCGGTGGAGTAAAACCCCTGTCTGACCTGGTAAAACTTCAAACCGAAGCCTGATCTGGCGGCCGCGTCGCTCGGCTATTCATCCCGCGCAAGCGGCATGCGATTTTCTTGGCCCAGCTGTTCTAGACATGAGTGCGGGCCAGGTTATACTAGAGTTGAATCGGCGACGCCGCACCTGCCCAACGAACGTTCGGCACCATTACTGGCTGTTCTTATCATTCAGCAAGGATATTCTTGACGCTGCTAGACCTCTGGAATGGCTTTACCTCCATTTCCAGGCAGGAACTTTTCTTTTCTCTCTCCGAATCTCTCGGACTGAAGCCCCGAAGGATAGGAACGTTAGCAATACAATTCTGGCATGCTATGTCGTGCCAGGAAAGGACGGCTTTGCCTTGGCCTGGAGAATCTTGACACCGATCATTGCTTTCGTCGATTCCTGATACACTCAATGCTAGCCATCCTATCCGCAGAAACTACGCCAATGCTGATTTGAACCACCATGGTTGGAGCCCGGTGACGGTCGATTCACCGGGAAAGTCTTGCTCTCCTCAAGTCTCTCGTCGACGATGGATCCTTGCTATTTCCAACAGCTTAGGTTCGAAGGTCTTTCAGCATTAGGTGATTTCCCGTTTATCCCGTGCGTTTCGTGAGAAGTATGCGGTCGTGACCCAAATTCGGCGGGCTGGTATATTGTTGCATCGATTGTGCTGGATAAATGGCCGTAGCATACATCTTAGAGGCCGGTGTATGTAGGTACAGCACCCGTATGTTCCTCATTGGGACCACCGCGGTTATACATCTTCCTCCTCCTCCTCCTCCCTCACCGCAATCCTTTACATTTTGGCACACATGACCCTATTGCCCTCACCACATAAAGTAGCATGATAACACAGACGAGTCAAAAGACCATGTAAAAAGTACAGAAATCTTGTCACCTAGTGGTTGGGGAAGGCGCCATCAACACAGCCACCAAAGTTCCGGGCGCGAGTTCGAATTCCCAGTAGATTGCTTTCCGAGCCCGAATACAAGCCCGAACATGATTTAGCTCTGATTATGAAGTGATGGCTCGGGGATAGATACATTTTCCAACTGTGGCCGGACTTGGATTGCAACTTATTCAGAGCAGTTGCATCGGGTTCGAAAGCAAAATCTACCGCTGGATCCTTGCGGAAAATATGGGATTCTAACATGTTCGAACCTGCCTGGTGTTCGATTCAGTTAGCCTTCCGAAACTGGTTTCTGTATTCCAGGGGGTTTGGGTTCGGCTCAAAACCCAACCGCAGTGACACCAGAGTCTACCTGCCAGCAATCTGAATCCCGAGAATTCCCAGACTATCTTCCGTCAAATATCAAGTTAACCACTCGGAATTTCAACCAAGCTGTCAACTGCACGCAACATGGCAGCCACAGACCAAGAGCACAGGTTCATCTCCACAAAATCCCGGGCCCTGCCTCCTACTCATGCTGCATATATATGCGACATTCTTCCTTATCTAATAGTGAAATTAAATCACCTCAAAATTTCTTATTCATGCCGTGAGAGGTACTATTTCTATTTAATTTTCGTGGGTAAAACATCTACAACAACCCCTAATCAGCTCAGTGCTTAACCATAACACTCGAAAAATGTATGATGCTTTCAAAGCATCTGTTGGTTCCATCTGTGACTTCGAGCATACACTCGGAAGTCACTCCTCCAGCTTGACATGTGGTTTTCTTAATCCACATGGCAGGACAGACTGGTATCAGCTCCTTGGTGCACCCGACCTCCTCACCATGTAGCTTTCGATCTCAGATTTAGCAATGTTGGCCTAGATGGTTCAATTTTACGGGAGGCTTCCAGTGGCAGCACAGCTCTCTTTAATCTGTGAATACTGACAGCACTGTAAAATAGTACAGTAGCACCGGGGTAAAGTGGCAACCTCATATGGTCCAAAAATCTCTAAGTTCTGCGCCCGAAGATGATGTGGAATCCGAATCTATGTTCAACGTCAAATGTACAAGTGTTTCACCGAGAGAAGCGCAAGAAAAGATGCGGGGATACTTAGTGGGCTTTGCCGCGAAGCGCGCTACCACGAGTTATTGAGCCTACACAAGCGAATTTGGCACTGTTTGGCAGTTACAAGGCGGGGTTGAAGTCACAAATTGTGCATGTTTGCCTGAAAATAAAACCTCAGCAGTGCCCAACAAAGAAATTTGGAAGAGACAGATCTGCTCGAAATTTCACTAGCTATCACCCCAGCATGTCAGATTCAAATCCGGGTTTGAAATGAGCCTACACCAGCGAATTTGGCACAGTTTGGCAGGCGTTGAAATTGTGCATGTTTGCCTAGGAATGAAATGCCAGGACTGCCCAAGAAAGAAATCTGAAAAGACAAATCTGCTTGAAATTTCGCTGGCTATCACTCCAGCATGTTAGATTCAAAACCTGGTTTGAAATGTGCCTACATGAGCGAATTTGGCAGGGGTCGAAATTGTGTGTTTGCCTAAGAATGAAACCCCAGCACTGCCCAAGAAAGAAACTGGACCAGACAGATCTGCTTGAAATTTCGCTGGCTATCAGCCAAGCATTTCAGATTCAAAACACAGTTTGAAATGAGCCTACATGAGTGAATTTGGTGCAGTTTGGCAGTTACAAGCCCAGGTTGAAATTGTGCCTGTTTGCCTAAGAATGAAACCCCAGCAGTGCCCGAGGAAGAAATTGGAACAGACCGATCTGCTTGAAATTTTACTGGCTATCACCCCAGGAAGCATTTCTCTCATCTTCATAAGTGCACGTGACCTTATTCTCACACCGAATCAAACTCCGCGGAATTCAAACAATAATGGCTGCAACAAAGTTGCGGGCCATTTATTGGAATTCAACACATTGAGAATAGCTTTGTGTATCCCAGAATGAATTAAACGAGTATTCATTCATTCAGAAAACCATGAATTACACAAAAGCATTGCCGCCGACCTCCCATTCTTTACGTTATAAGTATCGACCCGGTGGTCATTCCAGGTTTGTGTTTCTAATTCGGATCTAGACTATATACTGTAAGAAACGCCATGGGCTGCCTACACAAAAGTGACGTCTTTGGGAACGCTCGAGGTATCTCATGGCGGGGTTTTGTGGACAACTCTCAAATGCACCCAATGCACGCCTTGCAGTGCAACGCAAGCCAAAGCACTGGAGCACAAAGGTAGCTTGAAAAATGAGATTTGAACGGTAGTTATGAAATTTCTGAAGACCCCTCAACCATCGCATGCATCGGCACTCCTGGAGGATCACTGAGATTCGAATGGTAATCATGAAATTTCGGAAGACCCCTCAACCATCGCATGCATCGGCACTCCTGGGCGGTGATCCCCCGATGTCGCTTGGATGCAATTCCTCGGAGCTCAGGATCGATGCTGAGCAGGGTCTACCTGCCACCTAAATGCGCTATCCCCATCTGCGATGTCTTCATTTATAGGATTCTTTAACTAATCCAGGCTCTTACCCACCCACACATTATGACTCGGATTTCCTTGGGCACGACTCTGAGTTTCTGTCCAACAACGAGTTGAGTATTTCTTCACATAGATCATACTGACAGTTATTTTCTACAGCACTTCTTTCGATTGCGCGAGGGGAATATTAGCTGTACGACTCGACGCCTTTTCTGGCACGACCTGGACAGACCTCGGTCCACCCCCGGACCACCCTTTTCTTCGACACAGCCCATCCCAGGGTCCGGGTTCGATATTGGCTAGTGGTGGTATCCAGATTGGGAGAGCCCACCCTACACCGCCAACTGGCATTCACATACCCGCCAGCTGGAACCGTCATGTGTACCATGTGCGATGACCAGCTGGTAGCCGGCCTCCCATCAGCTGGATGTTGGCCGACGGAGTAAATGGGTCCAGCGTGGACCCAGCTTTCCTGGAAACCAGCTAGATAGCCAGCCTGGGTGCAAGCTGTGTGACAAGGTGGGTGTCATTAGAGATTTCATGTGGCTTATACTTTCTCGTTTGTCCAAATAATAGCACGATAAATCACATATATTGGCTATAAAAACGAGATGCTTTTATTGTAACTGACATAAGGACCATCATGCCAGCACCACGAAGTGCTGACACTAATCTGCTTCGGCCTCTTCCATCGCAGCAGGAATGGCGGGGACAGAGGTGGCCTTGTCGGCAGCAGCGGCGCTGATGGTGTCGTCAACTTCGCGCTGGACGTCGTCAACGGCCTCGGTCGGGATGCTGTAATTGTCGACACCGTGGGTTGCACGGTCGGTCGAGAGGACATTCTCGAAGGCCCTGAGTTCTTGTTAGCACAAGTGCGAATAGAGGGATAATATAGACGTACTTGAGCTTGCGAGCATTTCCGCCAGCGCGGTTGCGGATCTTGCGGAGGTCGGCATCGAGGGAGTCCCAGAATTTCGGCCCCGAGTCCTCGATATAGACTTGGCGCTAAAACGGAAGAGGTTAATATGGGATTATAGAAGCGCAAAATGCAAAACACACCATCAGCGCAACGCGCGCGCAAAGCTCGGGAGTGACAGCACATTTGGTGCCTTGGACGAGATGGGTGGCGAGGTCAAAGATGTTCTGGTGCTCGCGCGCGGAGGGAGCGGGCTGCTTGTTGACCTTGAAGCTGGCCGCGAGCTACACGAGTCAATGATTAGTGGATAAAATCGACTGGGCAAGTAAGACACGAAACACGCACCGCCTTTTTGATCTTGGAGCGCAACTGGGTCAGGGCCTCTTGGACAACGGCAACAAGTTTAGCGTAGTCGGCCGGGTTACGCTCGATGTTGGGCGGGAGGTCGAAGCGATTGACTTTGAGGAGATCCTAAACACCATTAGGTCAGATCCATGCACAATTAATGAAAAGAAAACGCACCAAGATAATGTCCTTGGCAACGGAGCCTTTGTAGGCACTCAATTTGGTGGAGAGAGGAACAGCGGCAGCGTAGAAGTAGATGTTAGTCTGCAGAGAGGTGAGTGGGGACGACGAGGCAAAAAGAATGAAGGAACTTACCTCAGTATCGTGGCTGACTGCGAAGGGTGGTTTGCTGGCCTCGAAAGCATCCAAGCGGTTGTGGAGTGCATGTAAGCAAAGAATCATTTTCGCTCCTTGAACGGCCGGGGGATCCTGCCACAGACTCAGCAAAGGCTGCTCAGCGTCAAAGTAAATACACACATTCACGGAGTTGATGGTGTCAGCAATTTGCTCAGTGCGGAGGCGCTTGCTTTCACCAAGGCGCTGCAGCATCTCGGCAACACTGCGGCTGGTGAGGCTGAATACGTTGGCGGGGAGCTGCTCGTCATCGTCTTCGTGGTCGGAGTCCGTTCCGAGGGAGTTGTGGGGGCGCTTGCGGCTGGGGGCAATGGGAGTGGGTTCATCCATTGCGTCAAGCATGGCGTCGACGCCGCGGCGAGGAGTGGTGGGGAGGGGGGAGGAGGACATGGTGGTTTCTGAGAGGTCGACTGGGGAGGGTCGCTGCTGGGGTGGATGGATGGGAGTCGTCTTTTGAGGCCCTCGCTTAGCTGCGATTTGAAAAACACTTGATCACCAGTGTACCGAATTTTGTGTGGCGCCAGGCACATCAGGGACGGCCGACGCTTCCGACGAACTGCAGAGATCTTGCGCGCCATCGGGGAAGCTAGCTCTTGTATCTTGCATTCATGCCACCAAAAGGGAGTGGTGCGGGTTTGAGGGAAGAAGGTGAATTTTGAGACACTTTGAGGACATCCACAGCTTGAATACCATCTTTTAGACTTTGTCTTCAGGGCCGAACGTGCGGAAGTACAATGCAGAGTGTGTAACGCTGGGCTGCCGGAGGAGCGTCACGTCTGGTTGCTAGCCAGGAATGGTGCCAGACATCTGAGGTCTGATGAGCACAAGAATGCGGTAGAGCAGTTGGAGAACGCACGGAGGATTCAGGAGCAGCTCGACAGGCAGCGCCGCGCCACCGCCACCCAAAATGTGCCCATTCGGGTGACCCAGATCCCCGGACCCATTGCTGACCGACCAAGCATTGGTGCACAGGCGAGCGCAGCGGAGCTTGAGATGTGGGCCAAATATACGCAGAACGGAGCAATTTTCAGCGCAGGGGACACGCAGGAGGACATGGAAGTGACACATGAGAGGTTGGCCCAGCAAGTTGACGTCTTTGGCTTGCTGGATCCGAAGGAAACAGCACAGAGGCTCGGCTTTGAGGGAGACGGGGAGCTAGCGAAAGAGTTGTTGCAGATTGAGACCGAGGACGACTTCTTGGCTGAAATTATGGCGAACGCAGGTGAGTGTCTCAAGGGGGTACCGTTTTGTGAGAAAAGTACCCTATGCCGATTTCCTGTAGGTAATGAGCCCAAAAGCCCGAAAATCAACATCCGAGATTATTTGGACCAGCGGTTCGAAAATAATTAGCGAAATATACATCTCCTTTTATGGGAATCTGTCACACCATATATAGTAATAAATCACGTGGTTGGTTCCTCCGGTTTTGGAATTTTTTTCGAAAGTGACGCAGAATTGCCTGATCTGTTCAGAAAAAAATCGAGAAAAAATATTTATTATTTTGGGAAGAAAGTGGCCATATCTTTTGAACCGCTGGTCCAAATAATCTTGGATGTTGATTTTCGGGCTTTTGGGCTCATTACCTACAGGAAATCGGCATAGGGTACTTTTCTCACAAAACGGTACCCCCTTGGAGTGTCTGGTGCAAGTTGGTTTTCGTCCAAATGCGGAAAACGTGTCGCGTTCACGTGATGACACATTCTGGGCGCACAACCATCATGAACGCGAGCGCAGCACTCCTCCCTCCCGTCACCTGCCTCTGGTCTAGGTCTATCAACGTTTATTTGCTCACGCCAAATTTTTTCCAGGGCTGGATGAACAGGATCCCGAGGACGTTCATGCAGATTTGAGTGGAATTTAACAAGAAGGCAACACATATTTCCCATACCCCAACAAAACGGTCTGCACTGCGATTTCAAAACTCCAAAAATGTCTTAAGTTTCTTTACAGATCTATCTTCTCAATATTCCTGACAATATGCCCCGGCTGCGCGTCTCAAATTCTCTCATGCGTATATTCCTGTGGATTTTGCGAGAAGCGGGGGCCAAGGACGTGCCTTCGTTCGATCGCCTACGGCAGGTGCAAAAGGGAGTTCGCAAAGAATACGGGATACCCAGCATCCCGTGCAAATCGCCGCTGGGGAATGTTTTCTTCATCAACGATCCTCGGGCAATAATTGCACAGGTGCATGATCATTCTTGTTTCTTTTATATTCAAGGCCTAAATTCTGACCAGGGCTGGGCAAATCCGGCTGTCCGAGCTCAAATGCATGTATATCCTGAAATTCTAGAAGACGGCGTGGTCAGGGAGATTTGGCATGCGCTGAAATGGCGGAAGAATATGGATCTGGACGTCCTCAGTCCCATGTACGATGCCGGTAGCGCCCACTACTACGTGAACGAGCTCACGCGCCTCAAGAACAGGAATTTTGTGGTACCTGTCCGCTGGTTGATCTATCGCGGCAAGGTTCATGCGGACGCATTTGTTGTTGTAATTGACGAGGTGTGCTCTGCGATTTTGCCCCTCGCAAGACTGATTCCCCCCGCCTCTCCTCAGGCCGGCAATGCAACGATTGACGACTCGAAAACCACTATCATTGCTGCAGCCGATCTCTCCGAAAACTATCCCGACTTGCGGGACAAAAAGCTTATTCCCCAATGGAGTGGTGCGCAAATCCGCTTTCCCAATGAACCACTTCGCTCACACCTTTTCCAGTTGAAACAAAGGGCAGCGGCTACCTTGAGCGCATGCCCAATCCCAAGCGAGAAATTGCTGGAGGTGACCCGTTGTATGTCACTCTGGTTGACTTCTTTGGTGACGATGTGTCTGGGAACAAGTCAAAGTCCTGGAACAAGCATCTCAATGGGTACATGACAAATCGCACCCTCCCGCGGAAACTGCTCCAGCAGGAATTCCACGTTCATTTTGTCTCCACCTCTCCGCACGCCTCCATGGCCGAGCAATTCCAAGAGTTCAAAACTGCCATCGAGTTAGTATCGTACTTTTCATTTTGCTACGTGCAGCGCTGATCGCATTCCCGCCAGAGACACACATTCCGATCCCGTTCGCGTTCAAGATGAACATGGCAAGACCACGCGATTCTGTATTTATTGCAACTGTACACCATCCGAGAACCCGATGCAGAGCGAAATATGCGGACATATTGGTGGGAAGGGCAACAAGTTCTGCCGCAAATGCCATGCAGGGGGGACGCAGAAGGAGAACGCCACTCCAGACGGGTACCATGCACTTTTTGAGGTATTTTTCGAACGCGGGATTTGAACATTCCACTTCTGATGCACTACACAGCCTGGCGACCTGCGGACGAAAGAGAACACTCTGACTGAGCTCAAAAAACAGGTCGAACTTGCATGTGGTGGGGTGGCAAAACGGGTCCAAGAGTTACAAACCCAAACAGGCGTCAAGGATGTCTATACGCAGTACTGGATCGAGGAGATTCTTGCTCGTGCCGCTGAAATGCGTCGGGAGGATGCAGATCTTTCGGATGACGCCATCAAGACCGAACTCATCCAGTGGACACGCGATAATGAGGGGAAATTGTATAGCCCATTTCTGACGTTGAAAGGTGCGCAGCTGCGTCAAAAACAAAAATTCTAAACTGACTCCCAGTGTTAGGGTTCGATCCCGCAGCAGACACTCCCGTTGAACTTCTGCACACGATTCTCCTCGGCGCTGTCAAGTACGTCTGGCACATATCACACACGCCATGGTCCGACGAGAAGAAGAAGGTATATTCAAGGCGGCTGCAGGCCACGGAAGTTGATGGTGTCTCAATCCACGCCATCCGTGCCAACTACATCATGCAATATGCCGGATCTCTTATCGGTCGACAGTTCAAAACAATCGTCCAAACCGCTGTCTTTCACGTCCACGATCTGGTCACTGAAGACCAATTTACTGCGTGGAAAGCAGTCGGAGAGCTCTCGGCGTTGTTGTGGGTCCCCGAAATCCAAGATCTTGCCCAATATCAGGTATTTGCTTCGCTTTTCTGCCCCTTCCTTTCCTCACACACAACCACGGTAGAAAGATCTCAAAAGTGCAGTTGCAAACGTGCTGGATGCCATCGCAAAATTTGATCCTTCGAAAATTATGACCAAGATCAAATACCACCTTCTTGCAGACATCGACGTCGACGCCCTTGAATTCGGCCCTCTCATCGGAGTAGCCACGGAAATTTTCGAGAGTTTCAACGCAGTGTTCCGGTACTGCTCAATCTACTCCAACCACCTCGCCCCAAGTCGGGATATTGCGATCCAACTAGGCCGGCAGGAGACAGTTAAACACCAATTAGCTGGCGGGAGGTGGCTGGCAAAGAGCAGTGGAGATTGGCAGGTTGCGGGAGCGGGTGTACGCCATTTCATTGAGAAGCATCCGATATTACAAAGGCTGGTTGGATGGACACCAGAGAAACCACTGAAGCACGGTACGTGTCATCCTCTGCACATATTGATGGATTCTGACCTAAACCTAGGCGATACGAAGCTGGTACCATTGAAACGTGGGATCCGAACACAGCCGGTTGAGCTGCTCAAAACCACCAACGCTGCTCGTGCACTGAATTTTGGGCAGTATAGCGGCGATAGCGAGTGGATGAGATGCAAAACTGTTGTCAGTGAGTCCCTCGATGAATGCTCCGTTGGGACTTGGGTGTTTGCGAAATCGCATGGCGATGCGGTAAGTTGCGCTCAGAATTTGCGGACTTACGCTCAAGTGCGCATAGGATTCAACTATTTGCGGGCGCTTGGCCGACATCCTCCGCAACCAGTCGGGCACATCTATTGTCGTCATTGAGCTATTTCAGCTGCTTGGAGCGCGGCATTCGCGTTTTGGCATGCCTGTTCTCGCACGCCGCGACGGAGAAACAATATTTTCCATCCTTCCCACAAAGGTGTAGTCGTATGCTTGTTTATATGCACGCAACTCAAGCTTTCCAGAATATAAAATTCGACTTCAACACTCAGCACGACTGTTTTTCAGCAAAATGCGAAGCCACAGGTGTCCGCGCCGTTATGCAGGAACGTGTTGAATCCGATGAATCCGAGCATTTTATCGTCCATGCCCCACTCGACCACTTTATCGTCAACATGGACAGCTTCCACAACCCGCACCTTGTCCGCGCCACAATTTCGCGCGACCTTTGGGCGCCGGTTCCGCTTTTCGAGAATAGGAAGGCCAAACACAACGAATTCTCTGTTCCACCAAAGCGGCGAAACGAAAGGAAACTGCCGCCCGTAAACGCCCACATCCAACTGCAGCACCGAGCGACGATGACGAGCCGCAACGGAGGCCTCGTAAACATGCTAGAACTACGCAAGCAGCCCCTCGTCCAAGGGCACCGAGAGTTCATACCTCAGGCTCAGCCGCCACAGTTGCGCCTGTGTCTAGTGGCCAGACAATTGGCCTTGCCGCAGGCCGTTCCAGACGCACGATTATGCGGTCCGCTCGCGCGTTGGAGGCGGAGCATTCTGCTCACAGGGGAGAGGATTCATCGAGCAGTGAGGACGAGAACAGCGAAGATAGTGATTCTGACGAGATGGAATACAACTCTGGCGACGATTTCATAGAGTAAAGATGATTGTATTGGCCAGGACTTCTATTTTATTCGTTTTTTACTGAGCAGCCGCCGCATACCTGGGAACAAAAGCCAGCCCCCAGCTGGTTGTCCAGTTGCTCACCAGCTGGTAATCCCACCTGGACTGTTCAGCTGGATTCCAGCCTAATTGCAGCTGGAAACAGCTGGCGTGTTTCCTGGTATCAAGCCAGCCATCTCATCTGGACAGGGCCTGACGGCACTTTGGCGGTGTAGGGTCGAAGTTCGATACCGGCTGGTGGTGGTACCTTAAGAGCAGTCATCCGAAGCCATGAGTTTTGAAAGGTCGGCGCCAAAACAGACGCAATTCCCTTTTTTGGCGCCGGCCATCACGTGAATCATGTGATCGAAAGCGAACCATCTCGACTTTGACCCAAAAAGTGAAATACCGTGAGAAAAGATGAGATATTGTGTTAAACGCATTCTTTTGAGCGGTTCGTGCCTGGAAAAATCGGAAAAAAAAAAAATCACAAAAATTTTCTCGGCGCTATTTGGCACGTGTCGGAGAGGTCGCGCTGCGCACGCTCAATTCACCCCCGTAGCACAACCAAACGATGTTCTTCTTCATTTTTGAGGTCTAAATTGCACACCAAGCAGCTCTATAACTGTTTATGATGAAGGGATATTTTCCTATGCTCCTGTGTGCCTCATAACACCCCAAAAAAACGAAAAGTTATGCGGCCGGCCAGTCTTGATGTTGCTCTTGCTTTGCTACACATACATTGGGAAGGCTTGGTGCAGCTCTGAAAAAAGACAACTGAAAAGTGTTTTATATGTATTAGAGCCACACCATTTATTTAGGCATACTGTGGCGGCAGATATGGATTGAACACAGCTTTTTCCAAATTTTTTCACTCATAACTTAACAAATATGTACACAATCCCTTGGGTTTAAAATGACATATTGTAGCCCCATAAATGTAGTGTCCATACAAATTTAGTTTGGGGAAATGTGTATTCGGGATTCGGAGTTATAGGCCGAGTTTCGGACGTGACATTATCTGGCAGTGTAAACATGACCAAAACTGTCAACTTTTGCCAAGACCACGACTCTCTGACGCGTTCACTGTGCTTTTGTATCCCTTTCACTTCTACAGATCTCTAGTCTCCCAGTAACCATATGAAGTTTGATTAATCAATTCCTGTCTCAAGACATAATCTGGTTCATGCATTCCTTGTTTAAACAGAGTTGGCGGCACAAATATTGCAACTAGTACACCCACAAGTTGAAATGACAGAACATGTAACAACTGAGCCATGAGGACGATGACGAGCAATCAAAGAGAATCCGTGTTCCACGAGGCAGAACGGCATTGGTTCTCTTGTTGGACAAAATACTTCTAAGTCCACTTCAGTAGCGAAAAAAGATAAATCACACAAATTAAAACAAGTGAACTCATTGTAACCGCTGAACAACCCCAACCCGACTCACCTTTGGTTCTTGAAACACATCATATATGTTAAATTAATGCATGAAGTTAGCTGTCCATATGTCTGTGTGATAAACACAAATTCACCGATTCAACACACTTGTGGTTAAATACAGAGAGGAGGATGAAGGAGATCATGCATCTGTTCAAAAAGAACTGAAATCTGTTTAACTGAATGGAATTTTGTCCCTTACCGGGCTTTGCTGGAACAGTAGACGGGCCGAGCAAAATGGATTTGATTACATCTTACTCGATGGGGAGTGTTCTGCAAATGGACAGAGGTAGGAAGGCACCATAGGATGAGTCGATGATCTTCATATGAGTTGTGTTCCTTAGAAACTGGACCTTTAGCTTCCACGATGTAAATTTCATAAGGAAATTGAGCGGGAGCTTCCGGCCGTATTTGATCAATCTTCGCCGATTTGTGCGGCCGCTTGGCTCAGCGGTTATGCTCTCCTCAGTTGATGGACCACGAAATGTGGACGTCTTCGGTTTGAATTGTTGAAATAAGCTCAGAAGGGTAAGAGTGTTGCAAGAGGATTTATTCCTTTGCAAACCAGTGAAGTACTACCGACTAATTACAAGAGCTTTTATACTACGAGGAAAGGTGATTAGTAATTGTATAGTAAGCTATCAGTCAGCTTCGGGGAGGTAGAATATGCTAGAACAAAAAGCCCGAGCATTATTACTAATGCACTGCAGCTTCATATTCCAACACGAATCTCACAAGTGCATATTTTTTGCCGCTCATGAACAGTGTTCTGCTTAAAACATGGTTGAACACACCTTAAACCGGTTTGGACAACTTTTGATTGAACCAAATACTGTTTATCCCCTTCGAGTAGCCGGCACCCATGGGACGTAGGCCCCCATACTGTTTAAACAATGAATGCTCAAGTAGGATTATGTGTTGAGACACGAATTGATTACAGCTCTTTGCGGTACAACAGGTGCGGACCGTTTTTTCTTCCTTTTTGGGCATTTTGTGATCCCCGCGACTAGGACACTCGTTGCGGCCTAAATTCTCATCCGTTTGCCTTGTCCATAGGCTCATTCGAAGCGAATTCAAAATGCGCACACAATTGCCCCTCCGATCTTCCATCCTGCATTGAAAACTGCTTCTTAAGGCATAAAATCAGATTTCTGGGGACTTTTCTGAGAATTTCCCACTAGAACAGCTGTTCTGCCCTCAGTTCTTCGCCTTTTCCACCAAAGGGGAGTCAGGTTTGGGTTGTTCAGTGGTTACAATGAGTTCACTTGTTTTAGTTTGTGTGGTTTATCCTTTTTCGCTACTGAAGTGGACTTAGAAGTATTTTGTCCAACAAGATAATCAATGCCGTTCTGCCTCGTGGATCGCGGATTCTCTTTGATTGTTTGTTATCGTCCTTATGGCTCAGTTGTTATATGTTCTGTTGTTTCAACTTGTGGGTGAACTAGTAGTACTGGGTTCGACCCCCACATTGCCCACTTTTTTGCAATATTTGTGCCGCCAACTCCGTTCAAACAAGGAATGCTTGAACCAGATTATGTGTTAAGACAGGAATTGATTAATCAAACTTCATATGGTTACTGTACACTGCGCCGCGACTGGCCCACCATGCGTCGCCCCTCCACTACGTGGAATGCCTACCGGCCGTGCGCTGGCCGCCCGAGGTTCCTTTCCGTGGTGCGCGCATTCGCGATCGCAAAGCCCGTCCCCCCAAGGATGTTACGACGGGTACGCGCGCAGACCAGGTTGGCAGCAGCGCCCGTGGAAAGCGAGGGGGGGCAGTCACTGAGCGCACCGCTCAGGGTCTGTCTCCGCCTCCCAGCAGAAGGCAAGTACCCATGTCTGCCCCACCCGTAACATCTGATCCTTCAAATACGCCTTCACCAGCCGTCCTCGACCTCGACCTCGTGCTGGGTATGGAGCGAATTGAGTCGGTTTACGCACCTCCGTGGCTCAACTCGCTCCCGGTCTCCACCGTCATCCCGCCTTAATCCAGCGCCATCGCAGTCCTGGGAGAAAAGCCAAACAATATCAAACATTTTGGGAGAAATGGGAGAAAAGCCAAATAAATGAGAACATTGACCGTCCTCTATGTATTTTTTCATGCAGAAGTGGAATGAGTACATATTTTATGCTGGAATCATGTTCCACCTGTGTAGAGAACGACCTAACAGTAGAGTTGCTCATCTGGAATACTGTAGAACTGTGGTGACCTGTGTATCGAGTGGGGCACGCCGTTGTTTTGAACACCATGACGGCCCCAACTAGCTATATATATCACCAGACTTCCCCGCAACAATCGATGAAATAAATAAATGTATTGTATCTAGTACACCAGGATGATGACTGCATCAACAGGAACACGCGCCGGACAGCCCCCACCATCACAAGTAAGCTGTTACGTCTACCGCTCCTCCTGGTATATGGTCGGAGATGGGTAGAATGGAAGGAAGAGAGACATGCTCGGATGTCGGGCGAAGAAGGTGAAACGATGCGGGGGAGAGTGTGCAGGCTCCTGGTTTGCGGGGAGATTAAAGCCGGGGACGAGGAAAAGGGGGAAGGCGGCGAGGAACATACCATCAATCCCTCGTGCTTCGGCGCTCCTCCACACAACTCCGAACGAAAGGACTTGCTGGATTCTTCGGAAATGTAACCCCAAAGGCACCTTTGTTGTCGGAATGCTGTGCAAACTCGTTCTCGAAGCAATAGGTGTACATCTCGCGCACGGCACCACGGTGGATCTCCTCTGCACTGCGGTGCCTGTCATGGGGATCGTTGAAGGGAATATCGGATGCTGGTGGCCGTGAGTGCGATATTTTTGAACAATGGTTGAACGATATTCAGGAGGGCGAGATTGGGGGAGCTCCTTCTTCATCTTAGGAGGATTCGGGTAAATGGGAACGCGCCGATCTCCCTGAGTAAGCACAAATAATGGCGGCAGGCACGTAGGTTCCTGGATACCCAGAATAATCAGGTAAGTGCATATAAAACATATTTCACATCCCGGAGCTGAGTCTTCTTCGTTCTCACCCTCCTCCTGCGGTCCTTCTGTCTGAGCATCCGATTCAATGACACCATTTTCAAGCCATCCCGCCGTAACCCCCGGAGCCCACGTTGGATCGAGGAAACTGAATACTTTGCGCGCTTTCCGTGGGTCATACTTGGCCTGGAGCTTATTTTCGGCCAATCGCTCCTCCAAGTATTGGACTCCATGCCAGGTGCACAGCTGATGTTTAGCTTTCGGAATTTTCACGCGCGTTGCATTAATTTCAGTCGAGTCCTTGTCCGATCCGACGAAACCAATATTCGGGCACTTCCCACTGACATGACCGAGAACATGTTGAACATGCGATCCTTTTCGCCCTCGGGGGCGTCCATCGGTAGAAGTCGTGAATGCAAAAGCCAACGGAAGCGCATGTCCGTTTGCTTCTGCTACAATGGCGAAGAGCTCGTAACACAGTGCGTTGGTTTTCCCTGTAATTGGTTAGTTCTGACACTTGCATTCGAAAAAAAAAAAGAAGTCACAGGTAGAATCAGGAGCAATCTCTTCGACCTTGCTCCCATACTCGTCAAGAATTTCGCGGAATGCAAACGTAATGGCAGAGATCCCATCCTCAGCCGTAATCGGGATAATTTCAACAGCGAGATCTTCATATTTTTCGAGGACGGAAATAGCTGATTGAACTTGGTCATTGTGTAGCCTCCAGGCACCGGCGTTAAGTTCTGCCCAATAACGGTATATTTGTTTCTCATTCAGCTCTGTCTTCGGGTTCGCTTTCAACACAGCCTCCCATATCTGGTACAAGCTAATCAATCGCCGGAGCAATTCCCTTGATCTGTACTCACTTTGGAAGCAGGCAAATTCTTCATGCTTTCGACTGTGTCCTTGGCTTGTTTTGGAATGGAAATGTCGACGTAGGGTGTGTGACTTCGTTGGTGGGTCATTCTCACCGTCGCAAGCTGCAGATCGTCCTCGTCGACTGTTATATCGAGCCAACTGTCGCATACAAAACGATCCATCTTCATCCGGGCCCGCTGCTTTTTAGGATCTTTCGTCAAAGCATGGTCCGCCCTTTAAATGGGCACAATAAAATGTATAGGTGGTCGTGGACGGTTTGGCGCGACTGGACGCATTAAACATACCTGAATCTAAACCCTGTAGCGGCCCATATCATTTTTGCGAGCTCAACAGCGCGATCATGGCCGAAATTCGACTGGAGGTCCGAGATTTTCACAGAGGTATGCATCTCGAATGCACTCCCTTTGATCAACGTGCTCCGTACTTGGATTCGAGATTTGTTCAAGAGGAAAGGGCCGATATGAGAAAGAGGAAAGGGCAAGAAGAGAGACGAGGGAGGAGAGATACCCAAGTGACCCATTGCCAGGTATTCCGCCTCCCTCCCACGATTGTGGGGTTCCATATTTTTTTAAAAATTTCTTCTGCCATTGCCAGGCTCACAGGAATCCATTTTTCTGGAGTCCGGATTTTTCCGGTGTTTGATGAGTTCGCTTATCAGTCAGGGGTGGTTCTCCGATGTGTTTCGATGCTCCATGCCTATCCAGATACCCAACTGATCCTTTGCCAGGTATTCAGCCTCCCTCCCACGATTGTCGGGTTCCGTATATTTTAAAAAAATTCCAGACTCGGTGTCTTCGGTGTTCAGCACATTTGTTTGGCGGCCTGGTGATTGTCGGGTTCAATATATTTATTATTATTATTTCAGACTCGGTGTCTTCGGTGTTCGGCACTCTTGTTCGGCGGCCTGAGGTGTCTTGTTCTTGAGTTTCAATAATCCATGGCTCAGTAGATATGTCGTGGACTTATTTCCAACCACTCGGTAAATTTGCTGCCACTGCGGGATTGTATACTGATCCTGCGGCCATCCGGGCTTGTAAGCCAGTTATGTATGATTTCTGCAATGGTGTAGGTGGTGGTACCAGTAGGACGATATTTCCGTGGCGCTGGGATCCAGAGATGTGGTTTCGTCCTGGTGTGTGAAAACATGGTGAAGAATGTCGCCGAGCGTCCATTCCACATCATGAATTAGGTCAAATATTTTCTCCAATTTTGCATTATGCACTCAGTCAAAGCCATTTCTCGACTCAAGGGCTGCAAAACGATAGCCAGCGCAATTCTGAACAAAGCTGTCTCTTCAGAATTCTTTCTTTTAGGCTAGATGGATGGTGGCGAAAGAAAAAGGGACAGGGAGACTGTACTCCGGCACTGAAACCTACGAGCCTAGAACCATTGTATCATAGTACTGTATAATTACAGTACATTCGACCCGGGGTGTGACGCGTGACCCAAAAAGCCAATTCGACCATTCGACCACGGCCCAAAATTTGCGTGACACAACCGAAAATTCTGACCACCGGTATGAAAATTTTCGCATTTTCGCGTCACAGAGGCAAATTTGAGCAATTTTGGAGGTTGTGCGACGAATTTTGTATTTGATCATAGGGGGGGTGACGCCTGACGTTGAACCAAAATTCGACACCGACCAGGGGGTGCGTGACGCGTGACGGTCGAATTGAATGTAATTATACAGTACGTTGTTTCATACATATACAGGGTTTTAGATAGGGAAGAAAATAACAAGTAGATAAAAAAAACACGCACGCCAGGAAATTTTGACGGAATGTCATCGGGAGGAATCGAACCCCCGCCTCCCCGTGTTAAGTACGCTGAATCCGGTATAATATCTCGGGGCGACTTGCATTGGTCCACGACGACTGCTGGACCAACAGGAAATGGGTACGAGATATGAGTTGGACTTTTTTAGTTCGACGACCTCGAGGCTTCCCAGGGCGGGACTCGAGAAATGGCCTGGAATGAGTTCTTTCTTCCGCCCTCCTCGTTAATCGCGGGTTGTAGCGCTTGTGCACCAGCTTCCACCCCTTCTCACCGAGAGGGAGAACCTTCTGGACGGAGTCAAGAGCTCTTTCGTGTCCTCCTTCGAGTATTTTGCGGCCCAAAAAGTGCTGGAGTTGCTGCAATCTGACATCTCTTGGAACATGCCGGAAAGGTGACTGATTATTACTCGTATCTTAATTACTCGTATTTTAAGCAGATGCCCTGATTTGTATGCACCTGTTTACATTCTTCCATTTTTCCCACTCCCTGCCGGAAGCTTCCGTATGTGCATCCCATTACCCATTTTATTTTCGGGGTTCTCATGCTAACTGGTGCATCATAGCTCGTTCCAAGGAACTGGAAGCTCCACAGTGTTATTTTCAGCCTCGCTGATCAGCCGCTCAGTTTCCGTTCAAAAGGAAAGGTCTCCTTCGCACTTTCTGTCTTCGTCACCCCCATCATCTCCCCCCGGAAAGCTTCCCTCCGTCACTCTGTTCGCCCTTTTTTATTCCCGGGATGCCTCTGCAACTCACCTGAACACCTCATGGGGCTAAAAGAGTCCCCGAGCGCCTCGTGTCCGTCAAAGTACTCGAACCGACCTGTGGGAGGGTGAGTATGGTATTTCTGCTCCGTCTCGCCCCCTCTTTACTTCATGAACAGCTCGAGGGGTATCGTCACAGCGCAATTTACATAAAAACCTTTATGTGCTGAGCTCACTTTTGCCCCAGGTCGCACTCGGATTGCAACTCTACCAGGATCTAACTTACGCTGTCTGTTCGGTCCATCTCTAATACGTTTCCAAGGTCCATTCCTCGCTTCGTAAACAGACGATGCGCGTTAGGGTAAGCGTCGCCTCTTATTGAATCACATTGACGATTTGCTGGCTATTATTCGTATTTTTCGTTCTCCGTGTTAGATAAAGTTAGATGTTCAACTGGTGAGCGTTGAACCCTGATCAATCTGCATGTACTCACTTTCGAATTCCCCATACACCGAATTTTCTCCAACGTGCGCCGTTTCCTTATTCATCCTGAGGTCTTTACACTGACGCCTGCTGTCTCCATACGCAAAAGAGAGGACTTGACCAACAGCGCGGTGGGGCTCGGTTATTTGATTCAATCCATCTCACTTGACCTCAATCATCTCTCCTTCCCCTTTGTTACGGCTGCGGCTCTCACTCCTCAAGCCTCCTTCCACAAATAACCACGAGTCGCACTAGATTGAATGGTGAGTTTGATCACTTCTCTCATGGTCAGCCGCTAACAGACTGGTCGGATATCATTTATCTTCCATGCCCTCAAACTTTCGCCCCGACCGATCCTGATAGTCTAACAAACGGATCACTGTGGTATCCGCCGACCCAGTGAGTACACCCCTCTACCCCCGCTTCATCTGTTCATTCCAATCATCCCCTCCCGCCGCTTTGTGGATTCACTCGAAGTTCAGGTTGGCATTTATGTCCGCCAGTTGTCCTCGCCCGTCGGCGATCCAATAATAAATCAACGTGCGAACTTTTATTCGATACCTGAAGTAATTCCTTGGTTTAATTTTGATTCTCGCAGCCCACACGGCGAGACAGTCTGTCTGCTGCAACCTTCCAGGTTACGGCCTACACGCCATTCTCAGGTTTGCGACCCCCTGCAAGCCCAGTTATGTGCACATGGTGAGATAAATGACCATTTCAATCTCGCAATGTTCAGGAAACCAGTGAAACAAATCCAGACGGCAGGAAGGTACGGAATGTATGGGTCCATTTCTTTCTGATTGAATCCGCGCTTCACCGTGAGTCTGAGGTTCTGTCACGCCTTGGCTCTGTCACCAATTATTGAGGTTCTTCGACAGGTTTCGATTGAATAATCATTTCTCGGTGAGAGTTTCCCTGATTCACTCCTGCATCGATGGCCCTTCAATTAAAGGTGCGATGCCGACCCAATTTCCGAGAAGGTAACAATTGTTTGAAAGTTCAACTGATAGTCTAACCCACTTATGCAGGAATCTCAATTTATATCTCTTGAACCTTCAACTCGGCCCCATTCATTTCTCCTGCAGACCAGCGCATATGTGGTAGATAGTCATGCAATGAAAATGACCGTTACTGTCGAATTCTTTCCGAAGTCAATTACGCGCGTCCTCTACTGATGTGCTCCGATATACGACGAGCCTGCCATCCTGGAAATTCTGTTTGTGCGGTGCAGCCTGGCACAGTGGCACAAATCTTTATAACAACGCCCGCCGGAGCGAAGCGACGGCATATCTTGTGCTTAATGATGGATTTGTGATCCAGCCGAATGGCCGAGTCATCCCCGATGAACATTCCAGCATTTTAGATTTGTATAAATACAGTAGTTACAGTAGAGCTCCTCATGAGCTTGTACCCTGTGGCTTAACAGCCAGTGAGTGATATCTTATTGGGTTCACAAGATAAAACCAACAAAAAGCACATAGAAACAATAAAAAATCAGGGTCACAGAATTTTGCCACGCCTTACAGCCATTTGCATAATTCCGTGAACATGCATTTTTTTTTTCGCGTCACGCACTTGCGCGAATGGAGTGTCGAGTCATGCCGCATGCGGCAATAGCTAATTGAATGCTTGTGCTTTGGGAGACCCTCCATTGCGCTCGCGTGTATCATAGAGCCACAAAACACTTTGAGAACGAGATGCCGGACCGAAGCGCATCAATCAGCATTCCCAAGCCGTTCCGCTTCTTTCCAAGCATCCCCCTCCCCGTACCAACCTTGAAATGACCGTCGTCGTTGGAATTTTTCCGGGGCTGTTTCCTCAAGCACGTGACAGCGCGAAAAAAGTTGCATGTTACGGAATTATGCAAACGGCTGTGATAACTTTTCACCCAATGACTTTTTGCCTTATACAAACTGCTTCGATACATCATAGCGAACATATGTATAAAGAGAAATGTTTCTAGGTGGTGGGGCCATCGACTTACTGTATTATTTCGTTCAATTCGGCGGTCACGCGTCACGCCGACCTTTTTTATGGCGGCAATAATTTTTTCTCGATTTATCGGATTTTCTGGCGGAAGTCCGAAATCACGTGACTGCCGAATTGAACGAAATAATACAGTATAATAGTATTTTGCTCGTCGTTGAGCGTGATGTGAAAGCTGACATAAGGGTGCTGGGTTCCCACGCTCTCCGTCTTATGTTCCATCGTGTAGCATTTTACGGAATTTTTTTCGCAGTAAAAATGTTAATAACCCTCATAGATATGTGGCCATTGCTTAGTCTCCCTAGTCAGACCATTATGTAAACTAGAAGTTTTTTTTTTAGGGGGAGTTGGGAAAAAAACTTGTTTACAGCTGATCCGGAAACTAATGAGAATGATCGAAATTTTTTTTTGCGTGCTTCCCAAAAAGGAAACTCTCATATTCTGCTCTCCCTGAGTCCCTCTCGCTCTTTTACCACCTCAGAGGCCTCAAATACCTTCCAGTACATCGTCGGGCGCCCACTTGACGTCGAAAGCGACGTTTCCAGTCCACATGATGCTCTTTCCGCCTTCTATTCGGCTCATGAATCATCATCCATTTGCCGCCTCTTTTTTCGATGCTGCTTTTCCCCTATCCTCTGAACTCGTGGCGAAGGATCCAGACGACCAAATCCTGACTTCTTGACCGCTATCTTTCGAGGACCGACACAAGGAACACGGATGAAACTATTGTGCGTACCTCGTCAGTTTTTTTGCCTCTCTGATGCCTGACCTTGCACCGTCCTGTTGCTACTTGCCAACCCTCGGTCTCGACTTCCGTAGCCAGTCTCTCGAGACGGTATATTCGCCTGTGCGCTCAAAATCGATGAAGATCGATGGGGTCAATATGCGGCGGTGTCGCCGTGAACGCAATGTGTGGGGCGCATAGTCATTGAGATAGGTGCGTCGAACCTCGCATGCTCTTGTGATCGCCTCGGCGGTCGGACCGTACGCCTCCGCCATCTGCAATCGTGCACCCGACCCTGTGCCGCGACCATCTGTACTGGCTAGCACTACAGCGTGCGGCACCAAGATCATGCACCCGCTGCAGTACGAGCTCTTCCCCGCCCCGAATTACGCGCGTGGCTCGTGGCTCGCGATCGCATAGCAAGGGTACGGGCGCCGCGATAGGCACGGGGAAGACAAGTCGGGAGGTTCCCTCACGCCTCCCTTCCTCCTCAGATCCTTATATCTTTTCTTCGGGCTCCTTTTACTCCGCTTCTCCACTGCACTAACACTTGCAGTCGTGTATTCGTGCTCTCGCTTTGTCGTCCATCCCAGCCGCAGGATTCGCATCTACGACGCCCGCGCGCCTTGCTCGCTCTCTCCCGCGTCTCTCCGCATGTCTGCTCTCCGTCGCCTGCCCCCCGAGTCCCCGCGCAGCAGGACGACTCACCGCTCTCGACGAACCCTCTGTGACCCGACGGACTGCTTATCGACTGCCCGCATGCTGTGCGCACGCCCAAGCGTGCGACGCTGTATACATCCGCCCGCTTGCCACCCCGACTGTGCACACGGGTAGCGCAATACATCCCTCGCGCCGCCCCTTTCCCTGCACGTCTCGGGTTAGGTTAGTTGCACGTATTCCCGTACGTTGTATCTACTAATAACATCATCAGCTGCGCTCGCTCGATATAAAGCTACAGCGAAGCCAATATATTGTACCACATGTCTTCAATCTGTGCATAAAAATATCATTTCATTGTGAATAGGCCCAATGACAATCTTGTAGCAATTTTCAGTGTCTGCTAGCACTCAAAATCGAACGCACAGGCCTCTGAGGTGGTAAAAGAGCGAGAGGGAGCATAATATGAGAGTTTCCTTTTTGGGAAGTGCGCAAAAAAAAAAATTTGATCATTCTCATTAGTTTCCGGATCAGCTGTAATGGTCTGATTTTAGTCGGGCATCAAAAGCCGTGAGTCCCCATTCCGGATAAGGAAATCACCAAAAAGGCAATTTTCTGTCGGAGCTTAATGCAAGACATACTCCCCACCAATGCCGCGTTGGTCAAGCAAAGTCCATGGCTTTACTTGAGAATGGGTATGCTCCTCAATGAATCTCTCAAACGTAAAAAATTGAGTGTCTGAAGCACTTTTTTGCTTGCCCGGCCAAGTGGCTGTGCATAAATTCACACGATACTCGAGTTGCCAAGAAATTGTTTCTGAAGGGACCACGCCAAAATAAATTTATATGACAACATAGCACTATGCCTATAGGGTCTTGAAAACTATCTAGCCGCTTTTCATGGTGTATACACACATCGTGAGCTCAACACAGCGAGTGCGGCGGAAGCATGACTTACGGCTTTTGATGTGCATCTAAATCTAGACTAGCCATTGCTCGTTCACCTGAAAATATGGTCTTTTCACTCCATTCCAAAAATTTCATCGATAAAACCTCGCATCGTTGAAGTGGCTAGGGTCTGTAATATAACTATGGGCCTCGGCAAGCTTACAGCTCTTTGCGGTACAACAGGCGCGGACCGTTTTTTCTTCCTTTTTGGGCATTTTGTGATCCCCGCGACTAGGACACTCGTTGCGGCCTCAATTCTCATCCGTTTGCCTTGTCCATAGGCTCATTCGAAGCGAATTCAAAATGCGCACACAATTGCCTCCGATCTTCCATCCTGCATTGAAAACTGCTTCTTGAGGCATAAAATTAGATTTCTGGTGACTTTTCTGAGAATTTCCCACTAGAACAGCTGTTCTGCCCTCAGTTCTTCGCCTTTTTCCTTGAGTTTAGGCTCAATCTCTCCGTGTTTCAATTTCAAAGCGAACCCCCGCCTCAGATTCGTTATTATAACTTCGAATACCCCGACTCGACACAGAAATTCCGCAACAGATCATCACGTTTGATCAGTGGTCGGTAGAACAGTCGCTGCAGACTCGAATGTTGCTCAAATGTTCCCCCCATAGGCTCATTTTCTTCCCCTGACAAATGCGCACGAGGACACATCTTCATGTTCCTCAGAATATGCCCACAGGCCATCCGTGGCAGAAGTCTTCTTTGCTAACCATGCTTTTTTTGCTAAACGGCATTGAGGACCTTCTCGGATGCCCATTAACCAATATCTGTCTGGATATCGCGCCTCAGGCCATTTTCCTGCGTGTAATGTATACTTATATCGACCGGATGCATCCTATTTCATATTTTCCATGTATTTTCACCTGGAATGAGTGAAAAAAAAGAGATTTTATGAAGTATGTGATTAGGAATTCTGAGGAGACAGTTCGCTGCGGATTTAAAACACGAATCAAATGAGCATAAAGACGAGGGAAACGATGAGGATTCGAGACCGCAGCAACTGTTCGACTGACCGCCAATCAGAAGTGATGACCCGCCGTCAATATCGTGTCCCCAGGTATCCTATGTATTCGGGACCAGAATGGAATTCCGAGGCGGCGGTTCGCTTTGAAATTAAAAAAAGGAGAGATTGAGCCTATACTCAAGGAAAAAGGCGAAGAACTGAGGGCAGAACAGCTGTTCTAGTGGGAAATTCTCAGAAAAGTCACCAGAAATCTGATTTTATGCCTCAAGAAGCAGTTTTCAATGCAGGATGGAAGATCGGAGGGGCAATTGTGTGCGCATTTTGAATTCGCTTCGAATGAGCCTATGGACAAGGCAAACGGATGAGAATTGAGGCCGCAACGAGTGTCCTAGTCGCGGGGATCACAAAATGCCCAAAAAGGAAGAAAAAACAGTCCGCGCCTGTTGTACCGCAAAGAGCTGTAATGATTTTATGGAATCGTGTTGAGCACCCAAATTTATTGTTACTGGCCATGACAGTGTTCCAACACTCAACACAAAGCACTATTTTCCATAAACTGAAGCCTTATTCATGCATTAAACACATCCGATCGATCAGATTGGTTTCTGAGACCCGGTGGACCATCCTGTGCAATTTTGGCATCCACTGGTGCGGTGTTCGTCCTATAATGTTTCGAACCAGGTCGAATCAACTGGTCACACTTGCGTGACATCTGTCACATTTCAGGTAGTTTGCTTCGTTCGAGGCGTGTCCATGATTATTCTCATATTCCGTGGAGTTCGAGACGTTTAAATAGTTTATCCAACCTTACTAGTTCAACAAGTCCAGGCATTTGTGCTGTTTCCATGGACTGGACCTCTATTTAACTATACTGTATGTGACTGCTTAGCTGGCCCCCCTAATTAGCTGGCCACTTGAGTGATAGAAGGATCACTGGTACAAATAGTGGGAACTGACTTTTTGAGGATTGAATACGACCTCTGGCGCCCATCCATGCCAAATTTCAACGCAAAGTAATCGGCCGATCTGAATTGATGGCGTGTTTGATCGTCGGCCGACAGGTGTGAACATCGTTTTCTTAACGCCTCGGATTCGATGGCTATGTCCTTTTCTCCACCAGTTCTTCATAAATCCGGGACTTTGGGGGCTCGATATGATCCCCCTGAGACCGCTCTTCAATGCTAGCATGTGTGAATACCCACCTGTGCTCATGTGTTCCGTGACGGGCCCGACAACCCGCTGCGGTTAGGCTGTAGGTGGCGCATTCTGGCCACCTATATATCGGACAATCCCCGGGTCAAGCACGGCGGTGGCAGTGTGATAGTCTGGGGATGCATCACTCGAATCGGCTTTGGGCGGCTCGTTCGAATCGAGGGAAACATGGATGGTGAACTTTATTGCGAGGTGTTGGAGAAGGGCCTCCTGGGGACACTCTCTGACCTTGGTCTTGATCCGACCCAGGTGATTTTCCAGCAAGATAACGATCCAAAGCACACGTCCAAGGTTGCTCAGGCATGGATTACAGAGAATTTGGGTGAAATGTTGCCCTGGCCTCCCAGTTCTCCTGGTATCAGCATCATAGAGAATGCCTGGAACATGCTAGACACTCGTGTTCACCGTCTCAACCCACTTCCGAGGACCGAGGATCAGCTTTGGGAGGCATTGCAGGAGGAGTGGGGAAACCTGGAAAAGGAACATCTAGACAATTTGTGGCAAGCATCCCAGATCGGGTGAAGGCAGTGAAGGCTTGTCGTTCAATTGCATCTGTGGATTGGCATGGAGAGCCTTCAGCCCTGCTGTAAAGGATCCAGGGCACTAAAAAAGAATCCGAGAAGACAGTTGGCATGTATCCTATTTCCGCAGGATGGATGATCCCCCAATAAACCTTACAGCCGTTGTCAGTACCGTAGGCGCGGATCAGAAATATTCTGTTTTGGGACATTTTCAAAGAATTCCCGGTATCTCAGTGGGTTCTGCACCGATTCACGTGAAACCTGGATAGAAATACTCAGCCAACCCATGTGGAATTAGTGATAGAACGAAACTTGAAAAGGTATTATATATTCAGTGGCATTGCTTGAGGGGCCATTTTGTGGATGAATACGGTTTACAGGCATCTAGACATATCCAAATGATGTAGATTTTTGTCAGAAAGAGCTCCAATACATTTGAAAGATGTGATAGAGTCAGATGTGCAAAGAGTTCAGCAGTGGATCCAAATATCATACTGTTTGCTGATTGCAGTGTATTGCCGTTGTCTCAATGTCATTACAAGCATGATAAACTAGGATATTGCAGATTGTGGCTCTATCACAAGTTCAAGAATGCATAAAACTCCTCCCTCGCAAAAATCTAGGTTATTTGAACATGCCTAGATTCCAGTATATTGAATTGACCCAAAATCACTCACAAACCCAGCTCACCAACTATATGTAATATTTTGGCAAAGTTTTTCTATCACTAATTGCGCACGAATTACGCCGAATTATCTGGCCATGTTTCATCTCAATCCGTGTAGAATCCGTCGAGATATGGGTGAATCGGTCGCGGGGATCAGAAAATGCCCAAAATGGCATTTTTCTGATTCGCGCCTTCGGTGCTGACAACGGCTGTAATCCAATCGTCTCGAGCATCATTTTATAAATAGGAACTCGACAGTTCGGTGAAGAATTGAGGAACTGTGGAGCAGATGACATTATTCGGAGCGCTCGGAGCGAGTTGACCACAGACAAACGGCTCGACAGTCAATCAGGTTTATCGAGAGTCAAAGGTGTTCGATTCTTGTATAGATGCAAAAAACGGTGTATACAGTGTCAGTACTCGTAAATACGACCATATCGTAAATTTGACCATGTCCCTGCCAAAATTTCGCAAAAGTCCTTTAAAAAAGTATGGGTTATGACAGGTATGTAGTATTTTAGATTTGTATAAATATGGTAGTTACAGTAGAGCTCCTCATGAGCTTGTACCCTATGGCCTAACAGCCAGAGAGTGATATCTCAGTTGGGTTCACGAGATAGAACCAACAAAATGGGTGCGTGACCTTTCCTTATGTTAGTTTTATCTGTTTCATATCACCTTCGTATTGTTTAAACATTAACTCTCCACGACATACCTTGCGCGTACATAGCTTAAGACAGAGAGCGTGGGTTTCCGGCACCCTTAAGTAAGCTGTCACGTCAATGACTTAGAAGATCTGATGCAATTCTGCCTTCCTCAACGATACAACCACAATATGGATCACTCCGTCCATGTTGCTTAGTGCGCAACCTTAAAAAAAATACGACAACATCGCATACCATTTCACGCCACTGTTCTGTGAAGATCCGCCTCTCTCATTTTATCCAATGTGCACCCATGGCCTTGTGTCATTTAGCCAGTTCTGAGTTTCTTCCCATGAGCTATCTTTCGCTCAGCAGATGCGACAGATGGCAGAGGTGCCACCGGGTTTAATGGGGCTCTCGGGACATTCACGGATGGAAGAGGTCTAGAAGGCATATTTCGATATGAAGTTGCCGTCTGGCCCTGTGTTCAAATCATTTTCTGATCGCGATATGCAGCGAGCGCGCGTACGGGACGCGTCGTTCGGTAGACTCGTTGTTCATGTTGTGGACCTCGCGAGTATAATCAAACCCCCCCCCCCCCCGTCGAAAGATAAAAAAGCAGAAATTAGCAGTCCATCATAGACCATCGATGACCGGCTTGCCCATGGTCAAAAAGTCTTGCATTTCTCTCATTACTTCCACTGCCCCTGTACACTGGATATAACTACATATTTTTGCCGTCTTTGGGTCAGATCCTCGATATCTTTTTAGAGTTCATTCAGAAACATGCAGTTTTTTAGTATAGAAAGCCAATTTTTTATGTTTCCACCTAGTTTATTAAAATTCTGCACCAAAGACAGTGTCAAGGTAGTTCTGCTATACATATCTTCCCATACAAACTTCATGCCAAAGTGGATGCACGAAGCCCAAGCAGGCAGCAAAGATATTTGATGGTATCATATTTGTGAAAAATAGGGCAAACCGAGACACCGGCAGCAAAATCTTGAATTTCATTGGCTGGTCCTAAGTCCTTTCCAGGAGGTATCTCCGAAAAGACTTGGGACTTGAAATCACTGATTTACCATAACGGGCCTTGGGATTCAAGGATAATCAAAATGTTGAAAATTGCTGCTAGAGTGACTGTGAGTGAAATTAGTGCTCTATTCTAATGTAGGAAATCTCCAGAAATATATATTGAAACCCCTCTCTCTTTCCCCCTTTTTTCTCTTCTTTTGCAACTTGAAAAACTTGATTTTTTCCGGCCCTCCACAGACATAGAACATGAGCGTCTTTGCGATGGTTATAAGCAAGAATCTGGCTGTATGTATGCTCCATTCCACCCAAAGATCATGATTCGGACATCTCGGGCTTCGGTCTTGTTTGGTGTCGAGCCCGGGCCGTCTAAACCAATGCTAGTACCTCTCACCAGAGAGACGGTTCAGATCAAATTTTGTGCTGCGCCGAGCTATCAAGCCGGTTACAACCCACTAAGCCTGGAGAATTTACATCAGTGAGGTGAGAGCCCAAAGCCCTACAAAAGACGCGTCTACGCGTAGTACGACGCGGACAGACGCCAACCTTTGGGATTTCATGCTTTGTATCTCACTCGAAACACATGTAATGGTGTCTGTCCACTGGCGATGATTTTACATCAGGAAAATGCTTGGTACACCCTGTGGTTGAAGTCGAACTACTTAATGTAGCATAATATAACTTTATTTACATTACGTATGTAATCTAAGTACCTACTTATTAATGTTGTTCGTCTGCATCTTCAGACCCCGAATCGTCGTTGTTGGAACCGATGGCCTGCTGTGGATGGCGCTCGGCTGACGATGATGCGTCCTCTTCTTCATCTCCACCCCCTTCGGACTCCGTCTCACTCTCCGTCTCAGTGTCCGTTTCACCCTCCGTCAGGTCTGAGTTCTGGAACTTGTTATCCTTCACTCTCTGGCTTTGAATTGAAGATATTTTCTGTAGGAGAAGGTTTTTCTTTTCTTTTTTAGGCTTTGAACCGGTGAGTTGCTCCAGGAGCCGTCCCAGGTACTCGTTGGGGACATCTTCGTATGAAGTAGAGCTCGGATCTGCGACCGCTTCCTGTATTTTCCTGACCCTTTACATAAGTAAAGCTGCTAAACCGTAAGAATAACCGGCGTACCTTTCGTTTTCTTGAGCCTTTGCGTTTGAGGTTTGCCCGTTCGCCTTTTTTGTAGGGCCTCTTGCTGCTTTCGTCGATGCCGGCTTCGAAGTCTTTTTCTGTGGAGCGTTTGTGATGTTTGCGTTTGAAGACGGCACCTTTCTCTTCGAAACCGGGAGTTTAACAGTCTTTGTCATCGCATCCTGGCCCAATGATTTTTCCAGCAGCTGTATCGTAGGCCCTACCGCCGATTGCAATTTCTGAAGGTTCTGGAGAAGCTTCTTCTGCGCTGTTTTCTATCCGGAGGTGAATGACTTGAATGTCTACTTCTAGGCTTCCAGATTACACTCACGGTGAGTTCCATGGCAGACAAGGTGATGCAAAGTTGATCCAGTCAACGATAATAGTGAGTAATTTGCTTGTCAATATCTCGCGGTTTATATATCAGGCCGGACGCCCCAAAGGCCGTGACGCCGCCTCACGTGAACCTCCCGCGACCATTATGGGTGGGCGTCACTGGTTATCTCTATGACCTTATTTGGACAGACACTGTAGACGTAGAACCTTCTAGTTGTGTGTAAATAACCTATGAATACGCGCTCTTAGGGTATTCGTTTGCCCTAAAGCAAGTCTCTTAACAACTCAGTGCTATTGCAAACCATCCCCTAATTCCTCTTATCTCCGTACTATCTGAGACCCCCTACCTGGCCACCCTACCTAGTTGGCCACTTGGGAGCTAGAAGGCCAGGGCTTGGTGATTATGACTGGACATGATATACGAACAGAGTACGACCTCCAACGAAGGTCCAGACCAAATTTCAGCCGAAAGTGATGGGTTGATCGAAAGTCACGGCATCGCGGATCGGAATCCGAGGCGTGGGGACATCAATTTCTTGCCATTGCCTCACTTGCCGTGGCTATTTCTCCGCCATTTCTTCATCAATCCACCACTTTGGGGGCTCGTTCTGATCCCCCGACGCTGGGCCTCTGTCTGTAATGCTACTGGATGGCAATGGCAAGAATCTATATGAAGTTTCATTAAGCAATCCCTGTCTCAACACATAATCGTACTTGTGAGTGAGCCTCAGAAGGTGGGCTGTCAAGATTTTTTGTTGAACAGCTGTTTAACCGAACCAAAAATCAGTGTTTGATCCATACATGGACACACTGAAATGTCAAAAAGGTGCAAGTGCGGGGATTGAACCTGCGACCTTCTGAAACAAAAGGAATTGAGAGGGAATGCAACATAACCACTAGAGAAGGCAACCAACAGGTATGGTTTGGACTATTGTGACTGGATGTCTAACCACAACACTCCCTGTCTCAGCTTTCACCAGGCTATTGTTTGACTCGGAATTTTTTTGGGTGTGGGGGGATAATCACAGCGTTTAGCAAAACAGTGTTTAACATAAACGAACCCCCTGGATCAGGGATTGCAGTAAATGGTGAGAAATGGTCAAAAGAAAAAATCATTTGAGCCTGATTCTAGGAATTGACAACAGTCAAAAAAGAAATAAAGACGCGTCCAAGCAGGAATTCAGGCCCGGGGTCTGCTTGTATCCCAATATGTTGAGTTGTGTGAGTAGTTTCACCAAAGAGAACAACCCACTTGGTCCATGATAACTTTCAAGGGCACCCTGGACCTCCATTCCATTCATCACCTCAAATCCTCTCGATATGGCCAAACCATTACCTTTCCAGCCAATCCTGTGTTTCAGTACTCCATGTTTCACAATCCTGTGGCCAGTTGCTCCTCCCCATTCTATTGCACCTCTCAATTAAGGTTCAACCTAATTGATCCCATTTGATGTGAGCACTTCTTCTTCTCCGAATGGTACATCGGCTCAGGCTATGCATTTTAGCACAATCCACCACCTATTGCCCTGAACTATCATGTCAGAACACTCTATTGTCATATAAATTTGCTGGCTTATCTTGATAACTAAAACAGCAACACCCCATTTCCACACCCCATCTCCAGTGATGTCGTTGTCAGTTGCGCCTGGCTCAGTTGCAACTGGTGTAGGCATCCGGGCCAGGCTGCCTCCTCCTTCAGTCTCGATTGCTACAGCGGCAAGGTCCAGATTAGGGACCAAATCAACACAGCACTTTCAGAACTCTTGGCTATCCTGATCCCATGTCTGGAAGACTCTATACTCCCAATGCACTACAATGGACACTTCCTGACCAGTCCGAGGCAGAATGTTGGTCAGAGTAACATGCATGGATTCACTTCCTGGTATCAATGGTTGCAAAAGACTTTCCCTTTCTGTTCCTTCTGTTTATTCATTGATTTGAAATTCTTCCAGTGCCGGCAAGATCGACACCCGGGTTGTACCCAGCATGACCACCAACTTTCTATGCCCAACAAAGATCTGCTCATCACCAACCAAAAATTTACGACCCTGTCTGAGCGAGACCCAAAGTCGCGCCAACGCCCTGTGCAAACCATCGGCGAGTACACACCTGACCTGTCTCCCCTGCTGGCCACAGACCTGGCGCAAATTCCATCCATGCCACCCCAGGTCCTTGGCGCTCCCGTGTGCGCCACTCTCCATATACGCCCACTCCGACACGCCTAGCTCCAGCTTCAACGTCCAGAACCATGGCCTCTGATGATTCGGTTCGTCTTTCAGTCCATCTTTGATAAAATACTGAACCAGTGTCGTCCTCAGATCAGTCATGCTCGCCCCCTGCGCCGTCTATGCTGCTTCCCACCGCTCTTCAAACCCGCCTGGTTGCAGACAACGACGATGACAACATGGACATAATTCCTGGACTCAATTGCCATTACAAAGGTATGTACATTTCAATTGTTGTGTGAAAACTGATGCTCAGCACTGTCTCTAGCCCCCACTACCCCCACTGTTGCACCACACTATTCCCCCGATGGGTCGGTCATTTCTATTTCCTCAACTTCCACAGCCAATGGTGGACATCATGAATTCTCCGTTATCTACACTCTTTAACACCTTGGTATGTATCTAGATGATGCCGCCACGGTCATTTCCATCTCTTCCAACTCCTCTAGTTCGGTTGGAGTTCTTCGTTATCCTCTCAACAGTGACATGGTCTATGATATCCTCACACCAGTTCGCCTTGTGGTATTTGTCAATGTAAGTGCTATTGCCGTGGCTGTCGACTTGAACGTGAGTTATTGATTGTGTCCTCAGAATCGGGATCCGCCCACCTGAATGACTGTTTACCCACGTGAGGCCGATGGACCAAATGTCTTACCCTCACTCACGGTGCATGATTTCCACCATGCACTGCTTGCCATCGGATTCAACACCAACATTATTGGGCAGGTTTACCTAGAGTACACCAATACTTGGACGTCTCAGATGTGGGAAATCGGTATTCCCATTACTTGCCCCAACCGTGCCGTCTTCATTCGCTCATACAAGGCTATTTCCGCTGATATTGACGGCTTCTTTAACACTTTATTCTGATCTATTCCCTTACATTTCTTATATAGACCCAGCATTTGAATACTCAGTGAGAGCTTTCCCCTCCTACCTTTACGTTCGCTTTCTCGACTAGACCACCACTCCATGAGTTTACCTTTCCCCCCTAGCCCAACCAATACTTACCTTCATCCTTATTCTCCTCGCCCACCATCAGCGATAATATCCTCCAGAATTACTTATCCTTCCTTGCTTTATGAGTGTTTGACGTGTGCGGAAACACCAGAAAAAAATTCATTGCAGAAGAGGCATGTCAACCTAAGTAAAACTGAGTATGCAGGAGGGTATCTACCTACCCTAGCCACCTTCCGCCCCCTTCAAAAGTTGCCTGTGAGTGGATTCTTTCTCTCACATTCACGCTGAACACACGGTGTTTATGCATGTTTGACGTCTGCGGAAACATGAGCAAAAAATTCATTGCAGAAGAGGCATGTCAACCTAAGCAAAACTGAGTATGCAGGGGGGTATCTACCCACCCTAGCCACCTTCCAACCACTTGAAAAGTTTCCCATGAGTGGATTTTTTCTCTCACATTCAGAAGAGTAAGAGCCAATTGCAGACGAGTCCCAACTAAGGAGAATCAGCATGAAATGTGCTTTCTATAGAACTTTAGTATCTATCGGCAAGAGATCAAACCCTGCCTGACAATTAAACAGACATTTTGCGTTCACCCCACACAAGTTCACTGAGAGTGGTGCCCATATTCACTGAGCACCATGTGAGAAAGTTTCCCTTTTGCAAATGGTTCTGTCTGGGTCATCAAAATCATTCGAAGCCACGAGGACAATCGGTGCCATATACAAAGTCAGGATGAGTTGCTAGTTTGCTACACAGAGGCCATCGCAAGCCATCTATTTACACTCAGCCGTTGCAGGATGAACATTCTCCGTCTCCCCTCACGAGAACGCTTTCGAGCATGGCTGTTCTCCCACTCGCCCAGCTGGGACTCGAGCTCCTTCGTAGCAGCTGGGGTCAGACTCGGCTTTCGCTTACCACACAGTGTGTGGTAAAAGACGGCTCTTGAGGTCGCGTTCAGCGTAAAATTCAGGAAGGGTGGGGTCGCCGTAACATGGGACTGCAATAGAATAAAAATGGTCAAGATTTTATTGCTACTATGAAGCAGACAAAAAAATCATACATTGTTGTCCTCCCAATGCTGATGCAGTGAGCGTTACCACAATACTCCAGAGGTCCGATTGCGACTTTCTGTATGTTTTGAACAATATGTGAGAATAACATCCACTCGCGTTCATCGCCCACAATGGGATACAGAGCGGCACTGTCTCTGAGAAGGAAGAATGAGAAGTATGAAACAACTATACAAAAGAAATGGGTACTCAATGACGTCCATGCCTTGTGAATTCATGGGCTGCGGAGTGATAGACCAGATCTGCTTGTCGCTTCGATAAGTGTAAACCGGACGATGAAGCAGCGCTTGAGCGCGGAAATCGCTGCAGGCAAGAAAGAGGGGAGAATAGTGCTTAGGCCGTAAAAAAGTCGGTTCGTTCAGCAATCCTGAGACAGGCAGAAGTCAATGAATCAAGTCGAGGACCACTATCTATGAGCCGACCTTGCTCTGCAAAATAGGTCGTCACCAGGTCCTGACAATCGGAGAGCATCCCTCCAAGGTCTGCCCATAATTCAGCCCCGAAGGCGAGATGCCCCAGGTTGTGGGCGAGGGAGAGGGCAGTCGCCAAGAATGTGGGCTCAAAAACATCATACAGCGAGTCTGTGTCACACCGAACCCACTTCTCTGGCAGCGTCGATCTCTGCTTCACCAGTACATCCAATTTTAAGGGCCGGAGGGGCCGTTTGGCAGGGCAAATTCTAAGGACTTTCTAGCGCACCCGATCAGGCCCTTAGGTTGATCTTGTATTGCTCGGGTCACCTAGCTGCCGAACCATCCGGTGCCGAATTGCTGCTAATTTCACTAAGGTCAGGGCTTTCGGCAAATTTTCCTTGAGCGTGTCGAAAGTATAATCACAGTTGTCCCGAAGACATTTTTGACCATACCCCAGAAAGCTTCGATGAATTTGGGTGCCCATTGAAATTTGGGGAGGAAAATGCACAAATGACCAGCAGCTTCTATTACTTCTGGTCCAGAAAATTAGGCCGGAGCTCCACCCCGGTGGGTGGACAGTGCGCCATATAAAATATTGCTAAATTGAGGTCGGATAGGTCCAAAAGGTACACAAATAATAGGCCGATTTGGCAGTAGTGCGAAGGAGGCAGTGACTAAGCGGTGCGCACCATATATGGCTTACAAAAGTGATCTTTTTGACATTCTGCACAGAACTTCAAGACAGATTTCGATTTGGATCAGAATTGAGTGAAGCAAAAAAATTCTCGTCTTCAATTTGGCCACTGACGGGGGAAATAATGGAAAAAGTGGCTGTGTGTGTATAGGGCCAAAAAATTTCTCGGACCGATTTGGCCACTAATTTTTGGTAGCGGCAGCTAGGTGACCCGCACCATAGTCCCCGCCGCCCGGCGCACCCTCCTGACCATCGCCCTCCGCAAGCCCGGCAAAGAAAGGTGGTCGAGTCAGTGCTCACTGACTGGCAGCTCTCGGGCTTTGCGGAGACGAACGGGTTCCGCACGCGCTCGACACTCCGCGTCCGCTTCCACTGGGTCCCGGCTCCACTCCGAGATCCACCTCTCTTTGAACTCTGCGCTGCCGGCCGTAATCGCCGCCGCCTTGCTGATTAGGAGCGGCGCGTCGGAGGGTGGTAGCCGGTTTCCGGGGGCCTATTTAGAGGTATAGGTGCCGATCCCAATGTTTTGTCTTCCCTACTTCCTCAATGGCCCCCGCTACCTCTACTTCTAGTCTTATAGTTTGCTCCAACGTAAACAGTTCCCTTCTGTAGCATATTCCGTGAACAGTCCTCGGTGCAGGCAACAACACCCCTTGTCCCATGCTGGGCAAAGGCCTGAGTCATCCCGTTGTGTGATTCTCGGTGGGCCGGTATGTTCGTGACATTCTGTCGCTCTTTAGAGAAGCATCAATTTGTTCGTTTATCCTAAGCTAAGCAACTTACCGGGATGCCAGGTTGAGTGATATATTCTTTGCGAAGCGAATCATACATGCCAATTCTGGGCATGTTGTCTCCCCCACTTCTCTGCACTATTCACCCACTGCATGGAGTCCCCCAGCGGCTGCAGTTTATTTCTGTTTCACGCGCTCATGGCCCTCCTACATTCGTTAGGTCCTTTGCGTCCCAAATCCACCGTGGAAACTGGATGGCGTGATATGTCAATCTCGCGATGTTGCTGAGGCTCTCGGGGTCTCAGGCTTCGTTGCGTTACTGGAGCTAAATTCCCACTCCATACTCCATGCACGGTATTTTGTGGCCGATGTTGTTTTGTCCCCCATAATTTCGTTTGACCGTGCGATTTCCATGTGCCTTGTTTTCAATTCTTACCCTGACCCGTGTCCGTTTCCTGCATCCAACTTCTGACCTTCTTGAGTTCAAGTCGGGAACTTACCACCGAAATTATAATTCCGTAACCGCTACGAATCTCTTCGTCGCTGATTCTGCTCTGGAACGGTTCCCTTGGTTGTTCCGCACCGATCCCATTTCGTCCGTTTTCATGGCTTCCCTTTTGCGGCTTGATGGAGTATTGAGCCACACCTTTTAATGTGTGTGCCATCGTTCTTTGCTTCTCCGCCGGTGCTGCAGAGAATTATAATTGTAAGTCCGCCTCCATCCGACGCGTCGCCGCCGTGGCTTTTCTTTTTCGGTTTGTCCCAGCCCAAGATCAGCGGCCGGTGCATGTCGGCGATATTGGGAAGATCAAGTAAAGAGCTGTCGCGGTCTTGCAGTCTTGCGGTACACGCAGCAGAACAAAAGCGGAGACGCTGGAACACTTAGGTCACTTGCCACCCGAAGGCTGAGTTGCAGCCAAGCCTCTGATCGTCCCGAGATGCAGTGCATTTGGTTTTGCACGGAGAATCAAATCGAAAAACGCATTTGTTTTCGTGTAATATTTTGGACTGCGGTCACAAAGGCGATCGAGGTGCAGTCCAGCAAGCAGAGTTCTTTCAGTAATAGAGTAGAAAGACACGTTTAATTTTCGCGTCAACCTGTATATTTCTGAGTAGCAGACGGCCCTGCAGCGCCGTCTGCAGGGAACGGTCGCTGAGGCGCAGCCTACCCTTCAAGCTGACGTGTTGCCGCCATCGACCATGCAGAGGCTGAAGTCCAGGCAGGTATTTCCAGAATCCAGAAGATAGGACAGGACAGAGCAGGAACCAGGAAAATAGAGCCCGAGACCGCCGAGGAGGGACAAAAGCGGTGGGTGACCGATGGTAATGAGCGCAGAAGAGAAGAGAGTCCCACGGTTCAGCTGCACGCAACCTGCAACCCCGGGCCTGCTGGTCACTCGGAATAATAGCGGGCCTCATGGGGTCTATGCTTCTTAACTACTCAAATATTCTTTCTGTGTTATTGTTGGCTACCCTTGCCACTCGGACTTTGGCTGCTTGGGTTCCCTTTTGTCTCACTGTCGAATTACCTCATCAACTGAACTCTTATTGTTATCCTACCATGTTGCTCGGTTCAGGGGGCTTTTTTGGGCGCTGGACTACCCACAGAAATAATTTTTGACCTCTCAGTGTGAAGTACAATACAGCATCCTCCGAATATTGTGGCGTGCATTCAATTCTCCGACCCAACCAGGCAGAGTTGAACCCACACGATTTCTGCTATGCTCGGAAGTGGAGGAGTTTGACAGTCCGGATTCCGAGTGGTGCGACTACGGGGGAGGTCGTGGGGCTGAAATGTACCCAGGAGAGGGAGGCAGTCGTCAAGTTCAAATTGAGAACAACTAAGAATAGCGAGCGGGAGCGCGATAGGAGAGTTGTGATGGGTATTATGAGTGGGTTGAACCATATATCACTGAGACGCAACATTTGCGGTGCGTGGCAGCCCCAGTATGATCTGGCTAAACAGCTCGGCTTTCGAGAGCGCAGGTCGGGAATGAAAATGAACATTGTTAAATTAACGAGCCACGAGATGCGAGGAGGGTATGGAAAATCAATAACCTCAAGATGGCGGGATAACTTGGCCTTTGATAGCACATGTCGAGCATGAACGTTGAAGTCAAATCCTATGGAAAATTAAGAGCCTCGATGGCCTGCCTTTCGATAGTGCAAGTCGAACGTGAAGGAAAGTCAAATGCCCAGCTGAACGGCTCGGCGTTTGATAATTATAACGCCAGTCGGAGATGTAAGTGAAAATCGGATGCGATGGGAATTAAAAGCCTCGATAGCTCGGCTTTCGGTAGCTCAAGTTGGAGATGTAAATGAAAATTAGATGCAGATGGAAAATTAAAAGCCTCGAGATGGCTGGATACCCTGGCCTTCGACAGCGCAAGTCAGAGTCAGAGATGTAAGTGAAATCAAATGCGATGGAAAATTAAGAGCCTCGATAGCTTGGTTTTTGATCCCGCAAATCGGAGATGTAAATGAAAATTGGATGTGATGGAAAATTAAAGGCCACGAGATGGCGACTGGTTAAATATGTCATGTGCTCCCTTATCCCTACCGAACCCGGCAGAAATGCCTTGAATTGAATACACTGGGCTGTTTAATGGTGAAGCACGAGACCGGTGTGGAAGTGGAAGTGCCATATGGCTCCCACGTCGCCATAGGTCCCTCCGGGCATTGTGCCAGTCCAGCAATCACGATCACCTGACTGTGTCGAGTTTTTTTTTTTTTTTTTTTTTTTTTGGAGCGTTGGGTCTCTAACCTAACGATACTCGGGCAGCAGAAGCATTCCAAGTCGTCCGCTTGTGTTTCTGATTGTGAACCAGATGTTGCCGGGGAAGATGTCCAGGAGGAAATGCCGTTACGCACAGTAATTACAAGTGTGGGACTCCAGCCTTAATATATTAACCAATGCCATTTCTCACAGTGTAGGGCTGTATAACCACTAAAACCCCCTTTTCATAAGTCCAATCATCCGGCAGTGAATCTTCATTTAAAAACAGACCGCTCCAAGTGTTCAACACTGATTTTTTGTTGAACGATAGCGAACCAGATCTGGTCTTGTTTGTCAAGATACGATCTCGACTCAACGATGTGTTGACATATCTCAGCCATTGCGTACAGATTGCAAACTCTGAGTGGACTTTACCTGGATGAGTTAAGACTCTATCCACTCGCAATCTCCAAATTTCATGCCAGGCCACCGATACCAAGATGGCAAACAACCGGCCTTTCTTTGGCAATATTTTGCCACTTGGATCATAAAATCGTACAAGATTACATCCCAATATCAACCCCCAGTTCAATTTTGGCCAATTTAAGTATTTGCTGGACCAGAGTTGGCGAGTCAGGTTCCAAATTAATTTTTGTTCAGGTCCCCTACATTCTAAGGCAATATGCTCCAGAGTTTCCGGTACCTCACATATGTGACAGCGTCCGAACACTTCCGAGTGTTGAATGTGAGTCCAGAAATCTCCCACTCGGAAAATGTTATGTATACATTTCCAGTAGAACTCGCGGGTTAGACGTTGGAAGGTAGTGGAGCGAATACTCTCCCATATCATTTTGTCAGTCGGGGTAAAGTTTGAAAATTCTCGAACTGCGCAACGGATTCGTTCGAGGTTAACAAAGGTTGATTTACGGTGAGGAATCATTGCCAGGCTGTTGATTATCTTAGTAAACAGTCGTTGTGAGCCACCGTGTATTGGGATTCCCGGGCAATTGAACATCAAGTCAACTTCCGTATCAATCTCGACATTAATCGTCGTCGGACTGAGAATGTATTTTGCTGGGTTCGACTCAACTTTCTTGAATTGGATTCTTCCAGAGTGTTCATTTGAGGCCGCAAAAACTGCGTGTAGCAGCTTGAAGCCAGGATTTAGCATGTCCATTTCATATTTGGTTCGGTCTTTGACTAGAACCCGTAGCAAGAAATCAGAGGATGCACATATTAGAAGAGGTTGATTTTTGGGGGAGTGTTGTAAGGTATGTAGGAGCCCACCTAAAAGGGCACTTGAAAAGGATTGTGGAATACTTGGTTTGTCAAATCTCATTAGGAGAATCTTGCAATCTGTCTGATGGTCATGAGTAACAGTCATGACAGTTAAGTGTATTTCGGCGTTAAATTCACCGGCATGTCGAATATGAGGGTGTAAAAATACTGTCAAGAGACTAGGTTGGTGTCCAGTAAGGAGTACTCTCCTTGCTGGAACCTCGTTTAAAAAGTCTCCGAATGCAAAGATCCGGAATCCTCGGTTAAGGTTGTTTAACGTGAAGTTAGGATCAAAAATTTTGACTTCACCTGTTCGCACCGGATTGCTATTTAATTCAGTTTCCTCGGTTGTCAGGGACAAATTCCCGCGCTAGTATTATCTGCGGTAGGGTTACATTTTCGATGGATGCTATCAATCAAAATCTTTGCAGTGTCAATGCAGTTTCCGGGATGCTTACATCCAAGTTCGACGCGGTCACGTTGGCAGGGTCGACATCCACAGTTCTGGCGACCAATTCCTGAAGGGTTGATTGTGTGGGGTTTCCGTTGAACAGTAGTTCTACGCATAGCAATAGTTAGAACATCTTCCACAGATCTAACATTGTGGTTTAATCGCAAGCATGTGGCTGCTTGGCGGCGGCATGCGTGATCATAATCTGACTTGCGAACTGCTGGGTGTTTCCAGATAGGCATTTGTAGTTTAACATCATGCCCCAGAGAGAGAGCAGTAAAATGAAGTCGGTATTTACGTGCAGTCATGATCATTTTCTTAATCTGATCTGGGAGTGGAGTTTGACTTGAAATTGGGAGATGGATATTTTGCAAGAAAACATTGATAATTTGCCCAGGTTGGATTTTCAAGTAACTAGTTTCCAGCCATTTTGCCAACATAAAATCCACAAAATAACACCAGGAAGCTCGTTCAGGCCCTTGCATCAGATATGTCTGAAGATTCCACAGGTCAATCGCCTCGTTGCGAGCTTGTATGTTCAAAATTTGTTTACCTCCTTCTAAAACATCGGAGTACATAGCATTGGCAGAAATTCTAGCTCGTTTGCCATCCCACAGGAAGGCAATTATCAGTTCAGTAAGTGAGTCCTCAATGTTGTTGGGCATACCTTGTACCCTGGTCAAGTATTGAGACCTACCACCAACAAACATATTAATAATATGACGCCACGGAGTCAAGTATGGTACAGCATTGCCAATCCAGGCACCTAGCAGCCGGCATGTTTCGCCATCACGCACGATTCTGATGTTGGGACAGATGCACTCAGTTTGAGTTTTATTGATCCGCCTTTCAAGCACAACCTTTTCACGGTAGCTAAAGCTGCCAAAAGGCAGGATTATTGTTTTGCTCTGATTGAATTTAGCGGTAGATGCAGCGCACCAGAGGTCAAGAGTGGCCCAGAGACTTGACCATGAGTCTCGGGATGAGAGAAATATTGTAGTATCATCTGCAAAGAGCGAGAGGACTAGGTTTTTGTTGGTACCAGGAATTTTAATCCCTTTCAAGTCAGCTTGACGAATGAGACAAGCCAAAGGCTCTATAGCCAGGTTAAACAAGAGGCATGATAGTGGATCACCCTGTCGGACTCCGCGCAAAACAATAAATGGGTCACTTAACATACCGTTCACCATTACGACTGTTTTTGCATTTGTATATAGATTTGCAATTGTGTTATAAAATTTGGGTGGGAATCGCATGTGGCGCAGTACACGCATGAGGTAGTCATGGTTGATTCTGTCATAGGCCTTCTCTTGATCGAGGGCTATAATAACACCATCTTCTTCTGCGACTTCGGCATAATTTAAGAGAAATTTGGCAAGCTTGACTTGGTTCTCAATTTTCCTCCCTTTCATGAAACCAGCTTGATCCGGATGAACTAAAGACGGTGCAATGTCCATAAGCCTGAGAGAATATGCCTTTGTCATTAATTTATAGTCAGTGTTTAACAAAGTAATGGGCCGGTGATTTTGTATCAGAGCTTTGTCTCCCTTCTTGTAAATTGGGCATAGCCAGCCATCATTGAAGTTCGTGTCCTTAGTGATACCATTGACCTCAATGTGTGTGTAAAGCCTCGCAAGGAAATTCATGATATCAAAGGTTACTTGCAAGGTTCCTTTCATTTGCTGAAATTTGATGTCGAGTATTCGGAAAAACTCATATGGTATGCCATGCAGACCAGGTGCTTTCCCATTTTTTGAGAATTTAAGGGCCTCTCGAATATCTTCACCTGTGAGTTCTCTGTCCATCTCGCGGTATTGACGTTCAGACAGGTGTGCGTCACATTTTTCTAAGACAATTTCTGTCGCCATCAGCCGACTATATTCATCAGGCAGATCTTTCCCCTGGACAGTATTATGATAGTCTCGGGCCAATTGCGCCATGTGTCTCGGCCTATTTTCGAGCCTTATTGTTGCTGAATCTGTTTCAGAGTCCATCTTAAACTCATGAATTTTGTCGCGTGTTTGGTATCCATTCGAGGAATGAGTCCAGAAATTTGTTCGCAAGGTCTCGCCTTCAACATCGTATCGAGCATTCAACATAGCCTTTTTTCCTCAGCTTGTTCTCGCTGACAAGTCTCAATTTTATCTTCTAGCATTGTGATAGCCTCCCAGCGATCAGCAAGGGGCATGTCATTATCATGGATAATAATCAATGACTGCGCTTTCCATGCTCAGATTTTGCGCGTGTATTCATTTGTCACATACCGTGTACAGTGTTGGCCATATTCAACAACTCCGGAGAATCTAGCCCAGAGAGTTTGTACATCATCTTCGGAATTTTCGCCTCGGTCAACACTCTCAATGGCTTCAATCAAGTCATTGACCAATTGTTGGACATGAGTCATGAATTTGGGTGTTTTGAGAAGGTAAATAGGCATGTTCCATCGGCCATGACCATGTTGAACTTCTGGTCTGCAAGTTATCTGGGTAAGTATTAATCGGTGGTCAGTTTTCACTGGGCAGTGTTTGATAGTCCAGTCTCTGAACTGGTCAAATTTATGACTGTCGACGCAAGTACGGTCGATTCTCGAGTATGAGCTAATGACAAGTCCACTGTTGTCATCTTTGCGGTGTTGCCAACAAGTGTAGTCTCTCGTGTCAGGGAAGGTCGTCCGCCAACCATCTTGCCAGCGAAACAAGGCTTTCAGCCTTTTGAAGGAGGCCGGGACATCATCCGCAGTATTGGAAGAGCGGTCCACGGGGTCTTCCACAAAATTCCAGTCGGCTTGAGTTATATCGGGTAGAGGTAGAGTATGGTCAGATACCCATATTTCCCATAGATCATCCCATAATTTACGCCTTTCAGCGGCGCTATTTGGGGCATATATATTTAGTAGAGTCAAAGTTTCGCCTTGGTGCCAAGGAATCGAAATGAGGAGTGCACGTCCTGGTATTAAGACATGTTCACGGTAGTTGTCAGTGTCAAGGAATTTTTTGTTAAGCACGAATGCAACCCCAGCAGTAGAGTTAGGTTTTGTGGGATGTCCAGAATTAATGATCTTAAACCAACGTTGGAAGACATTGTTAAATTGCACTGAGCCATCGACATCAAGGTGTGATTCTTGAATTGCGAGGATTCCTATCTTGTTTTCATCCATTGTCTGTTTCAAATAACTAAATTTGTGCCCAACGCTGGACATAGACTTGTTACTGTCCCTACCATTGATATTGAGGGACCCGAGGGTAAGGTTTGTCTTGGTTGATTTTCCGCCGCGCGGGAGTTTAGGAGGTTTGTTTCTTCTTCGTATGTTTGCAATCATTTCTGCCCAACTATCTTCGTTGGATATGCTTGTATCATTTTGCGAATGCAGAGAGCTTAGGTTTGGTAGAGTTGGGTTAATTTCTGTATCTGTGTTCAAGTTTGCATTCGTTGATATGTCTGTATTCTGTATGCGGGAATTTTCGAGTCCCTCTCCATCTCCCACTACCTGGTTTGAGAATGAATTTACGCTTCGTCCGAGAAGGACATTTGACTGGAAACCCGGTTCACCACTCGTCACGGAAGACGGGATCAACCATGGCGAATCAGTGTCCAAGGAACCTGCCACAAATGGAGAGGGACGGGTTGTCTGCTCTTCGCTTGTCGCCGTAACAGCCAGAGCAGCAGAGCTATCACAGAAAGGGCCGTGCATTGGGTAGTCAGGGCTAGGCCCCAGATCACCCCGACTCCTGCTGATTTCACTCTCTGAACTCGCAGCCTGCAGGCACTGACGAGAGGGAGGTACCACGTCCCCGAAGCCCTCTCGTGTTCCAAGAGGGCCCACGGTACTAAGTCGAATTTCATTTCGGGTGTGTTGCATGATGAGGTACGCTTAAAGACCGCCGTCTGAGTTGTAGATACAGTGAATTTTAGTAAGCGCGTGAAAGCAAGAGTGTGATCAATTCTGAATTGATCGTCAGGCGCCATGTGTCAATTAAATTTTCATGCTTGCATTAATTTGTTAATAGATTGCGGGGCCAGAGCAGGACTATACAATATTGTCCCATCGCAATAACACCGCTTGAGCCATACAGTTTACGAATAAAGGTATACATCGGAGATTTTAATTTAAAGCCTTGAAAACGCGACATACAACATATTCGGGCTTTACTCGTTGTGACACCCCTGCATCTCAAACACTGGATATCTGATCAAACATGTATCAATTTGTTACGAGTACATATAAGAGGGGAAGAGCCGTGTATTCCTATTTTACATCAACAAAGAGGCGTGCATGGGTGTTATACAGGGTGAGGGGGGTGGGACGAAAAAAGAACGGAGAAGTATTTCGTGTATGCGTCGCAATTAAAAACCACGGCCGCTGCCGCGTCCACCGCGGCCATATCCGTCATATCCAAAACCACGATTATAACCTCTACGATAGATTCGCCCGGCGCCGCGATAGCTCCCACGGACCATCTGCCAACTGCCATTGTCGTTACTGGTTGTGGCCTGGTTGGACTGTGCGGTCGTTACAAGCGACAGGGTCGTCGCAATCTCGGAGTCGGAACTCGAATCAACATTGGTGATGTTATGGGTGGAGCGATAGCCGGCCGAGTTGAGAATGGGACAGTCCTGTTTGTAGTGGTCAATACTGCTACATTCCGTGCATACCATTGGCCGAGCTTTAGGAGTGTTCAGATTGCCCAGCCACGGTGTAGCGCGGCCGCGGCCAGGAACATCGAAGGAGAAGGTGCGGGAGGCCATGTACTCCGTCAACGCGCGGTGGTTATCAAAGTCTTTGGTGAGTGGGGGCATGTAAATGCGGAATCCAGTTTGCGGCGGCGAGTTCTGCGTCGGGTGGACAGTGCAAGTGTTAATTTCGGTAAAATGAAGGGCCACCTTCAAGATAAACTCGGCCTTGTGGTTCCCGGGGATCAAATCGTGGCTCCGCTCGATCAGTCGGACTGCGTCGGGGTCGCTAAGGATGCGCGCCGAGAAGGCCTCCTTGATTTCATCGGGTGTTGTGCGTTTCTGGAGGCCGGTCAACGCCATTCGGAACCATGGTACAGCGGGTGTCGTCCCAAAACAATAAAAGGTAAGTCCGGGAGTATGTTGGACGGGTTCGTTGCGCAGTCTGTCCATCAACTCGGGCGAGCAGTCTGCGATGACGTTGGTGAAAGGGTGGATTGCGACGTTCGCTGAAGAGCCCATAGCCGGTGTCGGGGTTAGAACTCGGGTTTTGTCGCCGGTATTGATCCAGCCACGGCTTTCGAGCGCATCAGAGATGGCATCGGCGCCGCCCTCGCGGGTTTTGTCGCCGGTATTGATCCAGCCACGGCTTTCGAGCGCATCAGAGATGGCATCGGCGCCGCCCTCGCGGGTGGTCCGGTCGGAAGTAAGGGTAACGGCGAGCATGGTAGTGTCTGCATCAGTAAGTTATCAGCTTCAAAAAACTAGAATGAGAATATTTTGAAGTCAGCGCACTCGGGTGATCACGGATTTGTGCGAGCGACTCCGCGCAATGGTTGTGCTCGATATCCCGCTGAATCCATCCATGAACAACAGGGTTATGCTGTTTGTCACCCTCGTAGAAAATGTCTAAACCCTCGTCGTTCTGGTAATGTAAGTATTACTCCCTCATTCTGGATATACTTCGTACCATCTCAACGTCGACCTCGCCCCCCGCGTTACCATCCTGATCATTGCCGTTATTCCCCGCGCTATTAGGTTTGTTCATCTTAGTCGGCCGTGAAGAGGACAGTGCGGAGTTGTCGCTGCTTCGTTTCTGGTTCTTAGCCTGGAGCGAGAGAGCCTGAAATAGGTGAACGGCAGCTGGGCTCACAGTCCCCGAAGTGGCGTCCGGGGATGTGGGGAGTTGGTGAAAATTATCCAGCTTTCCTCCAGCCAGCAATTGGCCAGCGGGCGACAAAGTAGCTTGAGGGGGATCAGGGAGAACAGTGAAACCCGTTTTTCGTCATTTATGGGCTGGCCGAGACATAATTTGAAATTTAGTTCGTTTATGAGTGTTGATCTCTAAGAGAAAAAGTGGTTGAAAAAAATTGGCACGCAATGCTCCGTAGGGTATTCGGAGGCGGTGCGAGGATATAAATCAGGAGATAGTCGTATTAAGACAGTTGAGTATATTCATCTCTCGCTGAGCCAGGTTTCGGAGCGTATAGTGGGCTGTGCCGTTGGCTGTGTCGTGAAGTGTCATGTGTTCGTCGCACATGCGATACCTCGATTGCATTAGAAAACACTCACAAAATTCTGGGTTGGAGTCCAGATGAACGCCGAGTGGGAAGCAACATGTAGCATGATACATTGCGATGAGAGCTCAGAGGACCACCTAGTACCAGAAAACCAGGCGAGGACGAACAAGCAAAGTCAAAGGAACACAAAGTTGATCCTGTGACCAGGTGCTTTGCATCATCGCTTGCGTCATGCAAGCACCACGGGATACCGACGGAGTGGGGCCCCAGAAATCGCGTCCAGCAGCGAGCTCCGTCCAGAGTGGGGGGGAAGCAGGAAGACGAGCAAGATACGAGCAGTGAGACGAACCTAAAGCGTCCCACTACAACATCCACCGCAGGGCTTTCGAATTGACAGTATCCAAGGCCTCACGGCCGTGCCGCAAGGCACAATATAATATTTTGGTCTGAAGCGACCTGCGACTCACGTCGCGGCTTAGGCGCCATGGCGGGGGTTACCGTGGGTGCAAACCCGGGCCGCAAAGCCCACTCCTACACGCCCCCACCCTCCATCTCGATGCCAATCCCGCCGCCGACCATCAAGCCAACGTGGGAAAGTGGGAGATAGTGGTGGTTCCGGATCAAAGAGCCCATCGTGTCGAGTTTTGTTCTGCGCGCGTTGTCTGTCTCAACCACCGAATCGAGGCGAGGACCACATATCAGGATCTCCGACATCCCTAATTTCCTCGAACGCTACATACACACCTCCTCATTCCTTCCAATGCTACAGCATCAAATCTCCAATCAAGGAAATAAATATTGGTTCTCGATTGATATGATTCTCAGCTCACACTTTCTCTCTCATTTATTTACTTATTTATCCACTCATTACAGAATTTCCCCTGTTTTATTTACGTACGCCAACACGACGAGTGAAGACCCGAGTCTTCGGCCATCTCGGACTACGCCGGGGATTGAGCCGACTGTGGTTTGGGCACCCACTTGTCAACGTTGAGTGGCGCAACGTGCTCTCCCTATTTCGTCTTTGCGTAGCTCCCGGTTGGTTCGACGTCGAGGGCTTCGCTCTAGTGGAGGCACATATATACCATGGACTCTTTACCTATTTTTGGACCGATCGTATTTACACTCGTTACCACTGTCATGTACAGGGGTTCGCTCCTTGCTTCCCACCACCACCATCGAGTTTTCCATGTCTTTCCCTGAGCTATCACGATCCCTCTGAGCTGAGCTTTTGATATTCTGAGACCAGATCCTTTTCTACTGATACTCCAGATTCTTCCTCCCGGGCCCTCGGCATCCTACAGCACTCTTACTCACATTACCCAGCACGACCAGGCACCTTCTCTGTCCACCCTTGGACAAACCCTTACTTCTACACCGGCGCCAGAAAAACAAATCCACATTTGGGGCCCTGTCTGAAGCAATTTTGCGGCGGGTGTTTGCTGGGTAATAGATACTAATAATAGCCTGCGGAATTTCAAGCAGGATTCCTATCAAAGTTGAACATCTTGGTGGTAACAATACCAATTAACTAAACTGTGGATGTCAAGGCCATCAATGTGAGCTGCTGTCGGCTTATAGCCATTGACAGGGCCGAAGGCGCGAACGAAAATTTCTGCGTTCCGGACGTTTTTAAAGAATTCCCCATATCTCGCTCAATTTTTCTCCGATTCAGATAAAACATCGCTAGATTTGTTAGGCTAATTCAGCCGGAATTATTGATAGAGAAAAGGTTTTGATAATACCCTTTTTTTGGATGATCAACACTTTTGGGATAAAGAATAGACCTTTGAAGGCAGTTCAGGACCTGAGAGACAAATTATAGACCCCATCTCCGAGTATGAGGATTATTTCGGGCGTGGGTGACGACGATTCGGCGCGTCACACACTGTGACAACCTCCCCGATCTGGCCGATTTCGAGAATGAATCGTGAATAACTTCAGGCTCGAGACATGGATCACCTTAAAAAGACTTGCATCATGAAGATACATACCAATACCAATAGTATCTTCGATGAGCAGGAATCTTTATGCCAGGTGAAATAAATATTTCTGGAGCTTGTCAAAAAAAAAAAAATTACCCCTCTTCCGGGCCCTCTAGCTCGCTTAATCCGAGGCCACTTCTTACGAGTGATTGATTAAGGCTGAACTACGTGGGCTTGAGTAAAAGGTGAATAACTAATAGCAATTGAACCGCTGACCCCTTTGCCTCGAAACCCAAACCAAACAAAAGCCCTTGACAGGGCGCACTAGGCTCGTCATTAGGATGCACTAACCTGAATGATCGAGGCTCTCAATTACATGCCCTTGAGCAAATGATAGATAGGCAATAGTTCTTGAACTACTTGTCCGTTTCCTTGGAAGCGGAACTAAATGAAAGACCTCAAAAATCCACACTACTAGGTTCATCTCTACGCTTCACTAGCGCCATTCAAGGTCACAACTACAAGATTGTGGAAAGGATAAATAGTTCTTATGCACCCGAACTCTGGAAGGTGAGTAGAAGGTAGCAGGAGTTTCCCTGGCCATACAAACTGCTCGTCGTCAATTTACAGCCAAGATTTGTACTAAATCCAGCAATGGTACATTCAATTCTCCTTTCTGAGCAGTACAGTGGCGCACACTGTCCCCCAATTTGATGGCTTCTGGCGTTTTGTAACAGACGTGACAGTCACTCCGTCCCCGCCTCGCATATTATTTTCTTTTCTGTTATTTTCTTCACTCACCACGTTCCTTTTATTTCTAGTCCCTGCCAGCTAGTCTACTCCACGTATTTTGTATAGTGTTACATGGGCCCCAAGGGGCCCGCATACACTTTAATGGAATTGAAATTGAAACATTCGGCCTCAGATTCAATCGGGTTGTGATCTGAAGTCGATTCCGTCATTTTTTTGTTAGCTCAATCCGGGAACTGGCAGCGTGATGAAGAAGGTTCGAGCAAGACATGAAGAGACCAACAGGTTGTCGCAGTACTGCAGAGCAGTAGATGTGGGGAGAATGTGACAACAAATCATTTAATATTGGGTAACCCACTGAAACAGAGCCACCAAAGGAAGAAAAGTGCTTAAAGAAACCACCCTAGTTTGCAAGGAGGCAAAAGTATTTCACAATTTGGAAGAAAGCTGTCCGAGGCTATGTCAAAAGAAGTGATGGGAGTGGTGTGAAGCTTTTGAAAGATGGAAATGAAATTACCGAGTTTGGAAGGAAGTTGTCCGAGGGGGAGGGGCTACGAGACACCGGGCCTTAGATGAAAGCGTAAATGGCGGCTGCACTGGGAGCGGTCTGGACGCCATTGATGGGCTCGTCACCGTCGTCATCGTCGTGGAAAATCAGCATCGAGCCGTAATAGGGCGAGAGTCGGAGGAATGCAGGTGGTCGTTTACACGCCCAGATGACGCGGAGAGTGGTACCGACGGCGTAGGCAACGGGATGGGGGTGCTTACGGGGACTCGTCGTGCCTTTTCCTCTGCAACTCGCAGCTGCTCCTCCTCCAGGAACTGCATTAACTTCCGCAGACGCGTCCGATGAGATGGGCGATCCAGGCCATCGGCATAGCATCCCGTTGGACTCATGAAGACCAGCTGCGCTGAGGGGAAAAATAGCGAGGCAGCCGGGCCCGAGGTTCAGACCTTGTAGCCTCTTGCGTCTGGGCAGGAGCCCGAAGACATCAATCTTTTCACCGCGCGTACTTCCGACCGAAGCGCACGCTAAGACACGTCAGGACGGAACAGAATAGTTGGCGCGATAGCGCACCATCCTTAAATGCTTACGACCCATCCGTGAGGGTCGTCATCGTCGCCCCGACACTTGCCAGATGGTGGTTGACACAGGCCTTGCAGTAGCTGTGGAACATAGTCTTGTTCTTCTGTTCCCCGCGGTAGAACCATAGAGACTTGGATGCCATTGTCGTTGAAGTCGAGGGCAGCGTCGGTCTGGCTAACTGCAGCCCACCTCGGCATCTAACTTAACTCGTTTGCTGCAATTTCAGATCCTCCCAAACCAACCGCGGTCATGTTTAGAAGACAAAATGAAGTCGCCGTTTTTAAGGGGAGTAAGAGAGCACCAGTATTTGATATCCACGCATCATCTGCCGTTTCCATTAACTGTTGGCGGTACATACTAGTTAGCCCGCTCTTTCTCGGTCACAACCACCCCATCCAGCACACGCAACCCCCTGCACCTTCGTATCATCAGCCCCCGGTATGCAAGCCGCCCCATATATACCGTGTCGGGCAGCCGCCGCCGAAACTGCTTGTCCAGCTGCGCCCAGGGCTCCTCGCCTCTGCCAAGCGGCAGGGGCAGGTACCACCCCATGGTGCAAGGGTTCATCCTAAGCATCAGGAAAATCAGCGATCGACTCATGAATCGGTTCAATGGCGATCCAATGCAATCAAATCATAGGGCAAAACAACCAGGAGCACATCACTGCAGCCCCCCGCTTCGCACGCGCATTTATTAGTTTGATAATATTTTGCGAACTTACCTGAAATCGAGCGTGTCCATCTCCACGAGGCCCCCCACAACCCGAATAATCTCTTTTGCGTCCTAAGCCCAAATTATATGTAATCAGCTGCTGCCGGAAATTTGCCGCACCTTAAGGCGCGCTCCAACGACGCTCAGCTTCCGCAGCCGCGAAATTCCTGCCAACCCTTTGATATCTTCCAAAAAATTATAGTTCAGATTCAGAGCACGCAGGTTCGGTATGAGTGACGTCAGCGCGGGGGGCAGCACCAAAAGGCGGCAGTTCGCGAGCTCCAAGTACACCAGGTTGTAGTGCGCAGACACCAGGAAGTCCGCAGGGAGCGCATTCCCTGCATACATACATACATACACCATGCTTTCGTCAGCAATCCAGTCCTCATGTAGGTATCACTGAGGCGCACCACTCAAATACAGCCGCTTTGCGTCTTGCACCTCCCCGCGCACCAGAAAGTCCAGGCTGATCCCATGCCCGGCCTGATTCCGCAGGCTCAGGTTCTGCAGCCGGTCGCACCGGTCGTGCGCACCATTAGCTCCGCGCTCCACCGGGTACAGCGCGCACCGCTCGAGCGCGTTTCCGTCCGCGTACAGTGTCCGCAGCCCCGCGAACCAGTGTACGTGCAATGCGCGCAGCTGGTTCCCGGACGCTCGGAGGATGCGTAGCCGTAGAATGGCCCCGCCCGCGTCGAGCGTCGCCAACTGGTTGTCGTCTGCAGCCTGTCAATTGAAACTTCGGGGCTTCGCTGAATCCGTGACATGTACGCACCGACATTGAGGGCGATGAGCGCCTGTAGCCCCGCGAGCCCGCTCACACGCTCGAGCTGGTTCCCGCTGACATTCAGCATCTCGAGCCGCCTCCACCGAAACGCGTCCAACTCGAGCTTCTGCAGTGCGTTCCCCTTGAGGCTCGGCTGGACTAGCCCGTCCATCCACTCCAGCCCTTCCACGCTCGTGATCACGTTCCCGTCCGCGCGCAGCTCGCGTAGGTGGCGCAGACAAGATAGCTCTGATCGAAACAGCTGCCTTAGTTTCAGCTACAGGAAAAGAAGCACCACGCACGCCGCAGCGAATCCACCTCGTTCCGGCTGATGTCCAGGTTCACGAGGTTCAGTAGGTGGCTGTACGACGTCAGGCCCGTGAGCCTGCGACGAATAAAAAAGTATGTTAGCGAAGGTATTCGGGATACGCATTCAGCGTGTGCACCCGTCCCCGCAAGTATAACTGGCGACCTACCTGTTGGATGCGATAGAAAGCGTGCGCACCTCCCCAGGCACGCCGTGCAGCGACGACAGCTGATTCGCATTCCTGGAGCCCAGTCAGCCCCTGGGGAGGGGGATGGTAGATAGGGACGCACAGGTTGAGTGCAACGAGCGCGGGGAGATATTCCTCCAGCCGCGCCACGCTGTCGAGGCACCAGCCAGAGAGGTTTGCCGTGCTGAGGATGTCCACGAGCGCCGCAATCAGCCGGTCGTGCGCAGCACCGAACGGACAATCGGTCGGAGACGACGTCCCGTGGTTCGTTGCCGACTCTGAAGCTGGTTCTGTAGAAACAAAACCCACGTCAACGCGGAAAAGCAGAATACGAGCAGCGAACGTACCTAACGACTCGCTCGATGCGAGCATGCTCAGCCCGCGGATCGGCCCGTCGCGTTTGCCGTCGGAGAAGCTCACCGAGTACCGAGGAGTGCATCGCGGCGTGCGGTAGAGCGCAGACGGGGTTGTCGCGGTGGTGTCTGGTAATTTCTGTTTTGGGGCTGTTTTTGCACTGAATACCGTCTAGCATGGCCAGAACATGTCCCAGTGACCTAGAATTTTGGGAGAGACAACATGCATACCTGACAAAACATGTGATAGAGCCAGAAGTGAGGATAATTTAGTTACAGTCCTTCTAGCTCCAGTGAAAACATTTGGCAGTTTTTGGCTTTCAGAGATATTGCCAAGATCACATTCATCTGGACATTTCATATAGTTCTGGCTCTATCACTTGTTTCATAACATATACATGTTGTCCCTCCCAAAGTTCTAGGTCACTGGGAAATGTTCTCACCATGCTAGGCGGTATTCAGTGCAAAAACAGCCCCAAAACAGAAATTACCTAATACGTAATATTTTCGCAAGTTCCTCTCTATCACTAATTGTGCATGATCGATTCGCATGGTGATTCTGGAGGGCACCTCGTCCCTGTATTTTTGATGGCATGATCTAAGTTACCATATATGGAAATTCCGGCGTTTTCATGCAGAACCGCTGTAGCGCTGGAGATATGGCCCTGGGCAACTTAGATTTTTGTTTTGAAACACTGAGGATCATTCTCGATGGCACCTCGAAGCCAGAATTTGTTCGTGACTGCCCCATGCCATAAACAATGTGCTTCAATTATATGATGGATTTGATCACCCTTTTGATTCACTGGAGGGATTAGAAACCAATTCTGGCTTCGGAATGCCCTCGGGAATAGTCTTTAGTGTTTCAAAACAAAAATCTAGTTGAAGGTGGAGGATCATTGGGCCCATAGACCACCGTGTCCCGAAGGGTCGCACGGATGAGTTCCTTGGTTTGTAGTATGGCGGTCAGAATGTACATTTATTCAGCCGCAAAAGTGTTCGGTGATTTCGGATATTCCGCAAGATAAACATGGCTTTTCTATCCCCGCAAAACAGACAGGCGCGAATCAGTGAGTTTATCTTGCGGGGAAATCAGCGATTCCCGCAAGATAAAGTTGGACGCCCGCAAAACTTTTTGCGGTCTGCAATTTTTTCCTTCCTAACTTTCCATGAAAATTGTTTATGAACTTAGACACTCATTTAGATGGTCAGACTGATGAATACTGGCAGGGTGCCAACCAAGAAGCGGCACTCAACAGAAGTAATGTAGTCTGTGACGCTTGAACCCCTTCGTCCTCATTAAGCTCATACAACTAGACCGGAAATAATTCCCAATTGGAACTCCCCCATCATATTCCGGTTGCCGATTGGATTTGAACGCACAGAGCACTTGAAATGAGGAGGGATCATCACGTAATAGACAGATGAATAGGAATATTTAGGTTGTGAGCAATACTTACTATTGATACAATATGCCGAATCCAAGCCGTGGTCGCGTAACAGGCGGCAGCGGCATTATCTATGATTCCATCCAATTAAATCTTCAATTATACAACACCCAAGATGCTTCTTGATCCTGGTAGACATACTGAAAACAGGGATTTTCAAGCTGTATCCATGCCAATGTGAACATGTCGCACTCGGAAAGTTCGTTCCGTGGAGTTGCGACATGTGTAACTTGTACTTTCAGCAAGTTACATCCTTTCGAAGCTGTCAATGGTAATGAAAGCAAACTCGAGGTAATTTTCCCCCGACTTGGAGGTAACTAGATAGCAGCAACCTTACTAGGAAGATAATGGAGGTAAGCGAGGATATTGGACCCAATTTTCCCCAAATTGGAGGCAATGCCGGGATATTGCCATGGGAGACTTTTCCTGATGTTGTCGGAAAGGGTTGTCTGAATAATAACATTGTGGGGTTCTCACGTTCACGCCGGACACGCTGGGCGAGAGTGCACGGACTGAGAACGGGCTGGGAATCGGAGAGCCTAGCTCCGGCCCGGGTCGGGGGCTACCCAACCCCGCCCATTTAACGGGTTAAGTAACTCGGATTGTTCACTGCCCCAAACCAGTGCCGAGACCCTACGAACCCTGGCAAATAGTATTTGAGCTGCTACCCAATTTATTGGCTTTGATTGTCCGGAGCTGTAACAATATGTTTCCCTTTTCTTTTAAGATTATCCCTCTTGAAAATTACTGCACCAGCAGCGTCGACAACGAGGGTATTATTGTTCCACTCCGCCTCGAAGAGGGACCATTGTGAATCGAACACGCAATCTATGTCACTGGGAACCCGAGCCTTCGGTGGCGGTCGTTCCATAATGCTCGTAGAGTTGGGGATTGGCGGTAGTGGCTTTTCAAGATTAGGGATTGGAGTGACGCCAAAAGAGTCCCTTCGACGGGGAAAAAATGTGGCAATTGTTTCCCTATGCATTGCACGAAGTTTAGACCCTTTGTGACCCATCTATGCAATATCTTGAGAAGGTTTGAGGCTGAAGCTTCTAATCTTACCACTTTGCTCCCACTCTCAGAGTGGCCCAGGCAATAATGACCGCGATAAAATGACATTGTGCTATGTATATGATACATTCACAAGCCTGGGTTCCGGATTACCGGTTCCCCGTGATGCTTTTGATGGGCAGGTTTTGTTTCGTCCGGCACGGCTTTTCCCAGGGTACAGTTGTCTTCTGGGGTGCGCTGGCAAAACAATCTGAAAGTATGGGCGATATAGTGTGCAAAAAGTTTTTTTCACAACTTGGTCTAGCAATAGTGAAAAAAAGGGCAACTTGACCTCTGGGACACAGCTTCAGGGACGAAATAAAATCCAGTGACAACTTCGATGGGATGCAACTTGGTGAATTGCACGCCTAATGATGCAGCAACTTGGTGAAAGAAACTTCTGCCGGAGCGGCAGGTTCAGAATTTACATGATGCAACTTTGATTTTCAATGGATTTGGGGAGTCACAACCTGAATCTGGGGCAACTTGAATAGGTTACAACCACAATATGGTTGGGTAGCACCCTCCATCATGGATATTGTGGGAGAATTGGCCCTGCTAAGTATAATAATTTGAATGAAATGCCATCGACAGTATCCACGCTTGACATGAGTATTGAGGCCATAGATGTTATGAATCGATAGATTAGTTCAATCTTTTCCACTACACAAAATTCCCTTACTCTGTGCAATTTATAACGACTCCGGGCCGAGTTTGGTTTATGCCAGTGGATGTACAGAACACAGGGATACACAGGTCTCAAGAAAATGACTGATGAACAGAATTCCCCCGAGTGCCCTGCAAGTCTTCCCAAAATGCTATGCTGAAAATTTCCCATCTGGTGTGTCCTTGATGGCCAAAATCAGGAGGATTCCCGTGCAATTTGAGGACTTGGAACTGAAGGGAGAGTTTTAAGATGTCTGGGTTAAGTTCCATAGCTTGTTGAAAAATCTAACGAATCGGAAATACATTTGGCTCCTGAAGGCCCGAGAGGATGTTGGTTCAGCGATCTCTGGCATTTTGAAGATAAACCAATGTCATGCCTGCAATGACTGGCGTCGGTGCTGATGAACAGGACTCGCCGCTGATCGCCGAAATGCACGATCGGATCAGTTTGTTGATCCGACCAATTCGCTCTGCGCCACCGGCTTTCTCACCGGCATTTGTCTCACACCGACCATTTCACGCACACTCGCCGACCATTTGTCAGGTACCGCACCGCCGCAGCAATTCAATTCTACTCCGCTCCGCCCTCACCACATGCTACTGCCCCTGGATTTTACCTTTTTCTTATATTTTCTCCGGTCTCAGGTCTCTTTCGCCGACTGCTGTAATTTAATTTGCCATCTCTTGGCCCGATGTACACGCATTCCTGGCCATTTCTCCGTGGTTTCAATACAGTCTCAACCATTTCGTTCCATGTGCTCAGTATTTTATTTTTATTCATACGCCGTGTCCCATTTACTATAAATTGTAGCCAGTTCAACTGCTAATAACAACGAAGTTCACCCCTTGTATTTCGAATTAAGCTACTCTTCTCTCGCTCTCGCTCTCGCTCTCGTGTCCCTCGTCGTTCCTCGCGTCCCGTTCCCTGTGTCCGTCTTGAGCAGCCTTCGTCGTTGCTGCACACAAATCCCCGCACACATCCATATTTGTTCCATCGTTGTTTTGCGAGTCAGTACTGAACTCTCACTGAACTTCCTCGCACCTCAGACCTTGTACTACGGCCCTTGGAGTGGCCACCCATCACCCATCTCCTCCCCATTCATTATTTTGTTTTAGCTCTGCTCCCAGCTGCGCCGTAGGCGTATCAGTGCCTATGAAAGCTCATCTCAAAGCAAGAACGCAGCTAGCTCATAATGAACGGAAAGGTACGTACATAGGAAATGGACATGGTTTTTGGCTGCTGTATCGGCCAAAATCAATAGTACCGGTTACAGTAAATGGCCGCGTGCCCTTCACCCTTCTTTCGAACCTTTTTTTCATTGTTTGGAACCTCGTAAGCGAGCTCTAAGTCAGGCCAGAGCAGAGGATGAGGTCTCAGCCAGCACCAGGAAGTTATCTGCTGGGAACAAATCAGGGCACTTCGATACATAGGGCATAGAATTTAAACCCGCTGAGTCGCTCAAATCGACAACAGGTCGGCCGATGCTGCCGAGCTTCCGAGTGGAGCCGATCGGGTAATTGTCTTGCCGATACTCCAGCGGCTCGAAGCTGTGCGAGAGCCGGCTACATCGGGTCGAAAGCCATCAATGATCGGCTGACTCGGCAACATCATCCACCAACAGCGATCAATTCTTTCTCAGAGCCTCAGCTGGCTTGCCCCGGGAAGTCATCCTCCTCCTGGTCAAAGTTTTCAAGGATCTGCACCCATTCTCCTCTATCTCATGGTCTTGTCGCAGACCACCAGTGCACCACGGGCAATCTCCGATTCGGCTGGCTCCACAGCTGAAAATAAAACTATGTGCATTGCTAATTACTCAATCTGCAGTTTTTAATGGGTGGACTTATTATTAACCACTCCCTTGGCCCATTTAAGGATGAGTTCATCCAATGCAGGGGTTGTAGAGCCACGTAGACTGGTCTATGCATATAAATTCATTCCCGATCGATATTTTCTACGACATCCACACTTGGAAATTCCACTGCAGTGCCAAGATATCGAAACAAGCCTCTTAAGATCATATCTCGATGGATTGGAACCGATAGACTGCGCATGCGGTCTTTGGTGACAGATCCAAATATTTGACAAATTCAACCTTATTGTTAATTGAGATGTCAGTTGTGACAGGCTCCTCCGCAAGGTGTTCCTTGATCAGAGAGAACTTGATGCAGAAAATTAAAACCATGGTTCAAGGTGCAACTGTAAAAAGTTGCAACCCTTTGAAGGTGTGGCAGTCTGAAGTTGTATCCATTCGAAGTTCCCACTAAATAAACTGGCCAAATTCAAGTTGTCCCATTCTTGAAGATGCAACTTTCGCAAGTTGCCCAATATTTGAACTTTGAATCCCAAGTTGTAGTTGAATTGTGACGCTGAAGTTGTGAAAACTTTTTGCACACTATGTTTGCCATATGAAAGCCACGAAATGCACGGAACCCACTGCAACTTTGTCGCGGAAGGGCTTGCCATTCAGGGTTGCATCTGGGCTAGGCTTGGATGGGTCCAAGTTTACATATACAGTGTGTTTGGCCGGTTTGGCGTGGCAGGAAGGAATTGGCCGAGAACAAGAATGGTAACACGGTTTTCACCTCACATATTGTCTTCTAGGCTCGAATCCAGCCTGTCTATGAAAGCAAGCTTGTCGATAGACAGGCTGGTCGATCTGAGTTTGAATTACCAATACAAAATAGTTACCAAAAAAGGTTATTGGTGTATTCCTTCTGCTGTGGGAGATCTCAATAAATTTTTACATCAGCGTGTTCGGAGCATTTCATAAAGCCTATCCCAGCTTATCCGAGGGCAAACCAATAGGATTTGGGTCTGCCAGTTGAGAATTTATCTATTTTGTCGTTGTTTGGCTCTGACGTCACTCACTCGGAAACGCGGTCCGGAATAACCTTTTATGGTAACTATTTTGCATTGTTAATTCAAACTCAGATCAACTGGTCTGTCTATTGACAGGCTTGCCTCATAGACAGACCAGCCACTGGTCTAATTGTCTTCTAGATGCACTCTATTCATTCTCAGATCTAGGGAATATTTGACCCCCGCCGAAGCGAGCAATCGATGGTTTGAGCTCCCCGCGATCAAACACTCAGCGTTCTACGCGGAACCTTCCATGTTTTATTTCGGACCGGAAACGGCTGTCGGCCCTTTATAATGCTAGTGAATCTCGGAGCTAAAACATTATTTGGCAGGTCCAAGTAGCCCCCCTCCCCTCTTTTAGTTCCAAGGCTGAAAATTGATGTCGTCCAAGAATCTGAGCGTTAGTGCTTTACGTGACCACCCACTTTGACTGAAATTCCGAGGGTTTCAGATAAATAGGAGGCATAGCAGCAGCTTGTACCGCCGAGTGTTGATGAACAACATGGCCAGGAAGCCACTCTCATTGTCAACCGGTACGGTCAACGGGAAACAACAAACATTCGACCATGTCCGCACGCAACCAAGTTCGCCGACGAACCTCGAAATTGAACGCGAATGGCTGCAGTCATTACTGGACGGGTTTGACAAAGAAGAGGAGGAGGCCAGCTCACTATCGTTGAAGGTTCTTATGCTCGCTGTCATACTCAGCTTTCTACTTGCTGTTGTAATACTCATTTTCTTCCGTCAAGTAAGGTAGGCTCGGGAGGCCAAATCCTTTGAAAGCGAGAACGGTTAACAAGGGTTAGGGAAAACACGTAAATAGATCCTCCCAGGCATTGTATATCATTGCGAACCGCGTGAATTCGGCATGGCAAGGCACTCATTGTCAACAAAAAAAACCAACGAAAAAATCCATTTCGCCTCCATTACTGTTCGGTCCACGTTCCCTGGGAAGCCATCGCAATTTCAAGCCGTTTTGTCAGCGAGAATCTGGCAATCGGGTCAGATTTGAGTCCTCTGGAAATGATGAAATGGTGTATCATTGCTAACCGCGTGACTCCGGCACTCCAAGGCATTCAACAAAAAAGAATTTGTGTATGTACATATCATTGAATAGTCTATCATTGCGAACCGCCGGGTGCCATGCCAGAAAATATACCGGAAAAGAGTGCTTGCCCGCAAAGAAATGGTGCGTAATGCCGAACTAGAATTCGACCAAATTGAGCATCCAGTCCTTACTCAATTAGGCTGAAAATTAGCTACATAATGTACAAGACCTTTGGCCGACTTGGAGTTTCCAAAATGTTGAGTAAAAGTGCGGGATTCAGATCCATCATGTTACTGGATCATTGACCGGTGGTTAACTGTACTCAGGGCCTGATCGGGTAATCTAGAAATTCTTCCCAAGCTTTTCTTCGCCATCGACTATGTGTCTACACAGTTTTGAATTTAAACCGGGCCTCTTTTTTTTGGTGGTCGTCTTCTGTTCTTCGGCTGAGGGGCAAGCGTCTGGGGATCCGAGTCCGGGGAAAGACGTCGAATCTGTTTCGGGCCCGGGGCTGAATCTTCTTCCGTCCCCATCTGGACAGAGAGTCAGTCTTCAGCCTGCGATAGGTCAAGGAGCTTCCCTGGTACCTTGGAGGCTCGCCCATGCTTGCGTGAGGGGGGAGCAGCGACCTGTTGGGGAGCCCCTTCTGTTCACCCAGAGACCAGTCTATAATTTGAAATGATTTGCAAAGGTGCTCCTCGCGTCTTTTTGCAACCTTCCCCGAAATCGAAACAGAAGTCCAACAAAGTACGTATGTATATATATTATCTGGTACTGACTAACCTTCACTTAGACATCTGAGAATGGTAAACCGAAGCCCGGCAGCAGCAAGTCGGCCAGTACTGCCACAAACGAAGCGCACAAGCATCAGACTAGGAGCGGCAAACTTGTTAATAACTGCAGGCCGCCAATTATTTTTTTCTTTCAGCCACACTGATAATTCTTCAAACCCTAATCACGCAATAATTCTTTCCAATACAGGCAGCCGATAATCGTCCGTAGTTCCTTTCCTGTCGTTCACCTCATATTCGCATTACGTGTATCGTGACGCTCTGCATGCTCATCCCTGTATTAATTCGATTGAATGTGTACCTCCTGCTAGAAATCCTTATCCTGTATCAAACCTGTAGCGTGTTTTTTGGTGTCTCTATGTATCCTCTGTCCCTGTGCTTGTGTGCGCATCTGAGAAAATAAATGTTCAACACCATTTCATTCCCAGAGGACTCAAATCTGACCCGATTGCCACATTCCCGGTGACAAAACGGCTTGAAATTGCCGTGGTCACATCAATTCACACCGAATGTTTGATCGCGGGGAGCTCAAATCCAAAATTTGACAAAAAATCGATTGCTCGCTTCGGCGGGGGTCAAATATTCCCGATATCGGAGAATGAATAGAGTGCATCTAGTAGAGAATATATGAGGCGAAAACCACCCAACCATTCTTGTTTTCGTGCTTATATTGACTATTCCTTCCTGCCACGCCAAAACGGCCAAAAACACGGTATATAGTGACGGTGAGTGAGTCAAATGGAATGAAAACTCCGGTACACACATGTCGTCCGATTCCAGAAAGATTTTGTTGCACACAAGCTCGTTGTAAAAATTCCCGACAAGAAACTCGAGGCGACGGTGTCGATCATTAGTGTAGCTTCTTATTCCTCCCAATTGAGTGAGAGGAATATCGTCCTTCCTCCTGCGAAATATATAGATCCACGTTTTCGTGCTGTCACGGTCGAGAGAACCACGAGTGTAAATTGAGCCATTGTCTGTTGTACTAGTCCACTCGTAGTCTGCATCGGCACCGGCGTCCGCAGATATGCGTAGGGTGAGATGATCTGGTAGACAAATGGCGGGGATGAGCAAGGTGAGACACACTATATGAAGACGGCGACACTGGGACAAGGCAAAGCAGGGGGGAGACGAAGATGAGGGAATATGGGAAGGGAGGCAGAAGGTTGTGAAGAACAAGAGGATGATTCAGAGCCAAGGAGATGAAAGACGCACTCAGGATACCATTTCAATCACAATCTTAGTGTCCTAGTGGCCTCTAATGGTCTATTGGGACGACAATGGGGGTTCTTGGACGTTGAAAGGACCTGAAATGAGCTGGGTAGGACATCCAAGACGGAAAAAAAGGACATACATAGCGTTATTTCTTGACATTGATAAGGGTCCTACAGCCACCAAAACCGAGTGAGAAGCGCTTCAAAAGAGTAAGGGGCAGCAGGGAACATGTAACATACCTTTGGGCTTGCATATACCCATGATTGAGCCAGCGGGAAGGGGAGGAGACCGGCGACTGTGGTGGTGGGAGGCAAGAGCAGGCAATTTCCTTTTTGGGCCGACGCGGCCAAGTTGCGATGTGCAACTATCTTTGCGCCGTATATTCACTCTGTCTCTGCCGATTCATTTGCCAGTCTAATAATTCATTGTATTTGGAACGCTCTCTTCCCTATTTTTCTACAATTTTTTCGCAATCTCCCCCGGGCTGAGGAGGATTAAGGACACAGGACCTGCTCAACTGCTTGAGATTACTATGTGACCTCCATTGTACCCAGAAATTTATCGGAAAGCCTTGCATTAGCTACATTAATCTTCCTTATGTTACTCTAGGTATCTTTTAGGTGGTGTCTGCCGATCTACATTGCAATTACAAGAATGTTACGCATCTTCACTGACGTCCGGTTTACCTGCTGCCTTCTTCAACTGTTTGAGTCGCTTTGCTTCGTCTTCGTAAACCTATCACGAGGATTTTGAGACAAAAAGACGTGCAGTGTAAGAGGAACCCACTTTTTTAGCCTTGTTGTCGAGAGCGTCGTAAGCCTCCTTAACTTCCGGAGTCGTATGCTTCGGATTTTTCTGCATATGCTCTCGCGCGAAAAGATTCCTGCAAATTGGTCTCTTTAACTGACTCTCATCCATGTCAAAGGAACGGCACATACCGAGCGGTGTTTGCTGCACCGGGTCTATAGGGTTTCAGAGCCTTTCTCGGGACAGCTGGCGCATCTCCAGCTGAACTGTCGGATGCAGCGACTACTTGTGCAGGCGGTGCTGGTGTGGATGCAGGAAGTGACACGGATACCGTTGGGGATGTAGAAGTGGCCGATGAAGATGCTGGAGCGGGCTCAGGCAGAGGCTGAGAAGGAGCAGGCTCAGTCGACGACGGCAGTGGAGGAGGTGGAGGAGGAGCTGAAGTGTCTGGTGCTGGTATTGATATATGAGGGGCTTGATAGATCGTCAGCGACATCAATACAGATGAGTTGATCTTACGAGGTTTTAGTCTTGACACGGGAGGCACAGGCGTCTCTCCAAATAGACCATCTCTGTAATCGACATGAACACAGTGCAAACTTGAGTCCGAATCAACTCACAAAGGGTTGACTATCGTAATGCTTCGCTTAGGATTAGTTCTTGGTGAAACAAGAGAAGTGGGTGCGCGGGCGGGAACGGAAACGGCATGCTGGTCCTCCTCCAGTGCCAGCTCGATATCATCATCTGCATCAGTGGGAGTAGAACTGGACGACAAGATGCGAGGAGATGGAGAAGAGAGATGAGACTGCGATGGAGAAGTATTATTCGATGGAACAGCAAGCAAAGCGGGTGATGGTGACCGAGATGAGGAATCTGTGAGTGACGGAGGAATGTGAGTGGGAGAATGCGACGGATGCGGAGTGTGTGCTCGTCGAGGCAGAGGTCGGGATTTGGTGACCGCAACGGCATTCTTTTTGTCCTTCGGGTCCAAAGTTGTGGTCTTCTTAGCTGTTTGATTGGTCCTGGTTCTCGCTACAGCAGAAGGATCCGGGCGGCGATGAGAGTTGTGTGAGGAAGCAGTGATTTTCGATTTTTTGGGAGCTATAGAAGAGTCCGATTCCTCCTGTGATTTCCGCTTGCCGCCAGTGGTCGTCTTAACTGCTACGGGCACCTTGACGTGTGATGCGATTTGTTCTCGTCGTCTCTGGCTCCATTGTGAGTACACGATGGTGGCCATCATATTGATTTTCCAATTACCGGAACAGAGTCCAAGATCAGGGCTGTAGGTTAGCATTTCAGTTCGTAACCAGTTCACCGGTACAGATGACGCATGAGACCAAGTCGTAGGCGCCAAACCTCGGTCCAGCAACGTGACAAAAGCAGCTTGGATATGACCTCTAACCGAATCAATTTCAGCAGTGTCAAAGCGCTCGCCATTAGCGTGCTCAAGAAAAGAAAGCTGGATAGACTGGACTTGTCGTCAGAGATTGAAGTCAGGTCGGAATCGGATTGAGTAAAATCGGCACGGTTCCAGAAAGCAACAGATGGAAAATCGTCTTGAGAAAGTGAGGGCAAAGAGGGATGATGCTTTATGGGAGGGAGAGAGTTTGAATCTGGCGGAATTTCGATCTGTAGTGGATTCAGAATGAATTGGAGAATTTGAGGGATCGACGTCGCAAGCATGTAGTATGCCTCCCTGCAACGAATTCAACAACTGAAAAATAAAGACAACCAAGGGAAGAACACACTGTAAGGTTTGACAGTGCACTGACAAGTCGGAATGTATCTGCAGAAGTCTTGCATATGTCGGGTTTCCGCTTGCAACTAGAGCGTTGTGATCAGCGGACGCAAGGGTCTGTGAGCGCGCAAGGTTTGTCTTTAACCAGTTAGATATAGTCCACAGGCTTCAAATGATTTACAAACTCACTGAAGATGCCTGGCGACCCCATTGATTATTGTAAGGTGGTCGCGTTAGTGTCGGGGGGATTTGGAATGGAAATTCTGGAGTTGTAGCAGCTGAGGAGCTATTAGATACTGCATTGTAATGAGAGGTTGAAGACGAGCTGGAGAAGGGTGGCCATTCCGAGGAGGGACCAGCGACATTCATTCCAAAGTGATGGTCAGAAGAGAAGAGTATCACACAAGGAACACCTCACGTGTTGTGACCACAGGCGCGTCGCGTCTCTTGTTCTAAGACATAAAAAAAAACAGAACAATAGTATCAAGCCTCAGGATGATTGGCTCAACTCAAATTTCTTGTAATTCATCTTCACAAGCGTGCCCGAGACAATTGGAACAAAAATTTTATCGAAACTGACAGTGCAAAAGATGAGACAGAAGGACTACCTAAACTTCGTCCAAATTGTCGCCCTCCCCATATCCCGCAAGATCCAGCATGTCCAAACCAGGTTTTTCAACAATGAAAAAGCTGGTCTCGTAGTCATGATACTTATCCTTTGCGCCAGGAATGATACCGAGAGGAACCATAGCGACAACGGAAAGGATAGACTCCACAGGAGCAACCTTTATATGCTGACCTTGACCATGCTCACAGACCAAAAAAGTGTCATATGACTCGCGCGCAAGTTCTTCATCCAGGTCAGAAAACAGGTCGACAAGAGCAAAGGCGCGCAGTTTTCCACGGATTTTGGCACGAAAATAGAATTGTACTTCAGCAATTGCCTGAGAGCCCTCAATGGCTGTCTAGACTACATTAGTATCAATGCAATGAAACACAAAGACGGCCTCACCTTTACATTCCGTGATGTCCTTAATTTATTCAAGGGATGACGCGACTCCTTCCATAATGATCGAGTGATCTGGCCATTCGGGAGACTCAATCTGGCCCACCGTACGACACCAAGACTCCCTGTCATTGGGCCATTATTCTCTTCCAGGAATTCTTGAACCACGCGTCCGGCATCACCGTCCAAATGATGTTGGGATTCATCTCTCGCACGATGGAGACTGTATCCATCACCAAGGTCAATGGACCCATGCAGTTCCTTTTGTTCATCGGGATCAAAGTCCGGGACCATGGCCTTGAGAGCATTCATCTGACAGCGACGGAGCGCGCGTTCCGACATATTTGCGTACAGCTGCGAATGAGACTTGATTTCCTGCCCAAGATTACCAATCGTCCTCTCGATAGGCCACTGGGAGTACAGAGAACCAGGGCCGATGCGGATTGCCTCTGTGGAAGCGGATCTTGAGGGTGGGGCGAGCGCGAAGTAGCCGGCGGAGGGTGATTTGGAAGAGAGCGAGAAGGTGCTGGCCCGGTTGAGGGTGGGGGACGTCAAGTGCGATGAGGGCGGGTTGGCAGTCGGTGAACACGTCGACGTCCGTGAGGCGAGGGGTGCCCTTGATGACGTCGAGGGCGAGGATCGCCCCACCACCTCCGCTTCGAACACCGTGTGCTCGGCGTCCGTGCCCATGTACTTGGTCCGGTGCGTTCCTTCCTTCCCTCCGTTCCATGCCACCGCTGCTCCTCCCACTCCTCCTTCGAATCCCGATCCGTCCGTGTAGACGCAGAACCCGCCGCACTGAGCAATCGCCTCAGCCTCCGCCTTTGCCGAGTCCTTCGTGGGAGCGATCCGGACTGAGAGGGAGCCCGGCGGCACCGGCGGGATGGCGAGGTGGGGGTCGACCGTCTCGAAGTCGCCTCGGAGGAGGGGGAAAGCGTCGAGGAGGTGGTGGATGGGGGAGCGGTGGAGACGAGGGACGCGTCTGCAGCGCTTGACGACGCGGTGGAGCGGGTGTGACGCGTGGAGCGAAACTAGGCGCGCCGTGGCGTTGAAGGCTGAGCGGTTGAGGCGGATGTGGGTGGGAAGGAGGTGGGCGTGGAAGTCCAGGGTGTCAGTTCCCGTTGTTCGTAGGCCGCCGGTGATGAGTCTAGTCGCGAGGCGTTGTACCTTCCTGAGGGCCTTCGCAATCCACATTGTTCCCGTGCGCCGCGCGTCCGTGTTAGAGGAGACTGGTTTGTACCAGACGGGGAGCGCGTACTCCATTCGCAGGACCACGATCGTTAGAAAGAGTTGGCGGGTGAAGGCGTGGGGGAGGCCGAAGGTAAGCATGATGTGCGTCCACTTTTTCTTCACTCCGTCTTTCTCTCATCGTAGCATTTAGGTTCGAGGGCATCTAGGATTCGCAACTTCGACAGCGTACGTAGACTGAAGGTGAGAGTCCCACTGCGCCTTGGATTGCCAATATACATTTACCGACCCAGGGTTGTGTAGACGTCCAAAAATATGCCACGGAGAAGGCACATGTTGTATGGCGGGCAAAATAATCGCGAAAGAGCTGGACACCACTGCATGACTTGGAGATGCCGTCCCTGGTTCCAATAGGTGGACGCGAGATTGGCCATGCTTGTCAGGGTGGAAGGATGCTCCTCTCCCAGCACACGCTTCCTCGTCTCCAAGACCACCACCTGGAGCGCCTCTGCGTCCTTCCAGCGGTCCTGGTTCCAATAGGTGGACGCAAGATTGGCCATGCTCGTCAGGGTGTCAGGATTCTCCGCTCCCATGATCTCGCAATAAAATATTTTCAGTACATATTTCGGAAAAATCGACTTTGTGGATTCGCGCCGTATGGAAAAATGGTGATGTTAAGCTGAAAGTACTTGTAAAACTGACCATATCCATACCTTGATTCACCTGAATTGGTTGGGATTTAAGCTCACACCGGGGCGGACAAGGTGGCCATTGTGAGCATTTTTTGGCCATTTTGTGGTAAAAGTGCGAGAAATGGCCACTTTGCGAGAGGTATTCTGAGTTCAGATCCCTATTACAGTAATTTGGGTCAACCAAAATGTGAATGTGGTCTCTTTTAAAAGCACTTTCCAATTCTTCAGAAAACACCCAATTATGTTATTGTGGAGGAACGGCACTGGCAAGGTATACATTACAGCTAAGGGCAGAACATAGGGCGCGGTCCGTTTTTTTTTTTTCGGTTTTTGGCAAGTTTTCACGAGAATGGCTTCCGTTTGCTTAATTCTCAACCTTTTGCCTTGTGAATAGGCTTATCGGATCTGCATTGAAAATACGGAGGGCATGGCATCTTAGAATTGTGTTGTAGAACCATAAAATGATTTACTGGGTCAAATTCCGGTGTTTTAGGCTGTCTGAGAGGTCATGCATTTGACAATGCTAAGCAATATTCTGCTCGCAGAGGACGCAAATCTGAACGGATTCCATTGTTCTCACAGACAAAACTGCTCAGAATAGTCCTAGTTTGCATTGGGACCACCCCCGAACGAAAAATGAGGCTCGCAGGGAAGGTCATGCATTTGACAATGCTGGGTGTCCTTTTTATTTATTCTTTGTCACCTTCGCATATTTGAAAAACTTGTTTTACACATGGATACTGAAGGAAAAAGTCAATTGAATCCATTTGTTTGTCCTAACACCCCGCTGTCGCATTCTGACTGCCGCCGTTGAGGCGACGCGGTGGTGGTGGCAATTGCACTGCCATGATGTCCGAATTGCGATTTAGATATTTGGCATCCATAGCATGGAGCTTTGGAAAAATGCAAATTGTAGTTGCCTAGTGCAGCAACTACAGGATCCGTTAGTTTACTACAGGGACTACGGCCAACTACAGCCAAAACCAGGGTTTGCTGATGAAGATGGGTGGGAGGTCGACGGTGATGGTTCCGATTTCGAGCCGGAGTTGCCACAGTCTGTGACGCTTCTGCAATACAAGGTCTAACGCATCGTCAGAATTGTAGACCTCGTATGAGTCATTGCCCTTGAAATCCTCCGCCCAGAGAACGATGGACCGGGGAAGGATGCAGGACTTGGCGAGGACCATTCGTAGCAAGGCAGCTGGAAATGCCGGAGCCAAGGTCGCCACTGCTACCAGACATGACCCAGCCGCATCGGAGCCGCCTTGGGATCGACAATGGAGTATTCAACAGCGTCAAGGTTGTTATCATGACACACGATGAAGATTTCGGTGAGGATTTCAGATGGAATGCGGCGTACTATTTTGGATGGTCCCTACTTAGTTGGCCACTTGGGAGCTACAAGGCCCAGGCTTAATAATTGCAACTGGGCGTGGAGTCAGAGTGATGGGTTGATCCGAAGATACGGCATGTCGGATCTGGATCCGAAGGGTGTGAACATCAATTCCTTACGTTTGCACCGCTTGTCCAGCTCGCTCCGGCCGTTTCTCCCCCAATTCCATTGTTAAAGTTGGAGGTTTTCACTATGCCCTATTTTTCAATGTCCTCATAGAGCTTTGTCAGAAAGCCCAATAACATCAAACGATTCCTTGTCGGATCCTTTACTTTGTCTGAATATTTTGTAAAATTTGTATGGAATCCCGTCGATTCCAGGGGCTTTGCCATTGTTTGAGAGTTTGAGTGCACATCCAATATCTCCGGCTGTCAGTTCCTTGTCCATTTCATTGAACTCACTTTCAGATAGACGAACATTACATTGTTCGAGTGTGATTTCGGTTGCCATCCTTCTTCCGTACTCATCTGGTCGATCTTTTCTTGAATAGAATTGTGATAGTCCCCCGCCATCTTTGCCATGTGTTTCGGGCGAGTTTCATATTGTGGTGTAGAAGTATTGTTGTCCTCAACCTTGAATTCATATATCGATTCTTTGGTATGGTAACCTTTAGCTGAATGTGTCCAGGAGGATGTTCGCAATGTCTCGCCTTCAACCTCATAATGTGCCTCCGATAACGCTCTCTTTTTATCTGAATCTTCTCTCAAGTGGCCAGTAATTTTCTTCTCCAGCAAGTAGGTGGCCAATGAGGCTGATCCGTGTTTCAAAATTGGGGAGTTATATACCCGGAGTGACAAAGGACATCGATGTACAAGGTCTATCGGTGTACAGCAGTGGTGTTCACTGTGATCCGAATGATTGGACACTGTATATCACTAATATCAGTGATCGCCCCGGACGGCAACCCCCTAAATATATACACCTTTGACCTCCTATAGATACTGTAGCTTACAGGCCCCCACTACTCGTAGTGTACTATCGCGTAGCCCTCGGGCCAGGTAAGATAACCGTAGAATTTCAATCAATCAATCAATCAAACCCCTATCAACTGAATGTCACTGATTCCGCGAGGGATGCCCGCTGTACCTCGGTGTACTTTGAAAAATTTACAATCTTTTGGAACAGCAATACATTTCTAGTGGGAGCCAATGAGTTTTGTATCGTCTTTTAGTGCACATATCATCCTTTTACTTCACTTTTCATGCCTACACAGCAACCTGTGAACTTCTATTGCCATTTTTGGACAATTGGTCGGGATCTGAGTGCTAAAATGCCAAACTTGGGGAATATTTTATTGCGGAACCTCTCGTTGAATTTTTTCAATGTTTGCAGATTCAGAGTGCCCTTTTCAAGAGTTCCTTATTGCATATTTCTCCGAGAATTTTGGAAGAGGTATAAGGGTCCGGCCAAAATTTTCGACCCTTCACTACAAAAATTTGCGGAGAAACGGCTCGTGGAAAGTGGTTCATTTAGGTATCGTTTGACTCCCTCAATTGATATCTTTCATCTGGAACACTTTCCCGGTATAAAATAATTGGTGCATTTTTTGTTGGCTTTGATTGTCCGGAGAGCTCAGGGGATGGTGGAGGGGTGAAAGAAGATGGGCTTCGTTCAATGTGCCCTTATCTGAATTTTGTTTTCCCTTGACGTACGGTCTGTCTTTATGTGCTGATTCCATTGGCTCTTTTCAGTAGTAGGAGTTCTCCCGGTCTCTCTACGTTCAAGTAAGCCTTCGGCCACGCCGTAATTTTTTTTTTTTTGCATTTGCCTCCCTGTGTCTTTCTACTCAACATAAGGACAGGTTCCGAGTCTAGAAAGGAATCGGAGCCCACTGCTGGGGTTTTGCAATACAACTCTGAGGTCCATTGCTGTTATTTGTGACCACTGGCACTGGTCTCATCGGCTGACCCCGAAACAACATTGGAGATGAGATTACTGGTCGTTTGTGCTCCGTAGCCGCGGCTCTACAATACTTGTTCAAGCCCAATTCTCCCGCTACGATTCTGAATTTAAACACTAGAAGTTGAGCTGGGAAGGGAATGCTCACTTATCTCCAGAACCAAACACAGAACCATAGTGGATATCACGACATTTCGTTCCCCGTCGGATAATGCTTCCTGGTTGCGAAATAGGGCAACCAACAGAAATAGTCCCATTCCGATGCTAAAACAGATATGTGCTGCATTGAGCAACAGCATGACGCACAGCTTGATGTCGCGGAAGATTAAAGCGTAAATTCTGCATCGTCTGATAAGTTACCCGAGTTAGCGACAAACACAAGTGGTGCCGAGACCATTAAAATTGCGAACGAAAGTTCGTTTAAAATCAATGCAACGGTTAATGAAGGAGACAATAAAACAGCTGTTGATTGAATCTCAAACGGTATTCCTGTCCTTTTACGTTTTCTGTAAGCATAACGCACAAAATTTTGTCCCCATAATTGCGCACACAATGGCCAGCATTGTGCTCAGGCAGCAACACAATCTATATATCCCTACAACGATGTCCGGCAACGTTGGTCGTCTTGGAGTCCATGCCATTTGTCGACCGCTCAGGGTTTAGTTGTGCTGGTTTTATATGCCTTCACGGCACTGCGTAGCTCCGGCCCGGGTCGGGACCCTTGAACTCCATCGGTGTTTGCAACTGGTCTCGGATACACAGTAGTGCGATTATATTTAATTCGGCAGTCATGGGTCACATGAGAGTATAGAACTTGAGACCCACTACTTGGCTATCGGCAATGCACGGAAATTGATGGCATCACCGTGCGGGTCCCAATTCGCAAGCCCTGCCATTTGGCTCCGTCTCTCAGATGTCGATCTGCCCAAGCAGCGTTCCATTTGCTGCCAGCCTGCCCGAAAAATTCCGGAAGGGGGACAAAACGTATCCCATGCCGCCGTCATATACAACGGATATGTAGTGTTGTTTCATCGGGATGTCTAATCATACAGTGAAGTAAAGCAAATTTACAGATGATGCGAAATCCCCTTCTCTCTAAGACAAAAACCAAAACCTCGATAGGCATGTACTGTTCCAACGGGCGCCTCAATCAGGGATTAATGTACGTGTTGGGGAAGCGAGCTTCTGACCTGCTGAAGATCAATTAACTATGACTATGTTCTCCTTTTAAATTGGAATGCTGGGACGAACGGTTGAGTTAGATTGCATGTTCGAGCCTACGCGAAAAAGTGTGGTGACTAGGTCCGCGGGTAAAGAATTCGGCAGGCGGGAGACTCGCTGCGGTATCAGATGAATTGAAGATGAAGACGAAGTGAAGGGGAGAGGAGAGAGCAAGGGAACACTCGCCTCACTATACACACGGCGTCTACGCGACCTCACTCACCACCTCTGCGTCGCCCTGTCTGTATAGCGCAAGAACCCGGATGCCCCTCGAATTTGAGCCCGCGCTTGGCGAAATTCGTCGTGACATTCCGTGCGAGTCGGACAGTCGTGAGCCGAAGACGGAGCAAAAGTGTCTTGCACGATGGAGGGTCGCGCACGGTGAGCGTTGAGGGAGCGCGTTGAGCTTCGCGAAGTCCTACGCCGCAGGGGGCGTGAGGGATCAAGCTGTTGCCGATGTGGATAACGAAACAGATGGTCGCGGATCGGTACGCGTTGGAGAAAAAATCAATGCACGACGGATGTTGGGACCAAAAGAACTGCCGAGATGGGACGGCAAGATCGTGTTGACGCGAACATGCACAGTCTGGATGACAGAGGTGTCGGTGCCTAACCAAATAAGGTTTAGAGGGTAACATTCAGTGCTATCCACTCCACTGGGAGCAAAGCAAATAATTGACTTACCCATATATATACATGTGAGCTGAGTTACTCGCAGAGAGTGAGGGCGAATTCCTTCTGAAAATATGCCCTAGAAGAGGGGAAGGGTGTAGAGGATGATTAGAAATGGGAATTGTGTGATAGAAACCCGCACATGGCCCATTTCACTGCCCGTCTGCCGACCTCCAACTCGTTTGAGTCAAGGGGCCGCAAAGGAGGTCCATGATGGCAAAAATACATGACTGGCAATCATTTTAAGACCATTTGCTGGAGTTTAAGAGGGAAACCGTGCCTCCGCGCGTCCTATTGGAATCAAGAGAGAAATCCAGTATTAGCAGTGAACCCGTTGCAAACGCGCGGGGAATCTTTTGTTGTCTACCAACATAATATACTAGTCTAAGGTGAATAAGGTGCGAATTTAGTCTGTCAGGAGCAGGAACGGGCACAGGAACAGTAACAAGAAAGAAATAATGAACAGCGGGGACCTGGTAACAAAGTACGCCACACGGGAGCAGTGCGCGCACATGTGACTCGTAATTCCAACACGTCCTTCTTGGCCGAAAAGGTGAAAATCACGTATTTAAGCTTTGACTGGTAGTTCAGAGGCCGGAAGGGAGCGAGAATGGCACTAGAACGCGCCCCGAGATCTTCAGGATAGTTTGAGGTGTCACCGAGGGGAATCATAGGGCGGGACAGAAGCAGGGATAGCGAGACGACGGTGGCGGAAAAAAGGACGCGTCGTGTCACATGTGACGGTCACATCTCAAACAAGAACAAACACCGCCCGAAATTCTCCAGCGCAACTCCAGCGTTGCCCACGGCCTCAGATTGTTGGAATAGTATAGTATGTGAGCTTGTGAGGCAGCATTCAGAAGGTATTAGTCAGCGGGACGGAAAGGTATATAAACCCGTAATTACGATGTAAGTACAGCCTTCATGCGCTTGTACTCACGGTGGATCCCAACAAACGCAATACTATCTCTCTTACCTTGATTTTACCGCGCCCTCGAGAGCTTATTCTAACACAGAGTTGGTCTACGAACCGATTTATTTCTCTGATCTGTTCAATTGTTATTATGTCATCCCAAAACTACAATTATCCTCAAAGAAATACAACCGACGGGATTCGAGAGTCTATTTCATCGCAACTTGGTTGAGCTACGTGTACAATAGCGAGGTTCAGTTTGGGTTTCGTCGGCAACGGCTTCCATCAAAAGCTTTGTCTTGGGATTTTGCTCCGATTTCTGATTCAAAGGAAGGCTGTAAGTCAGAGTGAGCGACCAGAAAAAATTACTCGCCTTAAGGTCAGGCTTTTTCTAAGACCCGGATTTGGATTTGGACTTGGACCCGGATATCCGCTGCCATTCTATTAAGTGAGTCATGTGTCGCAGGCGAACAACTACTGGTGGAAAATCATCCAAGGTCAATTATTTCTCTTTCACGGGACTAGGCTAGGCACGAAAACCACAAACTGGTAAGCAAACCGCGAAGGGATGGTAAATGAATCAGATCATTGTTACGGTCAGCTGAGATTTCCGCGATACTCCGCGAGCAACCGGGTAATTGTACTCGTCTAGGGTTTTGATTTGGGGATCATTGATGTCTCAGTGGAATATCGCGCCATATTCGGCGCCATTGTCCTTGATGTCTATTGCGTCTTTATACGATACCTCCCTATCGTGGGCGATGAATAATTACAAATTCAATGAATTCCAAGGAAATGATATATTGAGGTCGAATCTTCAGGTGTGCGGAATCGAAATCCTGTGGTCGCTTTTTGACCAGTTTTTCGATGGTTTTGGAGAGAACTGGATGAAGCTCCGTCATGGAGTAAGTGGGCATCCGCACAATAGTAGATATTATCAGCAGTGTGCCTTGCGCTCCGAGGCTAGATGATATCAGAAAACAAGACTGATGCTGTAGTTATTCGAAAAACGCACTATCCGCCGCAGCATCGCGCGGAGTTTGGTGTGTTCAAAGAATTGAACAGAATCTTCGTCGTTACTACAGTGTAGTAACGTCACTTGGATGACAACTTTGACTTTTCCGCTGCAGAGCTCGTCACCGGGCACAGTAAAGTCTGAGTTTAAATCTACAGTTACTAGAAGATGTAATGTGCTATAGTGAAGTACAATAAGAGGAATTAAGGCATTAGAAAGTAGTTAGAAAAAATAAGTGCTTGCGAAGTCTGAAATGTCACATTTCGGGTTCCTTGGATGACAGATGTCACACATCACCGTCATCCATCGGCTCCTCCTCCACCTCATTCTCGTCGTCGTCTCCCGCGTCGTCGAGCACCGGAAGCTGCGGTTTCTTGCCCAGCTTGGGCTTGGGAGGAAGATCTTTCTTCCTGGTGCCTCCTTCAACCAGCTGGGCACACTCTTCCATCCAAGCCTCCAGCTTCACGGTGTGCTGGCGCTTCATTTCTGCCCATTCTTTCTCCAGCTGCTCTCGGAGAGCCTTCTTCCGCTCCCTCACCGCTTTCTTTGCCTCTTGCCCCGCCTCCTTCGCCTTTCTCCTCTCATCCACCTCCAACACAGCCGCATAGAACTCATCCGAGGACAGACACGCCGCCTTTCCCTTGAAAAGGCGGGCACGGTCAGTGCTTGCTTTCTCCTCTTGCTGATGAAGTGCCTCATTTGTCTTCCTCAGGGTCAAGTTCTGGAAAACCATTGTAGCATTGGCCTCCTCGATGATCTGATCCCGGATGGAGACACCTTGGTGCGCCAGCTTGAGCTGCTTTTGCAGCTTCTCAATCTCTGTCTCGAGCTGACCCCGGGATTTCCAAGGCTCGTTTGTCGAGCTCGGCGTCGAGAGTGACCAGTCTGGTGTCGGAATCGAGCTCGGGAAGTGCTGGATGACGGGTGCTGGGATGGGATTATTGTACGACTTGATTTTTGGTGCACTAAGGAGGAGGGAGCCGGAGGATGTGTTCCCAAGGTGCGCGTACAGTGTTCTCATCTTCTTCGAAGGTGACCACAATGCAGGGTCGAGGTTTTCGTCGTTTTCATCATCATCCCTTCCACGTCGTCTCGAGGGTGTTTGGAGGCCCCTCGATGTGCTCGCTGCCGCCAGGTTCGATGGTGAGAGGTCGAATCGTGTCGGCGGCTGCACCCGCATCGCATTTGTGATTGCGCGGACTGGGCTAGGTTGCGGCATGGGGAACTCTGCGTGAGTCGACGTCGCAGCACTTGGTTTCATTTGCTCCTCTGAGACGAAGTTCGGGTTAAACGGTACGACGCCCGTTACTCTGAAGGCGGCGCGGACAGTTGATTCATCAAAGGCTTCCAGATACGCTGGGACCCACACCGACATGAACTCGGCCTTTCCCACATCGCGCATCGTTCTCGACTCGAAGGCCTCGATCGCCACCTGCCACCGTGTCTTCATCTTCGCGAAGCAGACGACGTCGAGGCCCTGGAGGGCATGGGTGCAATGGGGCGGATATCCAAGTAAGATGATATTGTTTTCTCGGGCGAACTTAAGGAATTCATCGCTGTAGTGCGAACTGTGGCCATCAAGAAGCAGCACCCGTGGAAGGCCGTTTGCTTCCTCCTTGGTGGCCGGGTCAAAGACCTTGGTGAGCCACAGGTAGCCGAGTTCCTTATTCGTCCATCCATTGTCGGATTTTGCAATGCTGTGGCGTCGTCGGTGAGTCTCGATACCTTGTCATTATTGTGGATAGACTTACAATGCATTTACAGTGTTCCCATTGGCCCACGCCGTCTGGTAATTGACGCCGGGGAAGATTATCATCGGGGGAACCGCCATTTTCCCATCGGCGCGGATCGTGACAAGTGCCGTGATATTCTGGCGGCTTGCACCGCCCTGTTTGTGCTGGGTCTTTGTCCCGCGCGCCCCAACAACGCGTTCCTTCCCCGTGTAACCCGTCGGGAACCCGCTTTCATCCATCCCATACACCCTATCCGGTGAGACCCCCATGTCTACGACCCATTTCTGGACTAATTCGACCCAGGATTTGACAGCTTCGGGATTTAGGCTGCGTGCACGTTGCGTGTCGAGCGCCTTGCTCCAAAAGGTTTGGAGCTCGCTGTGATGCCGATCTAGGAAGCTGAACACCCATTTCTTTCCCACAGGCTCGCAGTCTGTCCCGAGCGTGGCCTGGCGCACCGCGTTTGCGTACTGCTCGATCTGGTGATGCTTCAGCGGGAAGCCCCTGTCTGCGGACTCGCGCATGAACCCGACAAGGGACCATTCTTGGGCAGGGCTAAGCTTCTGCTTCTGTTGATTAGCCTCCGTAATACTGCGTCCCCCATGTATCCGTCGATGTAGGGTACCGTATGAGATCTTGTGACTGTCCGCAATAGCTTGAATAGACTTTGGTTTGCCCAGATTGGCAGGCTTGGCGCGTTCCCGCTCGTATTCCCCCAATGCCGCGTGCACTCTCAGCTCCTTTCGTCGACGGTTCTCATGTCCCTTGACACGGTCGGATTTAGCATGATAGACCATCGAAGCTTTACCCAATGCCGCGGACAGACAGATGGCAGAGCGAGGGAACAGAAGGATGATGGTCGCGTCAACAAACCAAGTGTCACGCTCTTCACGTGCATCAGCTTGTACAAATTCTAGAGGCGTCATTTCTCCTCCGATTATTTTGAAATTTGGGAGGGAATTGTAGCAAATAAGGTACTGTATCGTATAAAAAATGAATTGGGCCTGAATATGATCCAAATTGACCCATAAGAGGCGAAACAGAAAGTTGATCAATCCGTGATCAAGCACTGATTCGGACCAATTCACGTACTATTGGGGCTTCGGTTTGAATGGCCACTTGAAATTTATTCAGAGCCCGCACAAGGCATGTAAAAACGATATGTACCAAGCTAATTGTGTATATAGTGACTGTGTGTGCCATTAAAAAAGAATTATCCAAGTATATGTCATCATCCAAGTGACGTTACTACACTGTATCCGTCCTGCCAAGTTCGTGGATCTTGCAATTAATGGAGTCCAGAAAGTCATTCCAGACCATGCAGTCGCAGAGATAATCTTCGTAGTGCACAAGATCCAATAGCTTTTCCTTCAGCGCTACAGTGTAAGTCACCATAGGATTGAACTCGAGGGATATCGGCCACCCCCGAGCTTGACCAAGGCTCTGAAGCTTCATGACATTGTTTTCATAAGAAATTTGCCCGCAGATTTCTCTATCTTGTCCAGTAGTCGAGTGCTATAACCAGAGTTCGAGAGAATCTGGCGGTGTTTGTCGAGCTGTTGTTGCATCTCCGGGCTCAGGTCGCCTGCGGGGAAGTTTTCGTTACAGTCGACATTCAAACAAGTCGATGTCAGGCGAGGACGTGAGACCTTGGGTTGATGTTACACGAGTGTTGGTTTTTGGAAAGTATTTACTCACAGGTTTTAGCGGCTTGGACTGGGAGGGATGTGTGGACGGGGGCTTCATATTCTGATGAAGGGGGCGGGTGCTGCTAGCCAGACGCTTCCCGCATGTCGGCTTACAGTGACATTCTTTGACTTTTTACCCATGATTGAAAGAGCTGCATGAATGGCAAGGATATTCAAATAGTTTGACTGCGGGATATACTGAGACGGAAGCAAGGAAAAACATCAAAGCACTGTGGATAGTAAAAGCACTGCATATTAGTACCTAGATACTAATTTATGAATTTTGGTACTAATATGAAGTGCTTTGGGAATTAGTGCTTTTCTGGTCACTTTAAATTAGTACTTCCAGGGTACTAATCCACAAAGCACTTCATATCAGTGCGCGAACCTTTTTTTTTTGCCCCTATCGCATTCCTGACGTCATTCTGTGGCGGGGCATGCGGCAATCACCGTAATCTGGACCGGATTTGGCCATCACTCTTCGCTTCCACTTTCTGACCGCGACTCACCCTGCCGCACCCTCCCTGCTGCCTATTCCTGGGTCTCTCGTGTCGTCTACCAGGCCCTCCTCACTTGTGACCCTTCCTCAGCTGCCTCGCCGGCCCAGAACGTGCTTCCTTAAAGTTCCTTCACACCTCCGAATCCTGCTTAGCGGCCTTTAATGTAGGCCAACTAACATGGTCAATACTCATAATGTAAAGAATTTACGACTAGTCTTGGTAGAAAAGAAAAGCGACAATCAAAAATTCTGTATGGATATACAGTGAACGATAGTTGGAAATGTGAACTGAGGAAATATAGATAGTTTTTTTCTAGATGTAGTCTGCACGCTGTAGAGCTTTACGACGCCGAGTGGTGTGCATCACATTGACAAGATCAACTTCGCCTGACTGTTCTACAGCACAACCCCCGTGTTGACTTAGCGTCCGCAGTGCTCTCATAACGAGGCCTAGACGTCTATGTATTAGCAAAAACAGAAGGGGTTCATCGATCATTTACCGTTTATTTTACTGTGGACATCGCACATGATACGGGCTATTTCTCCTCAGAGTCCATGTCCAAGTTGTCTGAGTCAGAAAGAATCTCAAAAACCTCATGCTTGCTCTCAATTTGAGTTCTGGCTCGAGGAACACGGATTGGGGCCTAAATGCGAGCTTGACGCTTGTTGGAGAAGGTTTAGGGCAGAGAATTGAATTTTGCGTGTGGATCTTCCCAGGGCCCGAAAATTTACAGAGCTGAACTGTGTGTCGATCCAGTGGTTATGGTTACTGATAGAATTATGAGCGCTCGACACAATATACTTGAATATTAATGGTAAGTCTAGAAGGTGTTGACAGGTCGAAGACGCACGCCAAGGCCGTTAACATGATCTGAGCAAACGAGTACTGAGGTTTGAAAGGCTGGTTTAGTTCCACTAGCGGGGACTCGAAGGTAACGCAGTATCTGGTGGCTTCAATCATTCCGATCTGAATTGGGAACGGGAACGCTTTCAGCGATTCCGTATATTTTCCGCCGAGGATGCAGTCGTGATGTTGTTCGAACAGACTGTATTCTGTGCGACTGCTGAGTTTGGCCAAGAGAGCAATGCAAGTTTGAGAGGCTTCCCAAAAAACTGGATTCGGATTCTGGACCTTGACACAGAAGATACCACCGAGGTTGACCAACTATTGGCGGGGAGAGGGGTTGTTCAAGTCGGAGGCAAAGTCCAAATTGGAGTTGCTGATACGTAGCACGGCCCAAAGACCCATTAGAATTCAATCAATCTCTGGTCTTCAGGAGTGCGCTTTTTAGTAATTTCTGCCTGTTACATAGCGGGCCTTGGAGCGAGATGGTTGTAGGGTAAGTCGTGGTATTGGGAACAGCATGCCCAAATATTTTCTAATTTCCGGTCGCAGAGTCTGTGGCTGCACAAAGAGATCACATCCACTCATACGGCGCTCTCGACTCAACCTGAGGCTTCATTGTCTACTTAATTTACAGTATTTAAAGATATGTATCGGAAGATAATAGCAAGATCAGTATCTATTCAACTTGAATGTCGTCTGGTAGAATGACAATCACCATTTCGGGGTATTCCTCTCGAAACTCGCTTCAGTGCTTCAGATCATATTCCATCGCACTCATGTTGATGCCACCTATCTCAACCCCCACCCTTCAGAGGCCTAAGCTTTAGGCGCTTAGGAGGTGCTTCCGACTGCAACGATTACCATGTGGAGCCAGAACGTTTTCGAACTGGCCTCGTTTCGTGTTCGGGATCGACCAAACCCGGGAGATACATTTATTTGATGGCAGAAACATTCGTTACAGTGCACAAATTGCAATACATTCCCTCAGCCCGACACATAAAATCTCCGCATGTATTGAGCTTTGCTTGGAACACGACACATTTTCCGGAACTTGCCGCATGAATTCCAGAACCGTCGACGATAGTTGGTAGCTCGGGGGACTCGGCTGGGACCGAGGGCAAGACAGGCCGATGTTCGTTGTAAACCCCTGCTGAATATATCGAGATTGGGTGGAAAAAGAGGAGAAGAACACTAGAATTCATGTGGAACGGGGTAGAGAACAGCCCAATAGTCATTAACTACGGAATATCAAGATTTTAAGCCATATTTTCTACCGCCTGCAAGCCTGATATTAGGCTATCATACTCTGCCTGCGATAAGGTGATTGAAAAATCCTGATCTGCTCTAAAATACAGAGAATGCATAAAAACATTTCAAGCATTCAAATCAATGCTTACTGTTTGGAGTGGACGGAGCACATCTTGTTGAATGGCGCGGCAGCTCGGGCGTGCATGTTGTTGCTGTCGGGGGCGTCGGACAGCTCATCTAAAAATGATTTATGTCGTCCCGCATGTTCAAACAAACGAATGAAAACCTTACCATCGCTCGATCCGTTCGGATCTCCGCCGCCTTCGAAATGACTCTGCGGCCGCCGAGTCTGTTGATTGCGAGCCGAATATGGGATGTGCAGCGGCGACGCAGGGGGAAGTGCACCAGCGATGCCGTGGCCCGCGGGATACATTCCTTTGGCGGCGGTGAGGAAGCCTCTGCTGAGCACGGAAAGCTCTAGGTCAGTGCATGGTCAGAAATAAAACAAATCAGCTACATGCCGCCACCGGGGACAACAGGCTTACACTGCCTGCCCGTAGTAACCCTGGTCGCCTACTGTCATGGCGTGGTAACAAAAGGACTACAACTTGGGGTCACTTTATCAAACCTCGATTTTTTTTCTCTTTCTTCTATCATTGCCTCATCAAAGACTCGTCATTTCAGAGCCTCTTTTTTTGGGAAAAATCTTCGGAACCTCAAAAAACCTCAAAAAACCTCAAAAACTCACAACGGATTTGTCAAAAGGCTGGCTCTCTCAAATGCTGTAATGCAGTTGACGCGTGACTGTCAATTTGAACGAAATAATCCAGTACCAGTCTACTGGAATGTCATGCCAGGTTCCGCCATTGCTGTCGAAACAATCGATGCACTGATCACGGATGTAAAACATTCCATGGAAGCATCCATTAATGCTGAACCCCATGCCTATTCACGAACACGAGACTTGCTCCCGGATCGTGTGGTTTGGGTAGATGGTAAATGAGTCCACAAAGTTATGGCCTTTAGATCGTATCTGAAGAGCTGTTTCCTGCTAAAACATGCGTGGTCCAAACGACAGATGTCGACATGACGAAATTAGTCGGGTTTAAAGTGTTGTTTACTCAAGTCTAATTCCGGAGCCTAGTCAAGACGTATGCATTATCCACTCCTCCTCCGGGTCATGACTGGCGCCTCGCACGCAGCTGCCCAGAACTTCACAGCACAACTAGATACAGTCATATCGCGTGCTCTGAGTCACATCGCACTTCCGCCGGTCAGGCTCCGAGAAGCCGGCTGTTTCGCCCAGCCACATATTGAATCACAAACGAGTTCCTCCCACAGTTGCAATTGCATTTAACACGGCCAGACCGGGCTGGTGTCCCCATCAAGTCCCCCACTCCGTCTCACCTTTCGGACTCTCATAGACACTCATAGTAGGCACCGGAAATTCAAAGATCACCAGAGATCCTCAAAGACCCACATAATCACTGCTGACACTTCATAGATTTTCCTGATGGGGTAGTAGGACACTGGCTACCGCAACCTCTCTATTGAGGGCATAGTATTGAGGGATTGCTTGTTGACTGCCGTTGACATTGACTGTTTGCTAATGGCAGAGTTTCAAAGATGCCATCGTGCCGAAAAACATTGCCTAATTTGGTGCTTACGTTTGGAGTGATGTCGGATCAGCTTGATCGTCATATGATCCGTCATCAATCAACCAAGCGGTCACAAAGCTTGGCCCCTGTCTCTTCTCGTCTCAATCTTCTGTGCGCCGATGAGGGCAGTCGAAACCCAAGCACTACTACTAGTTACGTCGTTTGTTCTGCGAGCGTTTCGCTAGAGAAACTAACTGTGTATGCCACTGGCAGGAGACGCAGTCGCTCTCAGGCTGCATGACGGCGTCAAACCCTAAAGTAGGACATAATGGCAGTCATTAGTTCTCTGTTGAAACCCACTCCGATTACGTCTAGGGCCTGGCAGAGCCCGCGGCTGTTCTTCCCAAGAGAGGCATTCGGAAGGTCAGGGACGCGACGACGAAGGAAAATCGTGTGCGTGCTCAGATCCTAGCTCAAATATATTGTATAGAGCTGGAATTGCCCATAGAGGGTCGCCGAGCGCGGTCGGCGTGCAAATATTGCCCAGCTGATCGACGAGTTGGGCCACCTCGTACCTTCTGGGGACATGGACAAGATCGCGATTATCTCGCGCACAGTCCAGTACATCCGGCACCTGAAGCAGGACGAGATAAACAAGAATGAACAGCATACCTCCGAGAGACTCTTTTTTGATCAAACCTTTGCTGAACGAAGCGCTTTGCTCGCCAATCTTCAGCAACTGTGGGTGGAGGAATCCAGAATTCGGCAGTCTACCGAGCAGGAGCTCGAAGTTATGCGGAGAGGCAAGGTTGATTAGTCGTCAGAGTAAATTGGGTTCTGTAAGCCCTATGTCCGCCCATACGTGGTTGAATGAATTTTTTTCTTGATTTCTTGTGTTTTTTTGGGATGAGCTACTTGTCTGATGGCGGGACCGGCGGGCGCATCAAGCGCGCTGATGGCGCTTGGGCTGGGAATGGGTGCGCCCGACTCTCTGAATCGTTCTGAATTTCTTCGTAGTTTTCTCGCATTTTTTGGCTGAGGGGCGGGGAGGTGGGCGGGACGGACGCACAAGTGCGCGCTAGGAACGCTCTGCATGTATCATTTTTAAGAATTTTTTCATCTACATTTTTTTTTGCCTGACACCATCGGCGTCGTCGGCGACAGCGATCACGAAGGCGGCACGGCAGGGCACGCGGCGCGCATCGGGAACTCCGCCGCATAGCCCACCAATATCCTCTAAGTCCCCCGTCTTCGTTATCGAAAGGTAGCGTATGTACAGTGGCGGCAGAAAAGAATTGCCGGCATCGTTTGGGTCCATTTCTTGGCCGAATGACTTCAAATAAAATACTAGCATGAACCTTAATGAAATTCATGTGGTTTTGCATGATTTAAGCCATCCCGGGAGTCTTATCGAATTACGCTTGGCCGCAGTCATTGTCTAGTCGACACCCTGCGTTTCACACGAAAAATTTGTGAGATTTTGGGATCGTGGGAGCAAGAAATTGCGCTATTTTAGATGATCTCATCAGACTCGGCTTGGTCCTGTCCAGACAAAAAACGTCCAGATCCCGCGAAAACCTCCATATTACAGCTAATTGCAGTACCGAAGGCGCGAACCAAAAATTTCTGTTTTGGGATATTTTCAAAGAATTCCCGATATCTCAGTCAGTTCCTCACCAATTCACATGAAAACTGGATAGATCTACTCGGCTAATTCACGCGCAATTAGTGATAGAAAGGAATTTGTGAAAATATTATGTATTAGGCATTTTCTGGTTGTGGGCTGTTTTCGCACCGAAAGCCGTCTAGCATGCCGAGAACATGTGCCAGCAGCCTAATATTTTAGGATGGACAACATGTATGGCTGAGGAGACATGTGATAGAGCCAGAAATATATAAAATTCCTAGATAAATGTAATCTTTACAATATCTCTCAATGCCAAAACTGGCAAATGTATCCGAGGGAGCTACAGGGACTGTAAGTAATTTATTCGTGTTTCTGGCTCCATCACATGTTTCCTCAGCTATACATGTTGTCTATCCTAAAATATTAGGTCGCTGGCACATGTTCTCGGCATGCTAGACGGCTTTCGGTGCGAAAACAGCCCAAAACCAGAAAATACCTACTATATAATATTTTCACAAATTCCTTTCTATAACTAATTGCGCGTGAATTAGCTGAATAGATCTATCTAGTTTTCATGTGAATCGGTGAAGAACTGACTGAGATATCGGGAATTCTTTGAAAATATCCCAAAACAGAAATTTTTGGTTCGCGCCTTCGGTACTGCAATTAGCTGTAAAATTTTATCGACTATCATAAAATTTTCTGGAGTCTGACTACGGGAGACTAGCGAAAACCTGCCCTAAAAAAAATGGGCGGATCTGGGACTTTCGGGACCTGGCCTGCATCAGGGGTCCTCTAAGTTACAACTTCCATCTCTGATGCGGGGGCATGCCGCAGATCCGTTCTCTTTCACACCGGACATGAGATATCTATCCGTTTTCTGCTCGCAGCTCTCATGCCACTTTAGCCGAAGTGGTGGGGCGCAAAGTGCCCACCGCACTCCTGCAATCCATTACATTTTCAAACGCGTGACTGTATTGTTTGGAAATCCAATGGCTTGCAGTGAGGACAATATAATTATGTGGTCTAATTCCGGCGCACTCAATTCAAGCGAGGAATAGCGAGTCGGCAACCCCGGCTCGGCGCCGGGAGCCCCAAGAAAGATGTGTATGAAGGAACGGTATGGCTACATACATATCTTTGTGTAATTACGAGCGAATTTACTAATGAGACAAAGGAAAACTCGAGGATGCGGGAGGGTGGGTCCCAGAAAAACGGATGGGCGGGAGGGTGCTGCTAAGGCGGGGAGCGTTGAGTTCTCCTGAGGACCCGGTCCTCTTTTATAGCGGAGAGACGCTGGCCAGGAGTGACTCAGGGCGGCTCCGTTCCCGTGTTTTGCGAACGGCGCCCGGCGCCGACGTCAGGAGGAGGGAGGGAAACCGGCTGTGTGAGGGGCCGCTGGCCGGGAGTGACTCAGGGCGGCTCCATTCCCGTGTTTTGCGAACGGCGCTCGGCGCCGACGTCAGGAGGAGCGAGGGAAAAATATGAATCGTGTCGTAGCGGTATTAGACTACTGTAAAACAAGTTCTAAACTCAATGAAAATGTAATGGATTGCAGTCGGGGCGATGGGATCCCGCGTTTAAAAATGTAATCAATTGCAGTGCAGGCAATAGGGCCACGCGGTTGAAAATGTAATGGATTGCGGTGTGGGTGATACAGTCACATGTTTGGCAATGTAAAGCACTTTTTGGCATTAAAAAGTGGAATGGGTGCAGATTTCTGGCTCGAATTAGGTTCCTTAGAATGGAATGAGGGCTCAGGGAGAGTCATGGAAAAGTTAACTCCCTGCTGCTCAAATGGTGTTATATTTTCTGTATTTGGGCATGCAGGATTTGTTAACCGATATTTGATGTCTGATGGCGGGAACGGCCGGGATGGGGTTCAAGAGAGGAATAATTCCCAAAACTTGAAAACCGGTCCCTGTCTCACCCCACCACTGTGCAGTTCTCGTTATCTAGCTCTACTTCAGCAGTTTACTGAGGATTCGGCTGAACGGATTTCAAACCAAGCGCACCGTGCTGCTTGGTTGATCACAGCTTTGGCTACTGGAGAAGGTTCCAGTCCGCTGAACTCAGACACCAATTCCATTAGAACTCTGGACTTCTCAACCGGCACGGCGAAGATATGCGATGGTCAGCATAAACTGAAACTGTGGCGCGCTTTCATCGCTGTTTTGCTTGTGCTGCCTCTCCGATCTTTGCGATCAATAGCACAAGATTTCAATTGTCCTCTGACGCAATTGCAGCCCGTCCTGAAGCCGTATATCGCTGGGGTGCCAAATACCAGCACCCGGGTGCTAGTGGCATGCCAAATAGAATTATCCCAAATTTTCGTTCCGGTTTGTCGAAATTTTGGCCCGTGTTGAAACGTCACACGCTACTATCCCCCCCCCTGGAACTCGGACACCGAGGAAAAGTCTGTAGATATCGGGTCGTCTGGGAGGCTTACGCCCAAAGTGAGTATCTAGATCGTTAGACCCTCATCTTTTACCCCAGGATTGAATTTTGGTTCACGGAAAACGAGCCAGAATTCGTTGAACGTAGACTCGTCACCAGTCTGCCATGGACGGCAGATCTTCGCGCAAGCACGTTGCCGTAGGCAGACTGGTAGTTCTCGGATGCTGTGCAAGGGCTGCGCGCGGAGTTTGAAAAATTTCCTTCTCTGCTGTTCCGAGCTCAATTGTCGTTAGTTTTAAAAATTCTAAAGGTACAGGGTGCGTTTTTTCCACATATCTTGAAATCTGCCTCCTCAGAATATCCAGAAAGTGTGCCAGAGTGCTGTGGGAAACAGACGAATTTTAGCAGGAGCTGCACAGCCCCTGTGATGCCGACGATCGGCACCACTCAAAATTTCAAACTCCACGCGCACAGCATTGACAACTCCCGAGAACTACCGGTCTGCCTACGGCAACGTGCTTGCACGAAGATCTGCCGTCCATGGCAGACTGGTGACGAGTCTACGTTGAACGGCGCCATTTCTTCGGGTGCAGTCTAGTGTCCGAGTTGTAGGTGATGGCCGGATTTGGGATTGATCGCACTCTCTTGCACTCGTTTCTCAACCAACATGGATGAAACCTTGTATACAGAGCTCTCTGTATCTAATCCAACTACTCAGGTCAAAAAAAAAACAGTAGGCTTTCTAAATGTTCCGTATGGATCCATTTGCTTTGCGAAAGCCCGAATTTCTAGAGTTTTGGTTGAATGTCGCCATTATGTCGGTGAGGAGTTCCAGTGTGTGAATCCTAGTGAGTGGAGCAACATTTTGCACTTGTACTATGACGAAACAAGTCATTCAAGGTGTTTTCAACGTAGGCATGCCTCTGTGCCCGTGTCTTGCTCTCAGTATGGCCTCATCAGACAACCCAAATTGGAAACATGCTGAATTTTCTGTCTCTGCGGAGAACGTGGCCAAACTTTCAGCCTGTATCTACAACAAATAGACATTCTGAACTGTTCTTGAACCATTTCACGCCCCGTCTTCAACTTTGTTTCTCTACACAGGCTCAACCCAAAATCACACAAAGTGGTATTGTCTGCCCAAGATTGTGAACCATTCAAGTGGCTACGAAAGCCAGGTGGAGCCCCTGAGGCAGTAAGAATGTCATCCGCGTGCTCGATGTTTGAGATCGGTAGACCGTTGAGTTCAATATCTTCAGGATGGTGAGCCAGAATAAAATCTGACATGAATAAATTCCACAAATGAGGCGATCCCGGGTCCCCAGTCAGGATACCAAGCAACGACCTGAACGCCGGTGCGAACTGGCCATCCAGCCGGACCATATAGCGGATAAGATCATAAAGAATCTTCAACCACTCGATCATGGGACCTGAGATACCCACGTATTGATTTTTTTCATCTGGGTCGGACGAGACCCTCTTCCCACGGGCCAGCCACTCAACTCCTCGCGAGGAGCTTTATGTGGAAATAAGCCCCTAAGCGAACGTCACGGCGAAAGGAAGAGAACAACAGTGGGGAATCTCGCTGTAATCCGGTAGTGTACATGGCGGTAAGTACACTACTTTTATACTACTCTTTGCTACTACCGTGAGTCATGGACCACATGCTACTGCACAGGTATCCTACGCATCATTACCGAGACCAAGTCATATGTACTCTAGTGACTCGTACGCAGTGCGAGGCAATGCCCGAGTATCCCGAGCTCGCAACAGCTCGCACAGCCACTCTATATTCCAACACTTTGTAACGATCCAGTTCGGGGATTTATATCCGCGAGAGAAGCAACAGGTTTGTCATCGCTCCGCGTGCACAAGGCAACTGTCTCCCATAATTTTTCTAGCGGCTCGACGTCAGCCAGCCTTCCCAGCGTGAGATTCCTGGAGGTATGTACGCTCCAATTAGCCAAATTGAGCCCATGTCGAGTATGAGGATATCGGGTGAGCTGAGCTTTGACTTTATGAACTTAAATGTATCCCGAATGATGAGGGCGATACCGCCACGAGTCATTCAACAGGCTTTTGCCACAATATGGTAATATTCAGACATCGGATGAGCTCTATGAGGCTCTGCAGTCTATCTGGGGATCGGAGGACTTTCAGCAGTATACCAGGAAGGTTTATGTCTTTTCCAAGTCGCCTTGTAGAACTCCGGGAGAATGGTTTCTCGTGGGTTGACTATTGATTGCATTTTATGAATATATGTGATTACTTCGGATTCTGGGCAGCTTTTGTGGAAGGAAAAAAAAAAAAAAAAAAAAAAAAACAGGGATAGTACAAACTTATATGATCCATAATACAAACAATCTGCGCAAAGAAAGCTTTGCTGTGGCTCGAGAGAGCGGAAAAGGAGTGAAATTGATGGCAGTTTCCTGTTTCGGGGGGTGGCATCAGATTTGGCCGCCACTGTACCGGTGCCGCAAAAACCACCAGAAAAATAATAAAATGACGACAGAATAGAGCTCGGAGGGCGTGAAGCATAATCAGCCTGTACTGTACACTATATGGACAAAAAGAATGACCGATCAGTTTTGAGGTGAGTACTCAATGAAAATAGGGTTTTTTCGCGTGTAACAAAATGTGAGCGCATTGAGACGGCCAGACCCGACATTTTGAGCATTTTGTTCGCATCAGAATCTGGCGATGCGCCATCAAACGATGCTTAAAACGGAACTCGCCTTTTTTCAGCGCGGAGACGAGAATTTTTTAGGACATTCTGTTTCCCTCAGGTTGAAATTCATGATATTCCAAAGACTTTCACAAGTCAAACCATGCAAAAATATTGAGGCGTTCGACCGCTACAGAGCCCGCAAAGTAGCCAATTTGAGCATTTTCGGCCATTTTCGGCCGAGTTTCGGTCAAAATAGCCGTTTTGCCGCCTCCGTGGCAAGTTATTGTCTGTATATTTTTGCATGATTCGACTTGTGGAACTCATGAAAGTAACTCGAACTTGAATTTGAGGCACCCAACTCATCCCTGAAAAAATCCTTGAAGGAGTTGAAAATTGTGAAATCTTGGGTTTTTTGTTTTTGTGCCCGGTATGATGGCTTATCAATTTATTTGATCCAATCAACTGTGCAGATACAGTATGTTGGTCTCGTCCTCCTGAGACCTGTCATATCTTGATTTAGCTAAAAATATGCATTCGTTACATAGTCCGAAAACCGATCGGTCATTCTTTTTGTCCTTATGTTGTGTGATTCCACTAGGCTTCACACCAATTTTTTCTCGCATCCTCGTCGACCGAAGAATCAACAGTCGCATAATGGCTTGGCGCCGATCACGAGCAACAACCCTTTGCGTATTTTTGTGGCGTCACATTGTCATTTTGGAGGCATTTGACCCTTGAGCAGATTTGTGAGGCCTTCAGGTCCGCAACGTATGCGTCCGAGCCGGTGGAATGCTGCCGGATCAAAGCCGTTGCCGCTGACAAATAAGTTCGGTCGCTGCCGTATTGGGAGGTCATGCCATGAAAACGTCCAAATAGTGCTGCATGGTTTCGCGACATTCTCCTTTATTCTCACGGGTACCACGGGTTCGGGTCTGGAAAACAGCTGACCCGCGACCCGTACCCGCCCAACCCGACCCGAAAACCCGACGGGTTGACCCGAACCCGTGTCCTTCCCTACTCACTGCACCTACCTCTGATGACCAAGTCGATGCTGTATTGGGTTGGATACCTTGCACGCGAGTCTGAACCGACAGTCTTGTTCAGAATTGAGGGATATTCACCACCTGCCAAAAAATCTCTTTTTGAACCCACAAGAAGAACTAGGCATTCCACGTGCCAAATGGGTGACTGCTCAGCCCTTATGCAAATTTAAACCAAGGCCGAGCGGTCTCTCTAACTTATGAACGATTTGTGTTCATACAAGAGATCGGTTACCGGTCTAGCAAAGTACAATGTCTGACAATGTCATTGTCAAGGCCAAAAGCTTCGACATCGAATCAGTCACGTGGAGCTAGAGTTCCTTTGTCGAGTGTGGGAACATTATTTTCATGTCTACAGTGGCAGTGTCGGTGTCTTTCACTCGCATTGCGCGCACTCACATCTTCTGTAAACCGGGCAACGCTCTGGTCGATCCGTCTCACCTCTCATCCCTCCACTGTTCCTCTTGCATAATGGCCTGTTCCGGCCAGTACATCTCCCTGGCACGCCACTGGCCCGCCCGGTGCAACTTTGCTGACTCTTTCGGGTTGAATCGCATGTCGGGAGATGCTGTTTTGTTTAAGCTTTGGTTTAACATGTGGTTGGAATCATTCAAAGTATGGGCCATTATCGCGATGAACCTGGGTCAGGACACACCGAGTTTTCTGCTGGACCACTCGTGAGTTTGAATATGGCTTATTACTTCGTACTCAGACCGTTTGAGGATATTGATATCGGTAGAGCGTTAGATGATAGCCAGCGTGATTGTGAGTGAAACTGTCTCTTCAGATTTCCCATTGCGGCCCTCGTCATTGAGCCTAGGGCTTTGAAGCTCTTCATTCTGGAGGGAGGCAGCGCTGTGAGGACCGTATTCTGTCGGTCTAGGCCTCACAACGTGACTTGGTATGGAGACCTACTTTCTTGAGCTTGATTGGGAGGTGATAGCCAGCACAATTCTAAGAAAAACTGTGTCTTCAGATTTCCTGTTGCTGCCCATGTCATTGAGCCTAGGGCTTTGAAGCTCTTCATTCTAAAGGGAGGCGGTGCAGTGGGCAGTCCCTCATCCACATCTTTCCCAGCCAGCAAGGATAAAATCTGTGCGAGAGAATCGAGCTCGCGGTTAATTGTAGACCGCACAAGTGGCTGCTTGGTCGCTTTGCGGCCTCGCAGTCTCTTCTGTGGAGTTGATATTCAACTTTCCGGTTCAACGTTGGACTATTGGATTCATTAGCGGAAGAACAGGAGGCTGACACATGACCGAAGTGTTGAAAGAGAAGTGATGGGGGTGATTGTGCGGTGCGGCATTAGTTCCGCATCAAACTTGACATGGACGGCTGGATCGGCCACACCTTGCTGTAAACCGTGAGTCTTCTGTTCAAATGGAAACAAAATTCATTTCAGTTGCCTTGCATTACGTCCTGAGCTTTGGAAAAACACTTTAGGGCACTGTATAGCAGGTTGATCCGAGCGCGGAATTGGCGGAGTTCAAAGCGGAGTGGTTTCAGACAGACACACGTAATTTTATAAAGAGAGTGATGACCTCCTCTGCAAATGCCTCCAAAACATCCCGACCACCTTTTGGCCAGGAGTGGTGTGACCCGGGAGACAGAGGAGGCTTCCACCAACGTCTGATTATACCTGGAAGCTCCTTGCCATGCATAAGAGATGGCCTAATATTAAGGTGTTTTTAACCCTTAACTTAACTTAAGACTTAACCCTTAAGAACAGCGCTGAAATTTTGTGGCTGTCCGCATATTTATCTCTCCCCGATACAGAAGTGGAATGAGTGTTCGTTTTCTGGCGGAATCATGATCCGACTAGGTGCATGCAGCCACCAACACACGTGCAGAAAATTTAACCCCCGGTGAACCATGTTGTCTAATATCTTCTGAATTTTGTGGCTGTGTGCCTATCTAATCTCTTCCCGATGCAGAAGTGGAATGAGTGTTCATTTTCCAGTGAAATCATGATCCAGCTAGGTGAATGCAGCCACCAACACGCACGCAGAATATTTAACCCCCGGCGAACCACGTTGTGGAATATCTTCTGAATTTTGTGGCTGTGCACATATTTTATCTCTTCCCGATGCAGAAGTGGAATGAGTGTTCAATTTCTGGTGGAATAATAATCTGGCTGAGTGAATGCAGCCTCCAACACGCACGCAGAAAAATTTAACCCCTGGCGAACCATGTTGTCAAGTATTTTCTGAATTTTGCGGCTGTGCGCATATTTTTTATCTCTTCCCGACGCTAGCCCAGACTAGCCACTTTGTCCAGTGTATTACCAGCTCAGATCACAAGCAATTTGAGTCGAGTAAAATATGGATAGGGTCTCATTTGAAAGTACGTTCCAGCCACATAGACAGTTTCTCTCGATAAGAGGTGCTCAAACAAAAGTTGCCAAATTTAATCCTTAGAAATCGATTTTCACCGGAATTACCAGCTTGAATTTACCATCGAGCTTGATAGTTCCCCTGATTTTGCTTTAGTTTTCTCAAGACCAACCATGAATTGTGAGACATGATGCGAACGCGTTGGGAGTCCACGCCTAACATAAAGGTCTCCGGTTGTAGCTTCTAGTTGCAATCAAAAAACATTGAAGGCGGCCGAACCAAAAGCGACAGCATCTGTTGGGTGTCTCAATGCGCAACTTGCCCTGGGCACTCATTGAATTCCCGTTCTTGAGTCCAACGCGCTGAGGTGATAGCCAGCACGATTCTGAACAAGACTTAGTCTGCTGCGTCAATACAGTGGCTGTGCAATTGATGCGGCATGGTCAGAAACTCGTTCAGATAAGGTAGAGTAAAACCCCGAGTCCTGTAGCAAAAACCACGGATAAAATTTCACTCAGATCTTGTTTCAGAAGGAGATTTGCAGGTGGTTCTGGCTTTTTTTTTCGGGGATTTTGGAAGACAACAACGGTCGCAAAGTTCCACTAGCTGAAAACCATCAACTGCACCTATGTACCCAGTAGAATTATTATTATTATTCCCGGGTGCCTCAGCAGGGCCAATCATTTATATTCTGCAGTCAATGGACCTCGGTTCGGCCAAACCGTATTCGTCGGTCACACGATGCCACATACACCCACATCGGGTGAAAGCGCAAGGATTATATCGTAGAAACATGTAGAGATGCATTCTGAAATGAGGCCTAGATAAAATTGCAGGGTAAGTCTTGCTTCATTACGCATCCATCCTGTGATGACTGGATACAAATCAGGGGACTTTTTAAGATGGAATGTACGACCTGCCGCGACATCCATTACATTTTCAAACACGTGACTGTATTGCCCTCACTGCAAGCCATTGTACCAGCAGTCGAAAGCCCTGATCATTCCGTTCATTTTGGTCTATTCAGATTCCCCTCGGACGTGATATTGACCTTTCCAGAGGCCAAAAAGTGCTTGACAGTGCCAAACATGTGACTGTATTGCCCGCACTCGTTTGCGGTCATTTCTTGGTCAAATCACTTCAATACAATCCATTACATTGTCAACCGTGTGACCCCATTGCCCGCACCGCAACCCATTACATTTTTAAACGCGTGACTTTATTGCCCTCACTGCAAGCCATTGTACCAGCAATCAATAGTCCTGATCATTCCGGTCATTTTGGTCTATTCAGATTCCCCTCGGATGCGATATTGCCCTTTCCAGAGGCCAAAAAGTGCTTTAAATTACCAAATATGTGACTGTATTGCCCGCACTGCAAGCCATTACATTTTCAAACACGTGACTTTATTTCCCTCACTGCAAGCCATTGGGTTTCCAAAAAATCTCAATTTCAGCGCAGTCGTAAAACCATTTGTTGAGGCCCCCGCACCAGCAATCAATAGCCTTAATTATTGTGGTCATTTTAGTCTATTCAGATTCCCCTCGGACGCGATATTGGCCAAAGCTTTACATTGCCAAACATGTGACTGCATTGCCCTTTATGCAATTCATTACATTTTCAGCTGCGTGACTCTCTTTACCGCACTGCAATCCATTACATTTTCAACTGCATGACTGTATTGCCCTCACTGCAAGCCATTGGATTTCCAAACAATTTCAATTCCAGCGCAGTCGCAAAGCCATTTTTCCTAGGATTGGCGCGTCAGTGGTCCAATACAAGTCCACATTGATGAAAAATATTCAGTCTGCCGCAAACCAGTCTAAGACCGAGTAGGGAGTACGAGAGCTATGTTACATGTCACATCTAGCCCAACGGTGGCTGGTCACATTTGTCATATGGCCCAGAGAGGCAACTGACCTAAAACCTCCAAAAAAATCACATAAAAATCATGAAAAATCCCGAAAATATTCTCTGAGCTATGTGACCTATAACAAAGCGTGAAATGAGCGATCTGAGAGCACAAACTGGAAAAAGCGGTCATTCCGAGGGCTTTCTTTTGCCAAAAATAGCCTCAGATTGCCGAGGATTTTGCCGCGAGGCAGCTTCAGCTTTAATCGGTTGGGAGACCGATTTGCCATCACCCTCGGAATGGCGGGGTTCCCAAATGGCTGACATTTTGAAAAATGTGACCTGACGCAATAGACTGGCATTTTGAAAAGCATGACCTGACACAATAGAGCTGCATTTAAATGGCTGGCATTTTGAAAAGCATGACCTGGTGCAATAGAGCTGCATTCAGATGGCAGGCATTCTGAAAAGCATGACCTGACGCAATAGAGGTGGTTTATATTTTGCTTTTCAATGGTCCACATTTTGAAGCGCGTGACTTGACATCCTGCAGACCATTTCAATTCCATTGAAGTCCCAGGGCCATTTCCTGAGCTGCAGGTCTCAGAAACGGATAGCTGTGATCACTGCGAACATTCACAGCTATTCAGATCGCGTTCAGAGGCATTAGTGCGCTTTCCAGAGCGCAATTATGGGTTTACATTTTGAGCCGCCTATTGCCTTTCCAACGGTCCACATTGTGAGTCGCCATTTCAATTCCAATGAAGAACCGCGCATCCCAGAAACGGATAGCCTTGATCACTGCGAACATTTACAACTACTTGGATCGCACTCGGAGGCATTATTGCGCTTTCCAGAGCGCAATTAGTGGTTTACATTTTGAACCGCGTGACCCTATTGCCTTTGTAATGGTCCACATTTTGAAACATGTGACTTGAAATCCACTGAATTGTGTCGATACCCTCTGGAACAACTTCGCGAACATTGAAATCGAGCTGATACTTGTCGAACCAAGGTTTAAGCGGATCGGGGTGGGATTCAGTCGTACCACTGTCGTCCTCCTCGTCTTCAAGGACGACAGAGCGTCGCATTTTAACGGTCTTCGATTTTTTTTGCGGTGACGGATGTCCCGGACGGCGCGCAGTGGAGCTTGAGATACCGTGCTTTGAACTGCAAGGTATTAGTTCTCGGTGCAACTATCAAACATCCGACATTCACCGTTTCCATATCTGTCAGAGGGTCTTCCTGGACAAATTTGGAATTGCAGAGGCCAGAACATGTGGACACGATAAGAAATGAATTACGACCCACGGGGAAGAATGCAGAAATTCTGGATTTGTGAGAACGGGGGAAAGAAAAAATGGATGAACCATGAGACAAGGCAACCATTGAATTGGCGTGCTCGGGACAAGACAGCAGCCAAACAGGTAGGCCATTGAACACAGAATCAAGGCAGAATTAGTCTGGACGGATTGGGCAGATCAATAGTGATTCACTATTGATCTGCCCACATACCACGAGTGCACCCGCGGATACTCCTTGGTCATGCTGAATACGGTACACATGTGGTAGCATGCGGGACATGACCCACGGTAGCAAGGAGAGTAGTATCAAAGTAGTATACTTACGGTGTACACTACCGGATTACAATGAGATTCCCCACCGTTGAATCCTGCGCTTTGACTTTGAGGGGCTTATTTCAAGAATTTCATGACACCCGAATGACATGAAGGCGACCTCCACGGTCCAAGACGGCGTTGAGATGAGCTGTGGGAGCCTGGAGGGAGGGTCAGTATGTGAGTTGGTTGTATGTTTGCTTGTTCACATCACTGGCGCCTGGTAAGAGTCGATTCTCTCCTAGTCACATGCAAAAGCAGATATGGATTCTCAGTGCTGGCATTCCGAAATCCCTGCGCGCTTACCAAAAGAAAATTTCCAGCCCGACACAATGTCGTCGAGGGGGTCGAACCCACCCCTTCCTCCTGATTTTCCACCAATCATATCCGGAATGACATGAAGGCGACCCTCACCGTCCACAACGGCGTTGAGATAGGTTATGTGAGGGAAGATTAGTACATTGCATGTTTATACCTCAATCTCGTTGCTGTGCTTAAAATCAGAACTCAAAGAGACCCTTTATTCTTTGAAGACTCAATAAAAGCATACTCTCAGTCCTACCGGCTATAAGAAAAAATATATCAAGGGGAGCACAGTGCCGTCGGAGGGAACCGAACCCACTCCTCTCATAATGGGGAGGATTAGTATGTGAGTTGGTTGCATGTTTGCCTATTCAATCTCGCTCCTGTTTCACGTCTCCACAGCTGAAAATCGCAATTCAAACATCCTTACCAGGGTCTGTTTATTCTCTGAAGAGCACGCTATTAAACTCAGATACTCTCACTAGACTATGCGTCGGTGGGTTGCGAACCCACTCCTCCCCATAAGTAATGACAGACACGGAGAGAGCCCAGGGTAGTGAAATTTTGACAGAAAAATTGTATTGGCATGGGTAGATAAAGTGCAGGAGAGTGTGTGATCTTATGGAGTCGCTTCCCATCCCCATCAATACGAGCTAGCACTCTATGTAAAAATCGATCATTTGAAAACAAGGCGTCCACCGGGGACTTGCCCCAATCTGCTCTTAAATGTCATACCGGCGGTCGCTGTTCGCCGGACCGTTGAACCTCTCCCGGATCACCCCACTGCAGAAAAGACTCTATATTGTGTCATGTAGAGTCTATGCTCATGTCGGCGATGGAGCTGGCCAGTACGTCCATCAAGGTGAGATGCTGTGATTATATTCGAGACAACGGCATAAAAGTTGTCTCTTTAGCCTAGCAAAAAACGACGATAATTTGAACTGATGGGAGAATCGGAATGGATCTTTCCTCACTGCCCTCCAGGTGCGCCTCTACGCGATTCCAAGTCGCGACTCGTCTAATCCGCAATCTACATATCCAGTCGATATATCTTGGGAGACTAATGGATGGTGAAATTGTTGGAATTACAAGTCCGCGCTCGCGCAACCCCGCGGATCCAATACATACTGATGGGATTAAATTCCTTTACCCCTTGTTCCTTCGTGCTTGGTCCCTTGGCCCTGTCCCTTTGTTCCCTGTTCCTCGCTGCATTTATTCCCGATACGTACATTATTACTGTATATTAATGTGGTGTCTTAGTATGAATACTGTGTAGATAGCGAATCAATTCCCTACGCGTTTGCGAGGGTCTTCTGCTACACTTCCCGGGTGACTACGAGACGGTCATCTCAACAGAAATAATATGACATGGTGGCCAGCTGGCAGTTCAGTTGGCGTATATACGATATACCAAGTGAAAGAGAGCAATTTAATGGCCAGTTTGTGGCCAGTACATTTTATAAAATGGGGGTTTGAAAAACAAAAAGAGATTGGTCGAAGGACTACATACAGTATGTACATCAAAAAAGTTGCATGGAAGTCGTACTGCATGGCCGGCCATGCTCACTTGGTGCACTTGATTGGCTACCCGTTACTGTACTATTTCGATCAAATCGACAGTCACATGTCACACACCCCTGTGTCGATATCAAAATTTGGTCGAGGTCACGCATCACGCGGGCCTTCGTCGAACCTCCTGAGCGTGACATGGCCCAAAAAAGTGGTCCAAGGACGCCAAAAAGACGGATTTTTGGAAATTTTCTGGTCCAAATGTCGAAATTTTCGGTGATGTCACGCAAAATTTTGGCCGGTGTCGAGATGTTGAATAGGTAAATCGGGTCACGCATCACACCCCATGACGATTGATCGAAATATTACAGTATTGCCGGGTATGTACGAGAAATGAAAACGAAAACGCATCTATAAGGATACCGGCCGATGGCCGCGCAATACGGTTATTCATAGAACGTCACTTCACTGTCAACATTTTGCAAAGGAAACGCGGGGGAACGGGATCCTGTGGGTGGCGTCCGCCCAAATTCCGCCTGAACTTCGGGCTCGGCTCTCGCATCATCCCGCGACGTTGATGGGTGATTGGCGATGGCAGGGCACACTATTCCAAAACCAAACACAGGGCACACTATTTCAGAACCAAACACAGCTATTCCAAAGCCAAACACAACCATCCTATTCCAACACCAAACACAGTGATTGGAAAACCAAACATGGGACACTCTATTTCAAAACCAAACCCATCTATTGGAAAACCAATCAGAGTGCCCTTGTCTGACAGCGGCCTTATATTGGCCTTATAACAGTCTTATCTGTCTTACCATGGTCTTATCGTGACCTTATCGGCCCAGTACTTCTATCTGATCAGGTCTTATAATGTTCGCTGTCATTAAAGCCTTATATGGCCTAATCGGGCCTTGTCATGCAAATTCTAAATTTCCGACATGGGCAACGGCACCCAGGGTAGCTCACACTGTAATATTATTATTGTGATGACTATTGATCAGCCCCATCCTAATATGCAGGGCAAATAATATTCTATTCGGCTCCACAGTACTCTAGGCCTATAATATGTCTGTTTCCTACTGTTTCCTTTCATTGAAACTGCCCATTGGCTCCAACCTAGGAACCTCGCAAAATAATATTATTCCTGGCTCACAATATTATTATTATTGACCTAGTAACCCCCAGCACTATTCTAAGCAGTCCTGTCTGTTTGAAATTGTCAGCACTGCTCTGATCGTTGAACCAGAGGTCACAGAACTGTCCATATCGAGCGTGGTACAATCGGATTGTCCTATCGGCGCTCAGGCAAGAACACCAACTGTAATCTTTATTTATTCTACATATAGAGTTGAATCTGATCGATGTCGCGACAGCAGGAGAAAAATATGGTTTTTCGCAAAATACATTAAGTCTAAACGTGAGCGTAGCCTTCAGGATGAATGAGTAATCCCCTTACTAGTAGTGTAGCCGCATCATTGCGATTTACAAACCCGTTCATCCACTCGGGCACGCCGATTTATGTTTTTCCATTTCATTTTGGCCCTTCTGAGACGGTACGATTCCCAGCTGTACACTTTGAACCTCAGGTGACAGTTCCTCCGCAGTACCAGATTACTAGCTGTTCTGCACGAAGTTCGCATGTTTAAACTTATATATACAATGACTGTTTTGGTACACTCGCACATATGTATTTTTATTAGCATTCTTCAGTATTCATTGGATGAAATCCCAATCCATTGTTCTTCGTACGAGTGACGACTCAGACGACTCGAGAGAACTAACATTTGACGAAGCATGGCATCCACACTTTCGATCACGCCTCCTATGCCGGAGCGAAGCGAAGGCATGTCTTGTAATTCTATGAAGAGGGACCAGGGACACCCCGAGGACGACACTTGCCAATATAATTTCACCTCCCCGAGCATCGAGGATGCGTGCACTTCCCTAAAAGCTATCAACAATTTGCATATAAGAATTGAATATAAGAATTAAGATGGGTTTGTCTCTGACTATATGTATACTGCACCTTTTCGTTCAAATCGACACTGGGTGTGATGCGTGACACAATTGAACCAATTCGACATTTCGACAGGCGTCTCAAGTTTGCGTGACGGGCACAAAAAATTCGACACCGCCAGGGCGGTGCAATTTTGTTGGAAGTAAGTTCAAGCACCTCCCCACAATATTAGGTTTTGTGTTGGATTTTCCTGGACATTTTCTTAACATTTGCTTTTTAGCATCAAGAAAATATCAAAAGCCCGGCAGAACGTAGGATTTCGAGGGTCTACACATGACCGAGGGCCGGAAAATCATTGAAATAGTTGGTTTCTGGTTCCGAATGCTCTTGAAATGCGAGTGGTCTTTTCCCTGATTTCTAGGGAATTTCCGAACATAAATATTAAGCCTTTGCCAAAGCTCCAAATGTTATTAATGTTTGGCCTTGTACAAGGTCACAAGCTGTTTGTCAAAACTCTGATAGTCGCCATGTCGTCTATAACAGCGGCTATAGTGATTAGTGTTGAGATGGAACGACTTACTACGACGCTGCGCAAGGAAGCCTTCGCCGATACGGTCTCGCTATGCGTCAGCGACCGCCGCAAGCCGGGTATTTGCCCACTTATCTGGCGCGTCCTCATTCGGGGCGAGGTCGGAGTACATATACGACGGCGGCGGATTGGGCAGAGGACTACGCCAGAGCTCATCCCACTGCTACACCTCCAAACTATAAATGGTTTTTTCGTCAAAAATCATGTGCAATACGAGTTCGGAGGTATGTGAGCAATCATTGGCGTAGAGGTTGTACAGAACCATTCATTCTTTGGAGGGGTGTAAAGAGCAATACACCGGCCGATCTCGGTCTCTTCATCAGCAAAAGCATCCCCATTCATCGAGAAGTTCAAACCGGTTGAAATGCTGTTACACTACTATTACCAAGCAGGGTGAAGTTTTCCTCTCACCATCATGGCTGCCCCGATTTTTCGGCGGAACAGACAACCTCGTCCCCCAGGACGAAACATCCCGCTGAAAATATACAAGGGTTCTTTGGAAAACCGGGAAGATTCCCACGTGCTTCAAGTATCGGTTGTTGGAAACATCGATAAAAATGAGACATCTGTGAGTAACGGCTGGCCACAGCTTTGGAGCCAACTAACTCGTAGGGCGTTGAGGAACATCACCTGCAGGCTACCTTAGCCACCAGCAGAGTGCGGATCCCAATACCCGGCTCCATCCAGCTCGTCGAGAATTACGCGGAGTTGTATCCTAGTAATAGATGGATGGACACCAAAACATACCTTCAGTCGGCACAAACCATCTCCGAAGCATGTTCTGCAGCCCTGCTCGACCATGACTATACATATTTCATGGACTAGGCCGACAAGACGTGGCTTGACTACACAAACTACCAGTGTCGCGTTGAAGAGCAAATTGCTCGAGAGATGCCGTCGGCAGAAACAGATGAGATGTTCATTCGGGTATCTATCAGCGAAGACGAGTTTGAGCTTGTGATGGGGTTGCTCGAGATTCTGACTGGCCCGAAAGTCAGAAGAATGCTTCTCATATGTATTGCCACTGACTATTGTGTTAGCTCCAGCAGGAACTCCCGGATTTCTCGTTTTTCAAGCCATTCTTTTTAGCTCTATTACGTCCCGATACATTCGCATCTCACATTATGCCAGCTTGGATTCAACCACCATCTGTTCTGTCATCGATTGCTCTCACTATCCACCCACATTGGCATCAACGGCGCTTGCTACGGGGTGGACGCAAAATATTTCCCTCGCTCAATGTATGTCCTTTGCGCAATGTTTCCGTTTACTTTGGGGACATTACTAACAATTGCACAATTACCAATCGCTCATAGAGTGAAGAAAATGACTACATCAACGCGGCCTATGTATGTTTTCGTAACATCCCAATTCGTAGAACGTGGGCCCAAAACTTGAAAGTTGGCAAACGCAAAGTTGGGCGGCTGCAGGCAGATTCTTCTGCCCACCTTGCCAATGAACGCGAGAAACTCAAAAAAGCGTCTCCCCGGAGATCACAGAGGCTCAAACCTGAACGCGTTCAACAAATACAAGGACGAGCGGGAAAGGAACCATCGTGTGCGACACCGGACGATGAGACCAAAGTACCGGTCGGCTCAGGAGTTCCAGAAACAGCGACGCAAAACGGAACACCAAACGCCCAGCCCTCGATCAAGCACAAGGTCTCTGGCACGAGGACAATGAAATCACACACGCACAATCATTCAGTGACTGCTACAGAACAGACTGTGAGTGCGAGTCCTGATTATCTTGGGGGGCCTCCGAATATCCCGCAACCCGTGGTTCAATCGGAGAAGGTGGTCTACTGTTTGTTCGCATACAACAGACCGCAAATGTAATAAATGCACCAGCCCATATCCGACACAAGGGGCCCAAAGAGATCACAAGACCTGCCGTTGAACAGGGAAGGAACGTCGATGGGCAAAATGCGCATCATTTCAGCCACCTGGGTGTCGAGCATATCCCATCACTCCCCCAAAAGTCCGGCGGAGATGGAATGTTGGACTCGCTTAAGGGGGATGAAGCCCCTCCGTCGTTGATACACATCCCAGTGCAGACCACAGACACCAAAACTTCCAGACAGCCCCATGACCACGGACCGGCTCGCAATGAAAACAACTCATTCACGATCGACTCCTTCACTGGGCGCTTCGCCTTTCCTCCCGCTTTGCTAGAAGGCGTCCAGGGGCCCTTGAGGGATGATGGAACAAACTCTACGTCGGTTAGAATTGATCCGGTGCGTCAGCGTGCGTCTATGAGATACACGAGCTGAAGGTCCGAGCAGGAAACGAACCCGGTCGACATGGCGCAGATGCGGATGTCGGTGCGTTGTCTTCTCACCGTTTAATTTCTCCACTCTAGATCTGTTTCGGGCTAGCAGGGAGGAATGGCACGGGTAGAGCCTATGCGTATGGTGTTTCCCATCTCCAGCAGTGAAGGATTTACTCAGCGTAAACTTCAAATAGGACATCATAGGAGATCACCATCTGAACTGCGGGATTTTCCAGCAGAAGAGCCGAAGATTGGTGCACCCGCTAGAGCATCTCATTTGAATTTTGAAATGACTATACACCCCTCGGATTCTATAAATGACAATTCCATGTCAAAATTCCCGTTCTCACTCTTTGGGAAGTCATAATAGTCTCTCGTAGACACTCTTTGGCGTCAAGTGTTGAGATATTTCCCTTTTTATTTACCCACAAAGAAAACCGAGCTCTGTTTCACCTCCTACGAATCGCAAGACCTTTCAAGACTTTTGTCTGGAAATTCAAAAGTGTTGAAATTCAAAAGTCTTTAATTGTTTTTGGGATGGCCAATTGAATCTGGAGTGATTATGGAATGTTACCTTGCCATCCGGTGTACCACAGAATTTTCTAGTCGTTGACTTGAATTGTTTAGGCAAATTCCTAGCGGGTGACTTCCCATAAGCATAGAAAGCTTCTGCGACATATCCGAGCTTGTTTCAGGGTGCCAGTCATGCCATCCATTAATAGGATATTCAGGATTTTTGCGACAGCCCAACTTCTCATATGAAAAAATATTCCAACCGATTTCGTTTGTAGTTCCAAAAGGCCGCAATGAAGCCCGATAGGCAATGGGAGGCCACGGCATTTTTCTTGAGAGAAATAAGCCACTTGGCAGCTTAGTGGACGTCCTAGAATGTCATATGCATAATGTGGCCCCGCGAATATCCCACGATTTTTTTTTTTTTGCAGGGAGTGATCTGTCCCGGGAATTGCCATTGCAATTGATTCGGACCGAATGGAATAAAGTCCTCACAGCACCGCTCCCTTTAGAATGAAGAGATTCAAAGCCACAGGCTCAATGACGAGGGCAGTAACGGGAAATCTGAAGAGACACTTTCGCTTAGAATTGCGCTGGCTATCAGGTCTCAATCAAGCGCGAGAAATTAGGTCTCCATACCAAGTCACGTTTTTGATGGTGGCTGGGCACGTCCCCCGATTCTGTGCCGGGAATTGCCGTTGCTACTTAGACTCGTAACCAGTCTGCCATCTACGGCAATTCTAAGTGCAAGCACTTTGCCGTAGGCAGACTGGTACAACTCGGACCAAACAAAAGGCCTGAGCCTGAGTTTGAAATTTAGGTGGTGCCAATTGATGCTGAGCACAGCCACTCCTGCGCTCTGAGACGCTCCCCCACTCGACGCGTCTTCCTGCTTCCTCCCTCCGTCTTACTGCCCCCGAATCGCCTCAAGTACTTCCTACATTGTCCCTGCCACGCTCCAGCACCCTTTTCAAGCGTGTTTCACCCACGAATCGTCTTCGAATTCCACGTTCTGTCGCCTCGCAATGATATCCGCCGCGGGACCCACTGCTCCTCCCCCACCCACTTCTCAGCCGCCTTGTGCCCTACATTGGATCTACCAGGCTAATACCATTTCAGATCATGTCAAAATCTTATCCGTAGTCCAAATCCTAAAAGAAATGAAGATGTCTCCGATTGACCTTGTTACCACAATTCTCGTGAAGCCCAACGTCTACCCGGCCAATGTCGATGGATTCTATCGAAGCCTGAGTCTAGAACAGTTACTAAACGTCGTTAATCAGGACAAACGCGGCGCCAAGAAGCTCTTTGCTTGGTTCGAGAGACCAGGAATGGACCACCTGATCAACGACATCCACGCCGAAATAGATCTCCTCAGCGAAATCTTTCGTTTTTCCACATCTGAAGTCACCCCCGAATCACTTTTCGACTTCAATTTTGAGCGCGACGTCACTGAAGTCTGCCGCGAACGTACCCCAAAGCTTCGACAGATACTTCTGGCAGCAGCACAAACTCACCGCGCAGCAAGGGAAAATAAAAAGAAGAACTATGAGCCTGTAGTGCTCTTTTTTCGCCTCAGAATATATTGTGGCTAACTCTCGGATAGCTCGTGACGATGATCAGACTCAACTAGCAAAAACACGCTTCCAAAACAATAATCTCTGTACTATCCCTTGCAGTCTATACTCGCTATGACCAAAAGTAACCGGAAATTTGATTTTGAGGGCTTCTGTTTCAAACTTTTTGCATTCTTGTGGCCAAATTTTCAATCTATGGTTAATTTGGCGTGGATCAGTACACTTGGACCTGAGGTGCAATCTTTCAGACCTAATATATTATCAAATTTCGAAATTGTATGACCAAAAGTAACTGGAATACTGTAGGTGCTTTTCGGCAGAATATGGCAATCCTTTGGCAGATTTTTTCTCTGAAATTTGAAGGGGAACACGCCTCAACAGATGCAACTAAAAAATATCAGCTACTGCACTGTTGTTGTGAAAATGGGGATCCAAATCAATTTTTGATCAAGGTGGCGATTGTTTCCCTCGTTTTATTTATTCATGGAGCCATTTATAAAGCACATAAACCCCCTAAATTTTGGGTGCATATTTTTATAGGTCCACAGTTAATTATCAGCTCTTTATGTACGCAGAAATACCATCAGGACAATGATCCAGTGTTGGCATTGACCGGGTCAAGCAAATATTAAACTGGCAGTAGGAGCCCACAAACCTCTTGAATTTATGTATATCGAGGAGTTCGGTGAAGAGTAGAAAGGTTGAAAACTGTTTAGTCGGTCACTGCCACCGTGTTCAAAGTCTGACCCTGGGGTCAAATTGCCTTGACCCCCTTTGACTCCGGTCAATGCCAACACTGAGACAATCAGAAGGAGGGAAAGATCATCAATTTTCGATCAATGTAGAAATTTCATAATATATTAGATGTGAAAGGTTCCACCTCAGGTCCCAATGCGTCAATCTACGCCAAATCAATCATAGATTGATAAATTGACCACAGAAATGCGAAAAGTTTGAGACAGAAACTCTCAAAACCAAATTTCCGGTTACTTTTGGTCACAGCGAGTACTTCCTGAGCTCCGGTATGCCCCGCAAAGTTGTCGACACATTAGCCCACGCCGGAATGTGTCTGTCTTATAACTCGGTCAATGATACGCATGCGACACTCGCTGTAGGCCAAATGCGACGCGCCCAGGTGGCGGCACGAAGCGGGCACGCAATTAGTTGGGATAACACACATCTAACGCTATCGGCACACGTCGAACAACGCACCCTTGACCCGGCAAAAGTTCAAACGGGAACTGAGATATTGGGAATTCTTTGAAATCATCCCAAGATAGAAGAAAACTGATCCGCGCCTTCGGTACTGCAAAAGGCTTAAAACGAGGAAAAAGAAAAATGGGCTTGGAGTCAGAACTGCATGCCCAAATGCAGAAAATATTACACCACCTGAGCCGCCGGCGGTTAAATTTTCCATGGCTCCTCCTGAGCACTCATTAAGGGTGTAAAAAAACATTGTAAAGCATGTAAACATCGGCTGTCACTTCACGAGATATCCTCAAATGGGTCCGCCATCCGTGTCACCTCAGAAGGGGTTCTGTGTGTATTAATGTAAAATATGTATTTTGCCCTGTAATTTACATCTAAAATTGGGCAGATGTAATTTCCATTGACTAATTTTAGCCAGCACTGGCTGGTGTACCGAAAATTGTCGAGATTTGATTTTTCTGCAACGGGCTTGATCTGCAAAGCCGCACGGTGTGCTAAACAACCGGCCCAATCATTCCGTACTATTGCCGCCCAATGCTGCCCGACGCCGTTCACGGCGCCACAATGATGTCCTTCTCTCCCACCTGCAAGGCAAACAAAGGGCTCCCTCCCACTCATTAAAACTGGCTGCGCTTTTCTCCCTCTTTATAAAATTAATACTGTAATACATTTTTGCGTGTCCAGTTCTCCCTCTATAAAATTTTAACTCATTACGGTGACAAGTTGCCTTACAGCTAAGTTTAATTTGACGAACAAAGAGACACCAAAATATAGCATCCAGAGGCGAAATGAAGGGAAATGACGCTTCTACGTTATTTGGCCAACTTCAGATAATTTATTTTGGTCTCGAGTCTTCAATTGCTTCTCGCTTCACGCACCTTCACAATTCTGTGCAGACTCCGCAGTGAAAAGCCAATTCAATTCAGCTCAATTTAACCAAGCGCACCATAAAGGTGAATGAATAAATTGCACGGAATGGGATGGGAGGCCGCGAAGCGGCCGGCCAGTCCCTTGTTGTATCTTAATTAATGCTTTCCCTGATACCAGTGCAGAGCCATCCCGCGAAAATGTCAAACGAATGTCTATTCAGTAAGAATAGAACAAGCTAGGCGAGTGTGGTAGAGTGGCTGTGTGAACTATGTGCGTGTCAAGCTGTCGTTGGATTTGGAGTCGTCAGTGGGAGCTTTCTCAGGTAGGCGATGCACGCGATCCGCCATGTCCATGTCGTGGATCAAGCCTCCCCCCATTCGCTGCTCCAGCGCTCTTTGCGTGCGGTGCCGCCGATAAGCGCTTCTGCAGAGGCTGCAGCGTCGGAGAAGAAGGTTGAGGAACACGGAGACAGCAATGCCAAATTCTTGACAGAGGAACACACTGCTACTGTCCAAACTGTCTTACAGTGTCGAAACCCGGTTGCGAAAAAAAAAAGTTGACCCAGTATTGTACGGGCATGAGAGTGAATCTCGTTATAGGATTAAATGAGGGTAAAGTACAGACCTTGAAATTTATGCACAAATATTTTTAAGATTTTTGGTGCCGTCGTTGTGTCGCACGGAACCGTCGCTTATTTGGCTAGTTTTGGGTTTGACCCAGATCCGAAAATTTCGATCAGAAACGTCTTTTCGCTCACTTTCTCTGCACTATCTTGCCCCACACGCCCTCACGCGCCCGCAGACGCCTCCGACAGGCAACCCTCTTGGCTGTTCTCGTGGGACAGACTGGTCTCAAAAGCGATCGCGCCCGATTATTGCACGCAGCAAAATGCCATGTCATCGACGACATCGGTGGTTTGCATTTCAAGGCCTTCAACTGCGCAGATCGGTTGATGCAGATGTTGACCGGAAAGGTTAATCGCGTCTGGGGCGGGCGAATGATCATAACAGTTGGAGATTTACGACAGGTTTGTTCATTTCCTCTCCATAATTTATCAGCCACGTTTAACGACCTTCACCACGCTTAGGTTGCCTCTGTTGTTCGATTTGGAGGCCGAACTGCAATATGCAAGGCATCTCTCCGTACTCAACCGGTGTTCAACCGATTCGAAATACTGCGGCTGGAGCGATCAATGCGACAGCGGAATGACCTCGAGTTATCATCATTCTTGGACGACATCGGTGACAACTACAAGGAGGATACAGTCGATCTCAGCCGTCTGAACCACACACGATCCGTCCAACAGCTCATTGATTTTGTATGTCTGCCGGCTGTTGTTGCAGATCCTACCATCTGCATTTGCCGAGCAATTCTCAGTCCCTTTAACGCCTTTGTCAACGATTTCAATACTACCATTCTTAATGCCTTCCGGGCCCAAATTACCGATATCACAGCAGCCACTCGGTCGAAGGCAATACCGAAAACTCCACCGAAGCAGTCCTAGCCGATACCGAGTTCTTAAACCCCTTGGAGCCGGGAATTCCTCCGCATGAATTGATCCTCAAGATTGGCGCGATATGCAGACTGACTCGGAATTTCGATGCTTCGCGGGGCCTGACAAAAAACACAAGAGTCATAGTCCGAAACCTTTTCCGACATAGACCAGTTTGATGGTCTCGGGCTTAAAGACTTGTTGCGGATGGCCACCCACTCCTTGACGATGTCAGACGCGGGAATTGTGTCGCCCGTCATGTGGAGCACTTCATCGCACCGCACGCACCAGTTGCCTTTAGTCGGACCGAACGCGACGACATCGCAAGGCTGCAAGTGGTGCGTGTGGTGCGAGCCCCTCATGACGAGCTTGACATCGTTTTACTTGGCCTGCAGAAGTGTGTCGGAAAATCCGAAATTACTGTACTATTTCGTTCAATTCGACAGTCACGTGACATTTCACGTTCGCCAGAAAATGCCATAAATTTGCCGCAATAAAAAAAGTTGAGCGTGACGCGTGATTGCCGAATTGATCGAAATAGTACAGTAGTTGCCCAGAACATATACGCGCATGTATGATAGCAGACAAAACTTCATGACAACTCGCAGTTTGGGGTGTTTTCGTCCAAGATTTTAGATTCAGGCCCAGAATGACCAGGTTTGTAGGTAAATTTTTCATTTCAGAAAAAACGGAGCTGGTTAGAGCGTGGGAAAAAAAAGCGCCAAATCTGAGTTGGAAGTTTGAAAAAATAATCATCTCAAATAATAATTTTGAGTGTAAAGTGGACGATGGAGTGTTATAGCCCACCTAATTGTGTTTAAACTTGATTTGAACTCAAGTTCTTTTCGTGTGGACAGGTTGTAAAAAACTTAAAGCACTGGAGCACAGCCACCGGCTAATTCGGCATCACTCGGCTATCACCGGTTGAGACCGGCCCGGCATCAAAAGCGCCAAATCCGTTGGAGAAAACAATAATTTCAGAACTTGGAAGTTCTGCTCCGCGGGATCGATAGTGGGCCTTCCTACTGTGCCATTTCCATACTCAGATAAAAAAAATGAATAAAATTTGAGTGCGTAGTAGCGATTACCAAATCAGGACTCAACCTTGTCACGAAGTTCGGTCCGCTATCATACAGTCTTCCCCCTCTCCTTGAGAAAATGCGAAATTTGACGATTATATTATTGTCCCGAGGAAATCTGCTGCGAAATGAGAACGGGACGGCTGATTTACTCAGAATGTCCCAAAACGACCCAAAAGACAAAACCCCCCATCCGCGCTTGTTGTTCCGCAAACGGCTTCAATTTCGCTGCATCCGCACTGTTCATCATTGGAGAGTTTACGCAGAAGCCATTGGAGCCATATGATGGCAATTTGGCCGTGCGCAACCAGATGGCTCCACAGCCAAAATATGACGCAAATGGCACTCAAATGGCTTGTGGATTCATCTGCCATTTTTGCGCATGGCCCGAAAGCCATTAAATTGCTCCAATGGCTTCTGCGCAAGCAGGCTACCATCGTGTTATTTTTTCACTCCGCCCCGAATCTGGACCAAACATGACAAGTGCATTTCCTTCCGATCCGTTTATTATGGGCCATTTTTGAGTGCAGAATCAGACTCAACGTGAAAAACGACGTTTTTTAAGCCTAATCGAGTTTTTCCCACGAGAGGTACAATATTTTAGACCGTTCAACACAAATTGTGACAGGTAAACTCACAAGTTGGGAAGAACTTGGGCAGTGATGGATGTATGAGCTGATGATTGAGGCCTGTGGGGAGTATATGAGTTATGGTCCACTGTTGCGTTGTGTGTCCCGGCATCTTGGCGCCGAAAAAAAAAAAAAAAAAAGGAGTTCACGGACTTGAGCAACCGACTGTATTGTTCTCCTCGATCGTCAGGAGTAACTGCCATCTACACCCATATATTCTATTGTTAAAATGTGAAGCCCAGTGAAAATCCCCTATGCTCTGCGCTGTTCCAGACTGCTCAAATCTGCTCACTTAAAGAACAGCGGGAACGAGCAGATGTGAGCAGAGGAATGAGCCTATAGCATATGAGATTTTGATCTCATTATGCTGTCGTCTGCTCATTTCTGCTCACTTTATGCTCAGGCCTGCCGCAGTCTGCTCACATATGTCCCTTTAGACGCCTACTGTTTCTTTCCGTTCCTCTACTGATATTGAATGAAATTCATATTATTCTGCTAATTACAAGACCACGCTGTACCTAACTCGCAGCCGCACCAACGCATATTGCGAAGTCCGCATCCACGCCGACGTCCCACCCATCCCATGTCATATTGACCGATCCACGCAGCGCACGGGTTCGGCGAGATAGCGGGCTCGTCGCTGCTCGCGAGCGTCGCGTACCGCATGGCGGTGCTGCAGCCCAGCACGTTTGGGGCTCCGCACGTCGCGTTGGCGGATGCAATTCGGGGGGAGCTGGGGAAGAAGGGGCGCGTGGCACAGCACCGCACCTGCTATCAACACACTAGAAATTTATCGCGAGGTAAGTGAGGCAGTCGTTTAGACAAAGCGTGACGACGTACTTTTCATTGCGGAAACTAAGCCGACTCTCGCAGCTGTCCGTAAAGTCATCAGCGACACTGTCACACTTGGAGTGAGAAATTAGCACTGTACCGAGTTATGTCGTCTGCTGTCGTTGCTTCGCGGATGCCGACTATTGGAAGTGGACCGACAGCTAGACCATGTATCAGCCGGAACATAAAAAAAGGGGGTCAGAGGTACTGAGTAGTTCTCACACGGCAACGCAGGCCCTATACAGTCCAATTAGATCACATGTACTCATGCATAAAGGAAATAACAAACCGGTGCGGATTTATTGTGCACGAAGACATAGGGCCGGGGAGCGGAGTAAAAACTCAGCTAAAGAGCTGTGCCTTTGGCTGGGAAAATCATCAGTAAGAATGTGGCAAAGTGGCAAGACAACGGTGCACAGGGGGAAAGAAAATGGTCAGTGCACATGGTAGGCGATGGGAAAAAAGGACGAGACATCTAGAGGAAGAAGGAGATGTAGGAATATAAAATTGACACTCACGCTTTGTTGCTTGTAGTATTATTGGATTTGTTGACACATCAACTGGATGGGGACAGAATCAGCGATGGGAAATGAAGCAATACAAATAAGATGTGGATTGAAGGAAGGGGGGATGCACAGAATACATAGAATATCACGATGGTGCGGTATGCGCAAGGGCGGTAGAGCAAGCAGGAAATATGGAGGTAACGGGTCGAGGGGAGGGGAGCGCACGGATGTATAATGAATCATGCACAAAAAGCCACGGGGAGGGGGGAGGACATGCAGAATGGGATGCGGATTGAGTATAACATAGAGTCTTTGCGCAAATCTGAAAAGAAAACACACCGAGTATCCAGATCATCATCTCATCGCCGCCTGCGGCTCTGTGGAGGATTTCGACGATCCTGAGGGATATCAACAAGTCGAAAGGATGTAGAATTAGTACAGCTGAGACATCGGGGGCGAAAAAACTTAGACTTACGCGTCGATATTTTGATTCATCGATAACGCTCGTTTCAGGCCCAAGACCTGCTGAAACGGCGTCAAATGCTGGGAGAGTGCAGGAGCGCATAGGACATACCATTTGGAATGCATATACCCACATATATCCAGCGGGACGACGGCAAGTACGGCGAAGATGGTGAGAGAAGGCACATCACCAAAAGGGTCCAACAGGCCCCGTGAAGCTCCCGCCAAGGATTGTCCGCAAAAAATACCAGATTTCGGCCTAAAAAATCCTATCTTTTGGCGACATTTGGACCTCAAAAATCCTATGTCGGACAAGGGTGGTTACGTACTCCGCCCCAAAAAGCGCACTTTCGGACCTTTTTTCGCAGAATTTTGCTCTCCACCGCCGTTTGTTGGCTGTTGCGTGCCAGAGCTAGTTCCTACACCAGAATTAGTCAGATCAGGATTGGTCGCCGTGAGCGGGGCAAATCGGACTCAAATACCCCTAAAATCATCCATTTGGGGCCTTAAAAATCCTATCTGTGGACAAGGCTTCGCAATTTTTGGCCCCCAAAATCCTATTCTCGGACAAGGAAATCCGAAATTTTCGCCCTAAAAAAATCCTATTTTCCGGACAATCCTTGGCTGGAGCTTCACGGGGCCTGGTCCAACCGATTAAAGGACCCCGTGACCTCGGTTAGCCACGTCAAGGCTTGGACGCGTCGCGCAAGTCCCTTCCAAGCCTCTGCAAGCCCGACATCGGCTGGCGAAGGCTCTCCTAGTCTTCCGTTTCCCTTCCAAGGGCCTTCGAAGCCACGCCCAAGCCTTCTACCACCTGTAATCCGCCTTCCCAGCTCAGCCCGCTCCACGTCTACGGCGGAGCCTGCAGCATCTCTTTCTGTCCACGGACCTCACCGCCCAGACATGAAATTTGTTCTGATCTGCACAATATTATTTATTATATTCCTCATGGCAAAGCACACTTGCATTTGCGGCTTTGGGGCGCAAGACCGTCGAGGGCTCACGAATCACCGAAATAAATGCTCTGCTGAACAAACGCGCTGAAGCTGTAAGCTACTCTCTGGCTGCAGAGGCTGCAGAGGCTGCCCATGTTCCAGACCCCAATCCTCCGGAGCCAATTCCTGAGGCAGGTTTATTAAATTACTTCGAATATTTGGAATGTGCTGAGCATACTTTGCAGGAAGATTTACGTCCCCCGTCTCCTGTTGCTCGGTCTCCTAGCCCACCTCCGCGCCCAACTGGCCGTCCTGCGCGTCGGATTCGCCCACCGAAGCGATACCGAGACAACAGTCCTGCCCCTCCTCCGCCGGTAGAAATTCCAGAAATTACTGTACCTGCTGAGGAACCCCGCGCGGAGCCTGGTAATAATAACGGCAGTCCTAAATGGTTTAAAACGACACCGAACTCTTACGGAATGTATAAGGTTTTCCCGCACCCACCCTCCCGAGATCCAGGCCAATTCTTGACTCTCGATGATCTGTCGATCGTCAGAGCTTCTTACTGCTCCTAAGCCTCGTCCATCTCCGGTTTCCCCTCCTGCCCGGACTACACCCTCATTTTTCCCGTTCCTCAATTCGACTGTCGCCCGTCTCATGGTGTGGATCCACCTCGGATCAAATCTCAAGTCTCTCGCCGAGCTTGATTCGCTCGTGACGGAGGTGCTTTTACAGGATGATTTCGACCCTGCCCACCTCAAAGACTTTAGCGCAGCGAGGGAAAACAAGCGCCTAGACGACAGCACAACCAGCGAGATTGACGACCTACCAGCCGCTCCAGACGGATGGAAAACGGCCTCCATCAAGATCAAACTGCCGGCGCCAAAACAGTGTCGTCTGGAGAGCGACGCGCCGGAGTTTGAGGTCCCGGGTCCCATGTATCGCCCGCTGCTCAATGTCATGGTCGAAGCCTTTCAGAGCCCCGCCTTTGAGGAGTTTCACACAACGCCGTTCGAATATCGGTGGAATCCGCAGCATGATCCCGGCGATCCCGACGTTCATCTAGATCCTGTGGACGTACCATTAGACGAACACGGTCTTCCCGTTCTTCCTGAAGGACGTGAGGTCCTGTATGGTGAAATCTACACCTCGGCCCGCATGCTGAAGGCCCACAATGCACTCCCTGAGGCCGCGACATTGCCAACACCGCATCTCGAGACAATAATTGCGTCGTATATGTTTTGGTCGGATGCAACTCACCTGGCGAATTTTGGAAATGCCTCTCTTTGGCCACTGTACACTTTTTCGGGAACCAATCAAAGTACACTCGCGCGAAACCGACTTCTAATGCGGGACATCATCAAGCGTATTTCCCGTCGGTAAATAATTCCGTGCTGTGATTCTATCGTTTCTTAAATCTCTGGTAGCTACCTGATACCGCCAAGGACTTCTACCGCAAAACGTTTGGTATTGTGATGAGTGTGGATGTGCGGGCTAATCTCAAACGAGAGCTGATGCACGGCATATGGGACCTGCTCCTATCGCCGGAATTCATTCATGCCTACGTCCACGGCCTCGTTATCAAGTACTACGATGGCATTGAACGGCTCGTTTTCCCGCGGTTCTTCACCTATGGCGCTGATTATCCCGAGAAGTAAATTTAATGTCATAGAATTTTTCCTCGTGTATTGATGATTTGAAGGGTTCTGCTCGCAACCATCAAGTATTTCGGGGGTTGTCCGTGTCCACGCTGCTTCATGGAGAAGGGAGTAATATGGCATGTACGGTATCGCAGGGAGTTGCTGCTGAGACGTCGACAGAGTGTGCGGTGAGGGTTGTATGGGTAGGGGGTTGGTTACAACGGTGAACGGCAGCAGCGGCGGTGTTGCAGGTGCAAAAACCTCGCTGGCATTGATGGTTGCCGTCTGGGACTGTCGGCCTGCTGCTCTTGCACCGTGGCCACGACCCCGACCCCGCGGACGGCCGCATGCCAAACGAGCCGGTGAAAACGAAGGCTGGGCAATGGGCTGCATCGGACGACGTGGTGTTTCGTCAGCACTGCGCGACGGCGTCATCGCAGTGTTCTGTTGCTTCTGTCGATGCCCTCCCCGCGGTGTCAGCCCAATCGCAAGCTGCGCGTCAGGGCGCCAATCCATAATGACATATGCCAACTCTTTCAGATCCTCGTTAGAAGTGAGGTCCAATTGCGCGAACTTGCCAATTAAATCTGGTGTGACTATAGCAGCGCGAAGAAAGTGGTCCGCAATTTTTTTGAGTTGTGCATTGGGAAGAAAGACTTTTTTTGAGAAGAGAGATCGGCCGCCTGCTCGGTGCGCCTGTTTCTCGATTCTCCATTTGTCTAAAGCCGCAATCAAGTCGTCTCGCTGTTCCTTGGGAAGCTGGACCTAGCGTGTGAAGGGAATGAATGTGGGTCGAGTTGGGGAATGGCTGCCAGACGTCCTACGAGACTTGCTGAATGTTAATGTGGGACAAAATTCTCGAAAAACGCGTCTCAGAGTTGCTTTTGGCTTCGGGAAATTTTGTTATTATATAATAACGGCAGTTACCGATCCCAAGCGTGAGGCAATCAGCAGACTAACATGCGAGGTACGAGCTTCTTCGTTGTAGCGTCTGACCACGAGAGACTACTTTGCGACTGCGCTGGAATTGAAACTTTTTGGAAATCCAATGGCTTGGAGTGAGTAACGCGTTTGACAATGTGATGGATTGCAGTGCGAGTCGCGAGGTTGAAAATGTAATGGATTGTAGTGCGGGCAATAGAGTCGCGCGGTTGAAAATCTAATAGATTGCCTTGCGGGCAATAGAGTCACGCGTTTGAAAATGTAATGGATTGCAGCCCAGGCAATAGTGGTTGCAAATGTGATGGATTGCAGTGCGGGCAAGAGAGTCGCGCGGTTGAAAATGTTAAATGGATTGCATGGCGGACAATACAGTCACACTTTTGGCACTGTAAAGCACTTATTGGCTTGCGGAAATGTCAATATCGCGTCCGAGGAGAATCTGAATAGACAAAAATGGCCGCAATAATCAGGGCTATCGATTGCCGGTACGCGGGCTTCAAAAAGTGGCTTTGAGACTGTTGGAATAGAAATTGTTTGCAAATTCAATGGCTTGCAGTGACGGCAGGAGCCTCAGATGACTTTCCAATGTATTCCCTTGTCTGTTCCCTTCATTTTAATGCGCATATCGGTGGGATGTGGGCTGCAGATTTATTCCCAGTTGCCTGTTCTTTCAACACCGCACTTTTGCAGGTTTGGATGAACCTCGACCCCTATGATTCATGATAAAATGCGGAATACATGTCCTATGCATTCTATAATGTAGGTGTCCTGCTTCGAAATGCCGCAAAACTAGTCGAAAATTGACTCCGGCACCCCAGAAGAAGTCGAAGGGATCGCGCCATGACCCAAGGCAATCCCACAAAATTTGAGCCCGGGGTAGCTGTTGTGCTCAAAACGACCCAAAACAGAAAAAAAACGTCTGCGCCCTAAGTTCTGCAAAAAAACGTATAGATACGTCATTTTAATAAAGGTGCAGATTGACCGCCATACTTCTCCCCTTCGGCACTTTTCCCTCCGTGTCCCAGCGTCATAACTTTGCGCAATCGACCATGTTTGCATGTTGCCCTTCGCGCTCCACACGCCAATTAACACTCGGCTCGCAAGTTGCGCGACAAACCTATTGGCGGATTGGATTTCTCTTTGAACGTGTCGCTATGCCCGATGACTATTTTCAAGGTGTCTCCTAATTTTCCTCCATCAAGACGTATCACAAAAAGCCAATGCATCCAATGGCTTCTGCGTGTCGCCTCAGCCTCAACGAATTCCCAGCTCGAACACTTCCCAGATATGCTCCGGACGGGCATTCTCGCTATGGGACATCGCCGTTTGCGCGGCAGTGGAGAACTCTGTCAAGGAAGATCTCAGTGAGCTGAGACCGCTGAGCCGACACTCCGAAAACTCCCTGACCGCGATGCACCCACCCCGCTAGCCCCGTCAGCGTCGACATCTACATGCGATTCAGACTCCAATTCGGCCGTCTCGACTTCAAAACGATTCCCTAGCTGTCAGCCATACGAGAAGGCGGGCTCGAAGCTTCGCCGTGCCGCTGCACGGATGGCGCAGCAAGTGGGGCAGCACGTGGAGCTGCTCCCCCTTGACGCCGGCCCGACCACATCAAGAACGTCGGCCCATCCGTCAAATCGAAGGTTGGGCCCAACGACGTCTACTGGCTGGATCAGGGTTCGGAATGATGGGCAATCCACGCAGGAGAAAGGAGCGGGCGTCAGGGACACCGGGTGGATGCCTAGCCACTATCTTCCCGACTTCTTTGGCCCCGCCACAACCTTCAAGAGCTTCAAGCTGGTGAAATATCTCGGCCAGTGCGTTTCCTTTTCATCTATAGCTATTGGTCCCAATTAATCGGTCTTCAGGAAAGCTCGACCCGTCATCGACCGCGCCGGCAAAGTTTACGCGCTGTTTGGAAAGCATCCCGCAGACCCGAAGTGGATGTCCCGAAGTCATGCATTTCGAAGGACGGTCTGATGTATGGAATTGTTTAGCTCGAAGTCATGCTCTTTAAATAGCTGTCTGATGTATGATAAATGTATAGGAGCTGACTGTCTTTGTTGGACATGGATAGCAGTCCACCAAATTAGTCTCCTTTGCTTCTTCGGCTTCAATTGATTACACTTCCTTGTGGTTATCACAAGATAAAGCCATCAAATCTGATCACCAGATAAACAAAAAAGCCATGCATAAGCTGCCAATAAGCAAATATTAACTTAATATCCGTGCCGTTCGTCCTCAAAATGTGCTCTTAGTGTTATAGCCACATCGGGAAGCCTGTTTTGATGTGGCCATTGGGATATTGATGCCAATCGCTTCAGCATCCAAATCCGGTCAAATTTCTCTCTTGACCCTTTATACACTCAGCCCTGAGCATATTGACCCAGAGTAAAGTTTTGTTAGCTTCATAAATGTACCCGTTGAGATTCTGCCTCAGAATTGTGTTACAACAGATGGAAATAATATTATTCATGCACTTGCTTCCGTGTTCTCCGCATGAAAAGCCCACATTACCAGGCAGTTTTCAGGACTCTTTGGAACCCAAATGAAAATCTGAGGAGAGCAAATTGTCCGCGCGCTTCGTATCTAAAATACGTGTTGACGGTCCGAAGCATTTGACTGGGCTTTGGAGACAGCAGAGCAAGCCGAACACATCCCCCTTTTTCTTGATCTTGGCACAAGCCCCTTCTCAGAATCGTGCGGTGAGCACGTGAATATCATGTGATTTGAGAACGGGGCTTGATCCGAACCTAAGAGCTGAGCGCGAATCTCAGAGAGATTTGAATTTAGTTTAGATTATGTAGAGTCAGTAGGGGAATTTGAATCTCTCTCTTTTCTCTTCTTCCTCTTTCCTTTTTGGGCGCATTTTTTGTAATTCTTTTGGGAACCAACAAACACCATAACCGAGCCTCCTCGTCGACCAAGTACCAACACTGTTGCCGAAACGCCGCAGAAGCACTTCCAAATAAGGAGATTGATGGTGGCAGTGCTTTCGGCCAAAAGTGGTGGCCGCGTAACAGGAGCGGTAATGGTGGTATGAAAAAGAGGTGTGTAGCTGCGCAGCCCTCCTGCGCCATGCTTCTTCGCATTCATCAATTACTTCTTGTGACATACACCACCACCCTAGGTGAAAATTTCAGCTCAGGCAGTGAACACCGCTGCAGGTACCCCCCATAGCTACATTAGTTTGTTGTTTTGCATGTCCTCTTTGCCTCGACGGTAATTTCGACGGTAATTAGTATGGCTGGTCCAGGTGGCTTTTCTGGCCAGTACCCTCAGTTTGATTCGGGTGGTCGACATTTTTTTCCCCCGCTTATTTTTGCGTTTGAAACGGGCAAAACACCAACACGGGGGCATTTTATTTGTGTTACATGTCTACGCAGTTACATGTGGTGAATTGGTCCAGGATTTCTGACTACTTTGTATGCAAATGGTCTTGCGGACTTGACAATATTTCGTGACTTCGGCACATCTTGGCAGCATTTGAGGCGATGTGCTTGCCGAAAAATTGCTGTGCAACTGTTACATAGTGTTGCCGCCGGCTAGCCGATCACTTTTTTTGAAATTGAAATAGCGCGAGGAATAAAATAGGGATAATTCTGAGAATATTTTGGTAGCTACGTCATCCTAAAAGACCTCACTGCTAAGCGACCGGCCCAGATCTCGCGACGATATTTGATTCAGGCCGTTTACAAGCCATTTTGAGCCGTTTACAAGCCGATCAAATATCGAAGAACCAGTTGCCCAACACATTTAATGTTTGCAGTATACCCCCTGTCTTTCGGGGTGATCTAGCTACCCTAATATACTCAGAATTTCTACGATTTTATTTCTCATGCTTGGAAGTGGAGCTGCGGCAGTTCGGACGCAACGTCCGTCACATTAAAGGACGCGTGTCCTGATGGCGGAGTTTGAAGCCATCACTTTTGGCCACTGAAGTCCGCATTCTCACAGGGCAGCTCTTGCTTGCTCCGAGCTCGCGATGGGAAATAGTGTTGTTCGGGTCGGGTCGGGTCGGGCTTGGGCCCAAGCCCGGGCTTGGTTGAATTTTTCCTCGACCTCATATTGTGCCCTTGTAACTGTGTCACCCAAGGTCTGGGTTGCTTCTTGGAGTTGTAGGACAATTTTTGGTGGTCAGGAATAGGTGTTTTCGAGTGGATTCATCAAAGCACCGGTCTGGCAGGGCTAGCAGCATGGGGATAGTTTCGCAGTACGTACATAACCACCCCAATAAAATCTTCCTGGAATGGGTGAGACGGTGCGTCGACGGTGGCAGAATGAAAATCTGCAAGAACATCTGTGGGTGCCCATTAAAACAATCCTTCTTGGGTTCAACACTGCTTGGTTGCATTACATAAATTGAAAGGGACTACTCAGATAAAGATAACATGGAGAGAAGGGCAGAGATCCCAGATGAAGGTGAGGTAATTTTGAGGTGACCCTGAGATGAAGTGGACAACTACTCTTTCAACATTCCAGATCCACATGGATGAGGTTTCGACGATGTTAGTATGACGTTGTGCGAACATTCCGCAAATGTTTCGCTTCGAATGTTGTCAAAAGGTCAAGCGAACCTGATTAATATGTCGGGGAAAATGTTTCGAGATTGTTGGGGTCGGATATTTGATAAATAAAATGTTCGAGTTGTGGTGTAGCAGCTCTTGATTCACTGCTTATATACCTACAGTGTAGCTACTAGCATATTCTCCAAGTATCCAATGAATATACTAAATATGGTAATAGAAAGTAGGTACAGTCAAGCTGGTTCAATACACTATAGGCATATTCCAACAATTTGAACCCACTTGAGTGCTCTTTACTTCCTCAGTGTCTGACAAAAACATGGACCAGAAGCTGGAGGTAGATTAAATAGTTGCAGCCGAGCGAAACGGTATTGTGGTAGCGAATATTTGCCATCTCATTACTACCGCGAAGTGTCCCTCTAATCCGCGGCGTTAGGATTTAGTTCCGGAATGGGGACCTATCCATCCGGGTTTTTTCATTGTCCTCCCTCGGAGCTTTCCCCGACAACGTCATCAGTTATATTCTGACGCCGAGGACTAGAACTTACCTGAATATCTTTGATTCCTTCCTCGGAGTTTTGACTGTTTGACAGTTGCGAGAACCTGTCCGCTGCAGATATAAGTAAGACGTGTCACAGCACATAGCAACGGGCAGCAGGTGTCATCTTCACTCACCTGGAATGCTGCCTGGATGTATTAGTCCGATGTATTTGGAGATTCCATGGTGCCCAGAATTGGAATTGATGGAGAAGCCTCGTCGGAGCATGAGCCAGGGCAACTTACAGTGGGAACTCAGCGAGCACTGACTGTGACTGTCAAAGGGATCGGCCACGTATTATACATCACGTGAGACTGCAGGATTCGGCATTATTTGGCTCAGTTTGACTAGGCTCGTGACCAACCGCGTTTCGCCAAGCACGTGGCTGCGCTTATCACAGTTAGCGAAGCGGCTGGGAGCATAACAACTGTAGCACGCTTTGCGGCAGAGCCCACTAACTGTGGCCACATAGTGAAACTATTCAACTCAGAGGGGCAGAAGAAATAAATTGAAAATGCTCGCCATCATGTCCAGCTGCAGGAAATTAAATTAGATACATACTTATCCATATTCAGCTGTGAACAAAGCACATCCAAACAGTGAGCAGTGTATACATTCTTCAGAGAGATCTGATTGTGCTCCATGGAAATCTATTATTATACACCAGTTCGGAGGTTGTCTAGTTAAGAGTACAAAGAGATAGCATATTTTAGTTGAAGCCGCAAGTCCTGGAGAGTTTGAACATGTTCAAAGTCAACCCAGAAAGGAGAGAACCAGGGCTGATGCTAGGACCAGCACCTTGCTCCAAGGACCAGCCGATGACTGTTGGACAAATGTGCTTCAGATCACATGGGGAACAGGATTGCTAAAATCAGGAATTAATCCTGCAGTACTGCTTAGACTTCCTGGAATTCATTCTGCTATTGATTGAAATTTCAGGATCAATTGGCGCAATTCACACTCAGTTGACACTTGCGTGCCGAACAGTTCACATTGGGCACGGAACCCCGACTCTGTCAGTGTTGTGGTTGTCGGTGGATTAATCTTATCACTTGTGAGTGTTGGAGTGTGTGCAGTGCAACCAGACTTTTTTAAAAAAGAGATAAAGGTATGGATAACCATACAATATGAGATAGAAAAAATGAAGTTGCGTTGAGTTCGGAAGAAGCCGGGCAATTCCGGAATGATGAGACAATTTAAAAAGGTTTTTGAAAAGACGACATCTGAGGATTGAAACCATGACCGCTTGTAGTGCCCAAACAAAGCCAAATCGAGCGCACTTCACCAAAAACTGAAAATTGGCACACCACAGGACCCACTACCTAAAGTTAGTGGGCATTGGTTGCTATTTTGGGTAGGCCCGCCAAAGATGAGTTCGGACTTGATATTTTCGACCTCCCCCACCTTGAAAAAAGTGTAAAAAGTTGTATAGGGAAATATGCTCAGTTTTGAATTCTATTTCAGATGAGACCAACTTGTTTCTGGATTTTCCCCAAAACAAATTGTTACCCATCGGCTCAAAATGAAAAATGAAGCAACTTTCTCTATATGACCTGAGCCTTGCCATCCCTCGTTCTGAAAGTGCGGGAGGGTGTGGAAGGAGTGTGGAAGAGCTGAAAATCCTAAGTCCGAAATCATGATTGGCGGGTCCTGCCAAAACACCAGCTAATGATCCCAGTCGTTTTAGGAACCTTTTTGATCCCTCTGCTTGTCTCGTGATCAAAAAGTTTGGTTGCCTAAAACGTACTGGTCGCAAGTCTACAGTTTGACAAGAATGTTGGAGAAATGACCATAAGGGGCAATCAGGCCGATCCCCGAGCGGACTTAATCAGCGGATCACTAATGTAGGACTCCTCCGATTTTTGTAGAATACTCTAGTATACCTCTTCTGTAATATATAAGCCGTGGGTTGAAGGCCAATCTCTTCAGGAGATTGTAACCCAAAGCCTAACAGCTCTAGTGCAACCTATCCAATTTACAACAAAGAAGGTACACAATGTCAATACATCCGGAGCTTGGAGCCATAGCCCTAATATATAGACTAAATCCCATGGCTCTAGCCATAGGAACTGGTGTTTAAAGCATGGCACTAGCCAACCGGCCAACCGGTTGGCTACAGCCAGGAACATAGACTAATGTACCTTACTATTAAATAGTGGCAAAAGAGAATGGCACCAGGCAGAATTGAACCAGTGGTGTGTACATGCCCATTCTCGCCTGCAGGGGCTTCAAAACCTTGTTCAAACCTTATATTTGTCAAGTGCTCCCTTATCCCACCCAAAAACAGCCAAAATACATTATAATGCACATGCCAGGCTGTTCAATGGTGGATTATGGGCCTCTGGGTGCTGCTGGACAGCCACATTCCGACCAAAAAATGGCCAATGTTAGGATGGTAGCGCCCTTTGCAATGCCTTGAGCAGAGTCACGTCTTGACTTCCAATTGCTGTGCCAATTTGTGCAACTCAATTGACGTGCCGCATTTATAAGCACCCCGAGCCTACCCTCGACCCAATCTGCGCAATTCTTGAATTGATACGAAGCATCCCGCGCCTGCGCCCGACGCCTTGAGGTCACGAGTTTCACAATCCGGACTTGTTTGGCTCATTAAACACTCAAAACTGGACAGATTGCAAAGTCTTTGCGGGGTAACCTGTTCATGATTGAGCTGGCTATGTCGTGGACTGGCCAATTCTGGGACGGTGGCACCCTTTGCAATGCCTTGAGCAGAGTCACGCATTCAATTCAATTGTTGTGCCAATTTGTGCAATTCAATTGATGTGGCGCATTTATAAGCACCCCGAGCCCCCGCCCTCGACCCAATTTGTTCAATTCAATTGATGCGAAGCACCCCGCGCCCGCGCCCGACGCCTTGAGGTCACGAGTTTCACTGAAGGGCCGGAAGGTTCGGCCATCATCGAAGTTAAATCTTCGTTATTTTCTATCGTGTCGGCACCATCCGCCACGGGGTTTTGCTCTCAACTTGTGGGTCTAGCCGTGGATGTGGTCGGCTGACTGGAATGAGAGGAAGGGGGGGAAGGAGGTGGAAGACAGGACGGGCGGTGCACTGCTTCTCCCAGACCCCTCTCTGGCATCTAATGGCCAGTGTGCTGTTATGCACACAGGATCTGGCTGTTCCAGGTCAAAGCTTATGGGCTTCCACATGTATCGGACTTGTAGAGACCAACCACTGCAGGGCTGCGGAGGTATTCAGTTAGTTCTCACCAACTTCTCCGTTGTTGCGCTACTGTTCCTTGTCTGTTGGTGACGGAGACTGTAGTCAACTGTGTCGAGTGCAGTATGCACTGCAACGGTTGCTGTTCTGGCATGACTGCTTTGGTTCTTCCTGTCTTTCTACATGCTCCGTTCAGTGGGAGCTCTCGCACCTTCATTTTTGGTTCTGTTCTATTTCCTTTATTGTGTCTCGGTATTTGCAAAGGTGGGAGTGTCAGTATATGGCTGTTCGCATCTTCCGAATACACATCTATCTTTGATACTTGATCTATGTATATCTAGCAGCTGTATGGTAGCATAGCCTCAATTCATCGATTATCTTCTTCACCCACATCGTTTGTGCCCTCTCTGTGCTCCTGCACCCGCACTCGAGTAGCTCCTTGTTCATTGCGAGCTCCATTGGCTTCTAGCCACCTCGGTATATTTTCTGATACCAAAGCCAGACGTAATGTGCGGAGGACTCTCGAATATTCTGCCTGGCAGTGTCACTCACTACTTCCTCGTCGTAGTTGAACCATTGAATTTTAATCTCTCTCGTATCCTCATGATAATGTTTGGTATCCTCAGATTCCTTCAAGCCCAAGAATTTCTGAAACAGGTGTAGCCGCACTCACCAGTGAAGTTCAACATTCGCCGATTTGACAGTCACATCTTGTCACATCGTGATGATGCGCGTGTCGAAACCCAATCTCAAGTTCTCGGCTACAAATGGAGAAGAAAAAAACCGACCCTGGCAAAGAAAGCCCCTGGAAACGATCTCTGATCGCCATCTGTATATGAAACAGCCATGTGGTACGCAGAAGAATTGTTGTTGATCTTTGTTTTTATACCTTTCTTGCATCACTCACTCGCGTTCACCTGCCCTCTCAATCCCCTAATTCCCTCAATGGCGTCGAGGAGAGCCTTGAAGCGAAAGGCCAAAGACATAGATGATGCAGCCACCAACCACACTGCCTTTCACAACCCATCGGTGAGACGGCTGGAATTCACGGTGACTACAGATGCAGGATCGGCCAGAACCACATCTACACTGGGAAGGATGTCAACTGTACCTGCCAAGAAGCCAACTCTCCAGGAGCAACCGATCATAGAGGGTGAGGCGCCGGAGCCAGAGAAACAGACACTTACGAGGGTAAGTTTGTATTAATTAGCACTGATTGAATTAATCCCGGTACTATCCAGAATGCCCAGCTGCTGGAGGACTTCGGGGGGAAATTTGATGAGCTGGGAGACCTGTTGCTGGATTCTGAAGCCGATGATCTCGCAGGATGTTCATGTGCTTGTGGAAGAGCGGGTGCAACCGCCACCATCCAATGCCACGACTGCACAGATTATGAAATGTCATGCCAATCATGCTTCGTGGAGACTCATATTCGAAATCCATTTCACTGGGCTGAGGTCTGGGATTTCGAACAAGGTTTCTTCGTACGGCACGACATTTCAAAACTCCGTCATACACTACAGCTCGGGCATCGAGGGAAACCTAGTAAAACACCAATTGGGGAACATTTATTCACGGTTGTAGACATAAACGGGGTCCACTCATGTCGCTTGGCCTTCTGCGGGTGCCAAGAGGTGGTCCCGAATAAAATCAAACAACTCATGCGAGCCAGGCTCTTCCCGGCGACAACACGGGACCCCATTCTGCGTTTACCATCAATCTGCTGAAGGACTTTCAACTTCACAATTTGGAGTCCAAGAAAGCAGCATACGATTATCTGGCTGCGATTCGGCGTCTATCCGACAACTCTTTTACAGCTGATATTCCGGTGCGTTCCTCTTGACATGCGACGAGTATTCATTTCTGATATGGCATGTGAGCAGAACCCTTACCAGGCGTTCTTACGCGTTGTCCGCGTGTTCGATTTCCTCACCCTTCGCAAGCGAAGCGGCCAACTCCACAGCATAGATAGTGTGCTGAATCATCGACCAAAGGGAAATCTACTGGTGTGGTGTCCAGCCTGTCCGGAGCCAGGGTTCAATTCGGATCCGAACTGTCGCAAAACACCACACCATTTGAGGTATTGTATACCAAGACCCTGATTTCAATTGAGTTGACAATGTCTCGGCCTCTAGACACCTCAATCAGAGCCAGAGAACGTTGGATGGGAACTTTCAATGCAATCAGTTCAACAAAAATACCGATCCAGACGATGTCTCCCTGTGTGCAGGAAAAGGCTACTTCCCGCTTGAGTCTGAGTATAAGAAATACCTCGGTAAAATTCCAGTTTCAAAGGAGGTTTGTGGTTCAACCACGCATTTCGATGACACTCTTAGACTAAAATTATCCCAGAAATCGACTTGCAATTATCTGAAAGCTGTTAATAAGCAAGACAAGTCGAAATTCAGGAACATGGCAGTAACAGGGACCATTAACTGTCAATGCAGTCATGTGTTTATCCTCTCTTGCGTTGATTTGCACCACGGCGAGAGGTGAGCACAATTTCTAGCAGACCGGGGCGATGACCGTTGAATATATACATATAGATTTGCCAATGCTGATATGTGCCTTGCGATGGAATTGACTCAGCACCAGCCCAATGAAGAATTCGAGTTCATTCTGAGGATCGAACTCGATGATGTCGATGAGATTACCACTTACGATATTGCCTGCGAGTATTTCATTCACCTGGAAGACCGCTTCAAGGCACATTTCCCTGCACTGGTCCCATGACTCAAGAAAATGCGATGGGGCATACCGGCTCTTCATGTTCAGGGCCACCAGGATTCGTGCACATATCTGTTTGGAACGGCATACATGGAGTGTGTGGGACATTTCCACGGTGAATCGGCAGAGCAATACTGGCCAGAATCAAACCAGTTGGGTCCCCATGTTCGTCAAATGAACAATGGACATAGACAGGACACAATGATTAAGCATCATGGTGACTGGAATGCCAAGAAAACCGCGTCAATAGGTGAGTTACCACCACTCAACTAACAATTCCTGGCTTCATATTTTCCCAGCTTCTGCCCTAGCCGACGAAATTCTGGAGGCAAAAAAGAAATATCTTGAGAAACGGAATCATTTCATCGGACTTAGTATGTCATTCAGCGATCGGGTCGGAAAATGGAGAGAACTATCACGCACACCGTCCAAGATCTGGAAAGAGGCCATTAGTGTGTATAAGCATAAAACCACAAAAGGTCCGTACTCTGTTGTATCAATGACTGGCAGCTCAGAATATTTCCAGTACCTTCTCAACAGGCAATCTTTCAAAAAATGTTGAATGATTATAGCTCATTTTCCACTACTATGATTCCCAAGAGCAAGGTTGCCCAGTTCATGGATGAGGGCCTCAAGATCCAGGACCTGCAGTGCGTTCACGTTTCCCCGGATGAATGTCCTCTGAAATGCTAGCAGGCGCAAGCTCCGCGATCTTGTTCACGCAACCGATGACCATGATTTGGTAGCGCGCCGTAAGGAAATCACTCAGCGTACGTCAAAGACTCAAACGCGGCTCGATAAATGGCGCAAGATCCAGAAGGAGTTGATGCCTCATGTCGGGGACAAAATTGCAGCACAAACCTTGGCTGCACCGCCAATCCACGACGAGAAATTATTCTTACCATCTGATTTCCCCAGAGAAGCGGACCGGCAGGCCTTGGACCTTGTCAGTTTGGCGGTGGAGGAGGCTCGATGGAGAGAGGGTCAGGTGTTTGACTTGTTGCGGGCCATTCAGAACATTGTCAAGACCATTTCGACATTATACGGTCGAAAGAAGAAGAATGAGCGACAGCAGAAGCAAAACACTAGAGCTGGGGACAATATTGAAGAGGCAAAAAAACTTCGAAACCAGTATATGGAGTCGTATGAGATTACGAGGCAAGCACTCATCGCACTCGATGCTGGCTCTGCCTTTCCCCATCTTACGGAAGCCGACCTTTACATGAAGCCTGTAGTGCAGAAAAGGCGTGTCGGCGACTCGCAGCACACAGATGGTGCTCTGTGGAGACTCCAGGCCGTGATTCCACCTGAGGGTGAAACCAGTCAAGCATTTGGAAGCACGCTCCACAATACGGGTAGGCTCAACCCTCGCTTGACTGCAGAGATGGCTGCTAAATCTGGTCGTCTACATAGATAATCCAACGGTCAGCGGTACGCAGATGGATAAGCGGAAATCAGGTACGATAATTGGATAGGATGGAGCCTTAACTCATATCTCGATCAGCACCTCGTCAGAAGAAGAATTCCAACGAGTCTGTTACAAAGGTTGTCGATGAGCGGCCAGAAGGCTGGGTATGGCAGTTGGGAAGGTTATCCAAAATGTCAGATGCAGAGATGGATGAGTGGTCAAATGAAGGTGAACTCGCAGCCCCAGCTCATTCCACATATCTGATTGCCCCCTCGCATGATCAAAGGTGACCGGGTTCAGTGGTTCCGAGCTGAAGCAGAGATGCAGCGGTGGCAAGAGCAGAAGTAACAGAAGCTGGCCGAGCTTTTGAGGACAAACCGGAGTTTTCTGAAGATGGAGGCCACCTGGGCCATACTGGCACTCGACAGCGCGCAGGAAAGTCTTGGACACAGTGCATATGCGAGGCAGAAGGCTGCCATGTATCGCAAGCGTGCAGAAAGGGCAGGCACTGATTACGGCCGTTGGGTATGGGGATTTGTTGGCACCCGATGCGAGTGTCATTGAGCGAGTGCAGCAGGAGCGGGACCAGGAGCTGAAATTTGTAGCTGATGCTCTATCTGTGAAGTAGCACAGCGTTCCGGAATTGCCGTCTGGAGATTCCGGCTGGTTTAAAGACCGTGATTAAACATGTTTAAAGGCTCTGATCAAACTCTTACTTAAACACTGCTCTGTCTGCTGAAGACCTCCCAGAAAGTCTGGAACAGGAAGATTCCTTTAGGGCAAGAAATGGGGTTAGCCGAATAGCAGCTAATGCAAGATGCGTATGTGGCACCATTTGTGAAGATATCTTCAATGCCATTATGGTGCAGTTGGTTTCGGCGTTGGTCACCAACTTTGAGTGTTTACGGGAGGTCACTGGTTCAATTCTTGCTACGTCGATTTTTTTTGGAGGTTTCCGCGCGGTTTAAAGACCGCGATTAAACGTGTTTAAAGACTGCGATTAAACCCTCACTTAAACACTACCCCGTCCGACCCCGTACGTCTTTCAATCAAAAGGGGGAACCCCGGCCTTTAAGTAAATCAGTGCTTGAACGCGATTTACCATTGGAATGCCCATTGTTTAATCAAACTTGGTATAGATTTATACTCTCCAGTCAAACTAAATCTGACTCTGGGAAATCGCGCCGCAAGAGGTGTGCGCTGGAGCAGGAGTTGGCGGTGTTGAAGGGCACGATGAGGTTGGGATCCACGAAGAAGCTGGCTCCCGAAGGTGGCACTGGAGAAGGGTACTTTGCCAAACAGATAAATCGTGCGGCTCTTCGTCTCTTCCCTCGCTCTCGTTCAGTTGTTAACTCAGTTCTCGCCGTTAGTGCATGAATCACTCTTTTGGAGACTGGACGCATATCTAACTCGTGTTATCGGCCGAGCGGGCAGTGCTTCGGGAACTCCGTGATCTATATGAGCAGGACCGCCGTGCGCTGGAGAAGCTGGGGCTGCAGGTGGACAAGCTGTACCAGACTGTCGATGGGCTGAAGGGAGCAATGGGAATGCTGCGCTGCGCCGTCGAAGAGCCCCTCGGCCGTAAGCCCGCCACTGACCCAGACGAAGACTCGAGCTCTCGCTCAGGGCGGTGATAGTGCGTGCTGGTGGTCAGGTCCCACAGGGTTTTAACCAGAGGTCCCGCCATACAAGCGGCCGGCCAGTCCACAGTTGTACTTTCATGCACCACTTTACCTACATATCACACGATTTATCCGAAGATATGTCCAATTTTCTATGCCTTACACATTGCAGAATATTCCAAGTTTGCAGTCAAACAGTCTATACCATGATAGTAAGAAATACACTTTTCAACTTTGGCTATTGAGGAAGAATTGCCGCTATAGGAACACAAACAAGGTGTGGGTCACCCAAATTGAGCTATCGTCCAATTAATATTGATGTAACACGTGATCGTAACGGCTCGGCAATCGGCGTTGCCCAGCACCACCACCACTGTACATACTGGACATCAAGTGTGCGCAACTCACTGCAGTTCCAGCCACCGTTCCTGTACAAGCTTTTGTAGAATACTGGAGGTATTGTAGGTCTTGATGACCACTGAGATCATTTCCAGGATGAGAGGGTCATGGATGCGACCCAACACATTTCGATATGCCTCCGTCGTTGCAGCCAAGTGCAGACTCCTTGGAGATAGAAAATGACTCTCAGCATCATGATACAAGTCTGAATAGGCCCGTGTAGCTGGACAGTGTAGAAATAGTGAACCAATTTTTATCCCTTCAAAACACTGTGGACACACCATCCTTGTTCTCCGGCTTGGCATCTTCCACTGAACAGAATTCCTTCCAAGCGGGAAGACTGATGTAGCTGCACCGATCATCGACGAGTGCATCACATTCTCCACAAGGAACTGTCCATCCCCGGAAGGTACACGTAGCACCGTTACCACTAGCTTCACATCGGTTACACACGCAAGTAGGCTATGATGTATTGTTGTCAGCTCGGTATATATGTGAGAATCATATACGAACTTTGCGTTCTCTAAACATAGCCATTATCCTCTCCGGTTGGGAAGCCATAGCGCAAGGTTGAGGTCACTGTCCAAAGTGGCATAATATATAATTGTGCGGAATTGAGCAGTGGCCGATGCCCGGGCGCTCTTCAACCTCCGCCCCGGTTGTGGAGAGGCAATCGTGAAATTACACAGGGGAATCCAAAATTTTGTGGAATTTGAGCGGAGATTACACGGGTGCACCGAGGTAGACACACCTAGACTACGTGTGGCTACACCATGTAGACCTAAGTAGGCAACAGGTCGGTGTACCCTTGGTCTATCCCGTAGACAGACCCTCGGTCTACCCATGGGCGGAACGCAGTGGTTAGCGGTTGAGCGTGCCCCAGGGTGAATCATCGATGCCAGAAGTGTCGGTGAGGACGCGGTGGAGCTCATTGTCATCGCCGGAGGCTTCCGTGACGGAATCTAGCAGAAGCGTTGCGAGAGCTTCTATCTTCTTTATGAGGGTGAGAACTTTCATGGCTGAATCATCGTGTCAGCCCAGGAAGACGCGTCGAGATGCGTGTCCAATCACGCACCATCCAAGGCCCGCTGCTGGTCAGCAGTAGGGGCTTCGCTGTTATTGCTGTCGGCAACGCGGGCAGAAGGGAATGCGTTTCGGCGGGGTTGCGCCCTGGCTGGCGCAGAGGCGTTGGAATGCGACATAGTTGACTTGCCTGTGGATCAGCTAAGCGCACGGGACTTGGGGGGATCTAAGTGTTGTTTATTGCAAAATAGGTTGAAGATTTATACACTGAGTGATAAATGAGTAAAAATAAAATCAAACGGTACCAGGTATACGGCTCTAGGACAGTAGCGGAGGTCGGGTCCATGGAAATCGTACATGGAATGGTGTATAAGTCGACAATCGGGGCTCAAATCAGGGTACGGGTGCGATTGGGTCGGGTTGGACAATTTCTCGCGCAGGGTGGGTGGAGGGAAGACACGATCCAAGTGGAAGATGGTGGCGGTCGGACAATTTCGGGCAGGGTCGGTGGCCAGATGGTGACGGATGTCGGGTCAGACAATTTGTCGCGCGCGTAATAAGTCTGAATGCCGCCTCAAACAGAGTAGTTGTTGTGGTAAGTGGTTTTGCAATCTAACCGACAATATATCAGCTTGTCCACAATGTACATAGTCAAATGCCCTGACATACATGAGCAGTGGAGGTGTACAGCATAGGTCGCACATGCACCGTCACTGAGAGTACAACTTTTCGAACATTGTCCTTGTCCTTGGGAAGTTTGGAATTGAGGCATCTCGGGGTAGTGCACTGTTTGTTTGGAGGTAAAAGCATACGAGCGGCTATATAGTCATGAATAACAATCTAGTGGCATGAGTGTAAGGTCCTACTCAGAAGGTGATCAAGTTCGTAGTCTGGGAACTTTTGTGCATCTCTTCCCATGCCGCCGTCGGTGGCCAGATGGTCGCGGATGTCGGATCAGAATTTCTCGCGCAGGATCGGCGGACAGAAGACACGATCCAAGCTGAAGATGGTGGCGCGCGCGATTTACAAGGCCTGCGCGTGTCGATTTAGCTCAAAATTAAAAAGGGGTTAAGGACAGACCTGCCAACCATCTACACATGAGATGATCCGAAAATTCCCAGGTCAGCGCCTCGGTTTAGTTTTCATTTGTTTATGGTGACAGTGAAAGGGTCCTGATGGCGCTTATGTAATGGCTCCCATCACCGGAATTTTGGCAAATTCAGTTGGTCCATTGTAAGTACGGGGTCATGTTGGAGATACAAGCCGAAGCGCGATGATGCGCCCCGACCATGTGAGAACATCACGGAATGTTCCCGAACATTCCGCTCCACAAGTCGGGGAGCGCTCACTCAGCCCGAGCTTCAGACTTGAACATTGTAGATAGTTCTAGTAATACTTGTACAGTAGTATAATATGATTAAATTCACATGCCGTGGCCGCCTGCGGTAAGCGGCGAGCTCGCGGGGATACAGAGTCGAAGCGAGGGACAGTAATTCGTGGGAATTTTCCCACAGCCACCGAACCAAACATACGCAGCCCGCACATTGATGCCATCACTCACAAATCGGGATCCCTTGATAGAATCGGGGAGCAAGCTCCCCAATAAGCTGGTCTATTCCAGCACTAATAATCATCTCTTCTCAACTATAAACTTCTACAGGTTATTGGCCCCCGTGCTTAAATAACTGGAGAACGAAATCCACATACCTCTCACCTTATAATTATCCACCAAACTCATGTCGACAAACACTCTTTCCTCCACTGCGAAACTCGGCGAATACTTCGCCAAACTCCCCGCTTGCAAAGCTGATGGCATGAACTGGATCTTCTTTCGTGATCGGTTCTTGTTCGCAGTTGATGCCGCTGGTCTAAGCGACCATTTCGAGGATGCACCCATCGGAACAGCACAGGAGCCCTCGGCACTCACCGTGATTGACCCCACACAGCCTACCGCCGAGGAAACCAAAGCAACGACGGATTATCTGCATAGGCGACGGTTCTGGAAATCAGAACAGGCCGTCATCAAACAGGGGATCGCATCAATGATACCAGACTCACTGTTCTTCAAGGTTAAGGGGGAGAAGACGGCAAAGGAAATGGGGACGAAGGTGAAGGGGGAATACGAGAACAAGTCGAAGATGGTCACAGTTGATCTGCACAGGAAGCTTCAAGATGAGCGTTGCGCAGAAGGAGGTGATGTAAAGGCTCACCTCACCAAGCTGCAGTCCATACGCGAGGATCTCATGGCGATGGGAGCAGACCCAGGGGGCGATAATTTCGTCGCAATTGTCCTCGATTCCCTCCCCACTACATTCGAAACATACCTCTCGGCACTTACGGGTGCAGCAACACTTCTTGGCAAAGATCTCGACCCAGACACGGTGCTACAGGGCATCAGTGACGAGGCTGACCGACGATCGGTCCGGGCCAATGGAAAAGACGAGAAGGAAGCCGCGTTCTATGGGAACAGCCGAAGAAGACGATGGAATGTTACAACTGCTGTAAAAAGGGGCACATGGTGAAAGATTGCTGGGCGAAGGGAGGAGGAAAGGAGGGCCAGAACCCGCACAAGAAAGGTGGTGGGAAAGCCAATACTGCCAAGGGTGAAGAGGATTTGGAGGCTGCATGGATGGCAGCAATATATGGGCCGGACGACGATGAAGAATTGGATTTATTCGAGGATTGGGATGCGGACCAGGGAGAAGCCGAGGATCTGTACGCGGATATGCCTGCCCTGGAGGACGTTTCTGACAGCGAAGATGAAGAGGATGACTCCGTGGACGAAGAAGACACAGAGAAGACATCACGCATAAACTCGTCGCAGCAGCCGTTACCATTGAACCCAAATATGAAGTCGAAATTTATGACTCGGGTGCTACACAGCACATGACCCATCACGACATCGATTGACGAACTACCGAGCTATTGAGCCAAGGGGGATCATGGCGGCTGATAACAAACGGTTCGAAGCACTCGGAAAAGGAGACATGTACGTCCAGGTCCCAAACGGCAAAAATGGTTCAACAAAAGTTCTCGTAAAGGATGTGTTATATGCACCAAAACTTGGGGTTACCCTCATCTCCATCGCTCGCATCACACAGGCCGGATATTCACTCCATTTCCGACAGCAGGAGTGCCGCATTTTCGATACCCGAGATCGCCGGATCGGCGCAATACCTCTCGTTAATGGCCTATATCGAGTTCAAGTCGAAATTCCTTCATCTCACGCTAATTTAGCGGAGGAAGGACCACTTGTGGTGACACCAGACGAGCTGCACATAATTATGGGACACATACCTGTGGACGCCGCAAAGAAATTGGTCAAAAATCAGTTGGTTGATGGAGTAGAGTTGGATGAGACTCAACCTACCTCCAATAATGAATGCAAGTCATGCCTGCATGGCAGGATGACACGGAAACCAATCCCCAAGGGTACAGAAAGGGAGGCAGCCGGAGAAATGGGCGATGAAATTCACTCAGATGTATGGGGACCTGCACCTGTCGAGACCACGCAGCACAATAAATATTATGTTTCGTTCACGGACGAAGCAACCCGATACACCGCTATTGTCCTGATGCACTCGAAGGACGAGATATTTCAGGCATTTCAAGACCTGGTGGCACGCTGGGAGAAGGAATATGGGATAACGATAAAAATCCTACACTCGGATCGCGGAGGAGAATACAAAAGTAATGCATTCGATGCTTACCTTGCCGAGTCCGCTGACCACTCCACTGGCAACTCCACCTCTGAATCCAAGGGCTAAATCACCCAAGGCAATGGCTCCCAGGGATATTTCGAGCACGATAGATGTGAAGAACATCATCGAGGGCACTAGAACACGTCGTTCAGCCCACATCATGCACACTGACTCCCCGCTGGAAAATTTACTCAACACGGAGTTTGCATATGTCGGCATTAGAAATATGTCGGACTCACCTACGGTCGAAGAAGCAATGAAGCGGCCTGATTGGCCGCAGTTTAAAGAGGCAATGGATGTCGAGATGGAAGCAATGAAGAGGACCGGCACGTTCGGGAACGGACTTGTCCCGAGGCCGATCAGCAGAAATGTGGTCGGATCGAAATGGGCACTGCGGATCAAGCGCAAGGCCAATGGCGAGATCGACAAGTATAAGGCCCGTCTAGTTGCACGAGGCTTCACCCAAGTCCAGGGTGTCAATTATTTTGAAACATTCTCACCCACCGCCAAACTCTCATCTCTCCGCACTATTCTGTCCATCGCGACACGATTTGATTGGGACATCAAGGTGTTTGATTACTCTGCCGCATTCTTGAACAGCGAGTTCACACCAGATGAGGAGATATATATGGAGCAAGCACCCCATTACACGAATGGGAACCAAGGAGATGTCATCCGACTGCACCGCACAATTTACGGGCTCAAACAGTTGAGCCGAAAGTGGTATGAAAAATTGACATCATCACTCACTACTCTCAGCATCTATCCACCTCGCTCCGATCATGCTGTCTACCGCCTAGCTAGAAGCAATCAGCTCGCACTCCTTGCCATCCATATAGATGACAGCACCATCACTGGAAACTCACCGGCATTGATCGACGAAATCCAGGAGGATATAGGTCGCATGTTCAAAATCACCATGCTCGGGCCGGTTAATTGGCTACTTGACATGGAAGTAACCCGCAATCGCGAGAAGGGCACGCTGGCACTCTCGCAAAAAACTTACATCGATTCCCTCCTTCGGAAATTCAATATGACCAATTGCAAACCAGTCTCAGTCCCACTCGATCCCACGGCTCACCTTACACGTGAACAATGACCAGATGCCGTTGATGAGATGCGGAACATTCCATACCGTGAAATTATCGGAGGATTTGTATGGCTTGCGACAGCCACTCGACCAGACTTAGCATTTGCAGCCTAGGAACTTTTGACACTTTTTTTTTCAAGGTCGGGTGGAGGCTGAGGGTCATATTCTACTAAGTCCAACTCATCTTTGGCAGGACCACCGAAAATGATGACCAAATGTCCCAGCCGCTTCGCCAATCGTGATCAGCACAGCCACATGCTTGGTGAACGCGGTTGGTCACGAGCTTAGCATTCAAATGGTGGGCATTTTGAAAAGCATGACCTGACACAATAGAGGTGCATTCAAAGGGCTGACATTTTGAAAAGCATGACTTGACACAACAGAGGTGCATTCAAAGGGCTGGCACTTTGAAAAGCATGGCCTGATGCATTCAAATGGCTGGCATTTTGAAAAGCATGCCATGATACTACAGTTAAGCCCCAGTCCTTGCAACACTTTTTACAAATCCCACATTCTCAAGCAAAATAGATGTTTTGGGGTAAACTGGAGTATGTGGGCCAGGTACACAGACCTGGAAACCACGACCCTGCACAGGGATTCGGTCAGAATGGTGTTTTGGTGGAAAAGACTTTCTCGAGACTAGATTGCCAGCAGACCACGTGATAAATTACTACGTTCGGAGGGGCTGTACACCTACCATCACCTCGATGCAGTAATAATGTATGTCCCTGTAACTCAACAACAACTTCACCCCTCCCCTCAGGATATCGATTTTCGGAATCAGCGCGCAAAACCACTTCAGAATTTGACCTCCTTCAGAATTTCTTGCATTCGGACCCCCTTGGGTAAAACATCGATTTTCACTCATTTGATACACCATCTGGGCCTTTGGAGCAGCCTACTGCTGCACTCAGATGGAGAGCGGATCAGAGCACTTCTGCTTAGCTTTGGATTAGCTGGTTACATAAATTCGCCCTAGCAGCGTATTCCACATATCATAAAAACTGCCATGCATGTATGTAATATGTACAACTTTGCTGAGTAGTGCGGGGCAAAATTCAAACTCCGAAGTTTATGTAATAACGTCGACCTCCGATCGCCTGCCACCGGGTAAACTACAGACTAATATTCGAGCGGCATTCGCAGACATGGCGCGATGCAACGCTCGACCTCCCCCTCAAGCAATTGTACCTGTTTCGGTCTGACCTTCCTCTCCCCTTGCTTGAGAGGCTCGTCATTGGGTCCGACTCTTTGCCCTCAATGGCCCCCTCTCAATGCTTTCGAAACGTCTCTGCCCTGCATTGGCTTATTTTCGAACGACACGTCCATCCGACAGTGCAGCAGCTACAAATAACGACCATTGAATCCCAAGCTGGTTATCTGCTACCCAAGAAGTTTCTAACCGGATTAAGGCTGGAACATTATGATTAAATATGCCTTCAGACCATAATGTACTGTAATCATAATATAATCTTTGAACCACCCGAGTACTGACAAGTATTCACAGATCTGCGGGTTTTTTCTGCCAAAATCCATACTCAGATCCGTGGCATACTCGTGGGAACGGGTCGTGACACTCATCAAAGGTGATTGCAGTCCTGCTGAACTATTTTCGCATCGAGAAACTACATACGAGGCGCAAAAAGTGACTGAAGGCGGAAAGTCATATACTATTTTGACCTTCACGATTGGTGGAGATATAAACAACTGTGGAGATCCCGACTTCTGACGGCCATATGTATACACATTGCCAATTGGTACTTCGATGGATTTTGTGAGGCTTTCCGAAATCGGATATGGGGTCCGACCAAGAGCTGTGCCCAGCGGTGTTACTCCGAGTCCGGACATGCTAAACGAGAGGTTCTCCATCGAACGGGATAATCGATAATTGGTTGTTTTGCCCTCAAAAATCGCTCCGAGCACAATCTGACGCGGCAGAAAGTTGTGTATTGAGTCTATCCACTTCCGTTGAACACGCCTCAGAAATCAGTGGGGCAACTTTTCTGTTGTGAAATTGATGCAAACTCGCATCGGGCACCGTCATCGGGCCGATTTGATGGGCCGTGCGACGTGAGAGACGCTTCAAGGCTGTGGACTCACGAGGCCCATCATTTCACCTCTTTCGTTGCTTTTTCGAAATCACCGAGTAAGACTCAAGTACACAAAGGCTCCGGTCCACACCTTCAGATTTTCCGTCCACAGGTTACCAAGACCGTGAAAGTTGCGGCGTACGCATAGCTATAATCTTTACTGTCCGCGCTAACCCTGTTGGACGTTTAGTGTGGACTTGCGCTATTGTTGCGTGCGTGCCGGGATCGACCCCATCCCATTCAAGCAGGGCGCCGTCTTCTAATCTTTACTTCTTAAATTTTGCATCACTGGTATTCCATCCAATCTCGTTGGTGTCCTCTGTTTTCCGTTTCTTGTTTCCCTTTACTGTTAGCTTCCAATCTGGATCCACGACTGAATCCGAAACCCCGTAGTTCTGTTCCATATCATGGCTGGCTGAAAGCGACTCGAAGTGGGTCGCTGTGGTCCGTGTTTCCAAGTGTAATAACCTCTGATTAATCTTCGGTGGTATATGCCTCCCACAGAGCACCACAGCTTGCCGTCGTAATGTGCGTTAGTTACCGCATCAAGAATCTCGAACTCTCTCGACTCTTGTCGGAGGTACCCGTCCACACCCTCGATAATGATTTTTTCCGAAATCCTTCGACTATCATGGTTCCATCTGCGGAGGACAAAATCACTTCACCTGTCGTTTAGTCAATGCAAACGGTGGCATCTGGTTTCACGACAGAACAGGCGCAAACTACATCCCAAAAATCAACATTGCAATGTTGGCTGCACGCGTCGTTATTATGCTGAGGCCGATCACGCCGTCGAATAAATCCGCATCCAATCCAATGTAAAACTTGTGTAACACCCGGATATTTGACCATTGGATACCGAAACAGACTCGGTCTGCCATGTGAAAGCAATGGCCCTAAAGCCCAAGTATAATTTACCTGAAATGGTCCCGATCCCAGTCATGCATTTGTCAGCTGCAGAGGTGTGCTAATAGTGCATAATGCTCATAATGCATACACAATTTTACAAATTTTAAACAAACGGAGGCAAAAAGGATGATGAGCAGGAAGGAATATACGGACTGGTGTAGCATTGACGAAGGGCCGTCAAGGGTGCTGAAGGCCTCGCCTTCAAACGCGCATCCGTTCGGGACATTATAAAGTTTATGATAAACGCGCTAGGATGGCAGTTAGCATACAGTCCTGGACCAAGCAAGCTAGACGAACCCTTGGCGCCAACCACAGACCTTGCTGTTGGCGGGTGGGTACCTTTTGGAAGCGACCCGGCCCCCATGCTTCGAGCTCGAAAAAATCGCTTCGTCATTTCGATGATACGGTGGGGGCGGATCAGACGCCAAGTCGGAGTAGAACGGTGGTGAGCTTTCGCGCCAGAGGCGCGACGGTGCGGATGAGAGAGGCTCGGAGGACGGGTGAAAGTCAGGTGGTTGGTGGTGAGCCGAGGTGGAAACGTTGCCCAGGCTGATGTTCCGGGGGCTGAAGGGCGGCAAGGAAGGGTCAAAAGCGAGTAGAATCTCTGACTTTGGACGCAAAGGATCAGAACATAACCTGAGAATGCAGAAAGAAACTCACGCTATCCCGCTGCAGCGCCTCGGCGCGCAAACCCTCCAGCCCGCGCCGCCAGGATTCTTGGCTCGCCTCTGGCTGGGGCGCCCAGATAGAGGCCGTGCGGAATCCAGCGGATCCGGTGGTACACTGGGGCAACGAGAGTGTCCAATTTGGATGCGATTCGACTGGCGAAACGTCATGTTCGGGCAAGACCTCCTACGGAAGTATTGAAAACAGAGGAAAGAAAGCATTCCAAAGAACACACCCTACTTCGCTCTTCTGTGAAGCGTGACAACCTATCCAGCGCGCCCCGCCAGCAATCCTCGCTCGCCCGGGGCTGCGGCGCCCAGATACATGCCGTGCGGCGTGGGGGCCGAGTGACCTCGAGGGCGCGAGCTATGTACACGATGGGTTTTAGAAACAGAATATGGGCCGGGAAATACGTACTATTACTCCATTCCGCAAGCAATTCGTCCCTGGGAGGCGGGACCACGAGTACGTTTGATCCTACAATAGGATCCTGGTGCAACAGACCGTGCAGTGCCATTCGCCAAGAATCGTTCGCCGGTGCCCGCGCCCAGATGGATCTCATAGTGGCCGATGGAGGCGGCAAAACATTGATAACATGCGGCGGCGCCAACCGGGCAAGTTCCATGATGAAGGTTGGAAAGAAGGCACGACACGGTCACGCGTTTTTACACGGTCACAGATTTGTACACAGCACGTGCCTCATTGTTTGGCCTTGTTTGAAGGATTTGCCCACGCATCCCGAGGCTCTGATGTTATGTGTCCGAGTCACAAAATAACTCGTGGTAGCGCGCTTCGCGGCAAAACCCACTATCTTTCACATTGATAATAGCATCAGCAAATTGGCAAGTCCTTTTTCGAGAGCTTTTCACACCTTCTCCTTTTTCATGGCTTTTCTGACGGCTTTTCTTGGTACTTTTTGTCCTTCTGCGCCTTTTAGAGCTTTTGGTATTTCCACAGGTAAAATTTCAGGCAGAAACACGACAAGGGTGAGCAGATCACCATCTAATCCATCATGTGTTGCGGGCAGGTGTCCTGACTGAGTCGCCTCGAGTTGATGATATCTCACCAGACGAGAAATTTCGACAAGCCATTCAAACTCCGCCGATCCCATCAGATCAGGTGGTCACGGATTGGTCCCTCGTCGCGGCGATTGACAAGGCACATGGATGACTTACAACAGCTATCTGTGTACTGGTGGACAACGGGGATTTTTACCTGGGAGGAGAGAACTCTTCCCCTACTCTAGCATATTCAGCTGAAGCTCAGGTCCCACGAGGTTCTGACCGAGTGTGGAGGGTGACTGCGTTAAAAATAGGAGAGAAGATCTCATTGTAGTCGATGCCATAGCGCTGCCTCCAACCATCTGCAACTAGTCTCACCTTGAGCACTATGCCACAACTGAAGGGATTCCTTTGATCGAGGTGGAGTGGGATGACGACGATCTTCTGGAAGTCCCCGTGCCCTCAGTTTCGCCGAAAACACCTCCCAAGAGGGACAATGCAGCAGGGAACGAACAGAACAGAGGAGTTGGAAATGGCCTGGGAAACATTGCAAACAGCTTCAGAGAAACGGAAGCGGCACCGCAGTATCATTTAAATAACTCCCAAGACCCCAGATTCTCAACCAGTGGTTGGTCCATTGAATCACTGAATCATGTTTCTACAAGTGTAATTGGATGTTGCTTCGCAATAAGGTTCGTACACAAATTCCTAGGAGGGGTGGGGGTCGGTCCCTAATTAACACATGAACAGAAAGTGGTTGGTGCTGCCAGAGGGGGACGTGGTAGCAGCAAGAAACGACATACTAATGGACAAGTCAGCGTCCGACGGGGAGCCACAACTACGCCTGCAACTGGGAGCGTGTTGGGCGAGGAAGTTGATCTGGTCTCAAATTTGGTGTTCGATCCCGTCCCATTGTGCTAGAATTCCTCTGCAGGGCAAACAGAAGAAGAATGACACGAAACGAAAACGGAGACCTCAAAACGGTCAACAGGAAAACGCAGGGGTGACAAATGCCATCCACGAAAGCGAACATGGGCCCCAAGAAGTTGGGAGAAGAAGGAAAACGCAGAGCAGGAAGAGGTAAAAGAGCAAAGCTGATGACGGACATACCGCTTCTACGGAAAACGGAATACAGTGTAAAAAATTTCTCACGTATCTCTACGCCTGAAAAGGACGCAGATCACGGCGATACGTATTATTTTCCCAAGGCAAACCCATACATAAAGGAGCCTGTGGATATGCGGGAATTTGCTGAAGATGATGGTATGCGAATACCTGGATCTTACTATGCGAAGGACAATGCGTTCACATGGTCCTCGTTCTATATTTACTAGAAGGTCTATACAGGATCAGATTCATTTTGTGGGCCCTCTGAATAAGAGTGCCATCACTGTAAGAACCAGACTGGGTTATTCGCCCCCGTCAATTAATCCGGACAGCGCATGAATGTTCCCCGAAAACCAGGTGAATATCATCTGAATTCACCCAAGTAACCCATTGAACGGAGGAAAATCCCGGGTCATGAGCGGGTTAGATCCGGGTGACTTTAACTAGTTATTTGATTTTTGGACATTATCACGATAGAAAAGACAAAGTAATTCCACAATTTTGTTGAGCTGCTGAAATCAAAGGCCGAAATCCAGCATACCTTCTCGTCCGGTCTCAAAACATTTAACCAGAAGAAGTCGAGCACGAGACCGAACGATGTGTCGTTGACGCCAAAATTGGTCAAAACGCCGCGGACGCTATTCCAGCTCTAGGAGTGATTCCACAATTTTGTTGGGCTGCTGAAATCAAAGGCCGCCATCTAACATGCCTTCTCATCTGGTCTCAAAAAATTTAACCCAGAAGAAATCGAGCACAAGACTGAACAATATGGGGTTGATGCCAAAATTGGTCGAAACGCCGCATACGCTATTCCTCTAGGAGCGATTGCACTTGTGAGGCATGGGGTTCAGAATATGTCCCTTGTCTCTCCGGAAGACGGCCGAAACACATTTTATGCCCTTGCTCGCGGGGCGTTCAAATCCGGAATGCAGGCCTTATAAGGCTATTTATAATTTTCCGACACATCCAGCAGCATTTATCAGACACCCCAATTATCCATAAGGTGTCGAGGTAGTCTTTCACATTTCTTTCAGAAACAATCTAGGTGCCTCCTTCCCGATCATTTCCCTATATTGTCGGGGTGGTGGTGGGGAATGTGGTATTCCCACGGTTCAAAACATTGTGTGGGCCTTTGCGTCAAAGGCATGGTCTGCCAATGGTGAATATCTCCTCAGGGTAATACTAGTACTTGTGAATTTTCAACCATATGAGTCTGTTGGTGATTCGTCTTTGGACCGCGAAGATAGATTCTGGCTGTCAAAACCCATGGAGAACGCATATGATTGAGTTTGTGTCAACACAACCACCCCTTGGAGCGCCCAAACCTGTACGGACGTCGTGATCGACGATGATCAGTCGGACATGGAATCAAAATCATTGGATGCAACAGACAGAAATGATGTTTCTCCGGCCCACCTGTTAATGAGGAGGAGTTCAGTTGTCGGTGTGGAACACAAGGTGCAGAAAACATTCTCCATTTTCTATGCATCAAATGCACGGTTTGCAATGTATTGTCTCATATCACATGGCAGCGTGACGGACGAGCTTCATCCAGGAATGCCGAATTCCGGTGTGATTCTTGCCTCCAACCGAGTGTGATCCTCGGGGTTAACCGCAATGGGTCCGCATTTACTCTCATTGCTTCCTACCATTCACTTAAAATAGTCTGGTAGGCCCAAAAAGCGCAAGAAGAATGCAGATGCCCCGCCGAAGACATCATTGTCGAAACCTCTTCTGCAAATTTCAACAAAGTCATCTGATGATTAATTGACGGTTGACTTCGAGCAGACCCGAGAAGGGCGCCCTTGCACGCCATGGAATGTACTAGCATTAAACCATGGGTTTGAAGTCAGCACAACCAAAGATTGCCATGTATACATTGTCTGGATTATTTACGAGCGAATTTTTGCAACAGGTGGATACCGCGAAAATCATCCCTCCCATCCTCATTCCGTTCGCTTGCAATCTTTTGGAGCATTTTGCGCATGAGACCGGCCCGGATGCCGATTGCGAAATCGCGATATCGTGATGGATCGCGAGGTACCAAGCCAGTTCGTCGAGCATAACGGAGGGATCATGGATTCTTTTTTCCACCCTTCGGTTGGTGTTTTTTTCCCCGGCCACTAAATGCTGATACGTCGCTCGCAGTACAATCTTCAGCCCTAGCTGGCCGCTCGCAACCTGTTCAGGTCGGGGGTGTCGCCTCAGGCTTATGGCACAGCGTTGGCCCGGGATTATGGCTCGCAAATGCTGAACGCGGCCACCGTGTACGGGTCCATCCTATCTTCACCATCCTCAGCTGCTCTCGCCGTCGGAACCGGCCCGATAAACTGAAGAAGCCTAAATTTTCTGTCAATAATCAACCATTGTTGTTTGTCCCATACAACACATATCCTGCACGCCCATATAATCCCGCAATCTCTCATCTCGCACATCACGCACTGTTATATGTAATCGCATTCGTCTACTCACTGTGTGTAGTTCACACTTTCTTGGTCCCGGTAGAGTCACTAGCAGCAGTTGCATATTTAATACAGATATAATACTATCTAGCTGGGCTAAAATATTGTAATTCAAATTGACTCGAATGTCCGGAGTCCTTTGACGCTGATGAAACGATGCACGTGAAGTTGTGACGGTAACGCTGCCAACACACACTCTTCCTCATTCTTCCTGGTTGGTTCATCATGAGCAAGGCATTCGGCATAGTATGTGTGCTCTCCCACTGAATCACCCACTCATGTTTGGTAGCACCTTTTCCCTATCTTCTGAATCCCAACGAGGCAATTTGAAGCGAAGGAGCTCGAGGCGCTCGTGAGGCATTCTGAGTGCATTGACCAGCAGGCTGCAGCTGAACGCATCGGGACGGCGCTGGCGGTGTTGCATCTGAGTCAGCAACTGTTCTGGAATCCCTACCGATCTCTACGATTCCTGTTTTCGCCTTCTCCTTCCAACCATTCAAGGTCCCTAACCGGGTAGTCTTGTTTTTACTGTGAGGGTTCGATCGTGGTACGTCGTTATTACTAATCGGCGGAGTTTGAATTCGAGTCGCGAAGTCTATTTGTGAAAAGCGCGATATTTCATCCAACTTTAGCATACAATCGGTTGCCTGACCTGTGCCTACACTTCTGTCTCTTCAGAATTTTGAAATGTTGCCAGGAAATCAGTGTGAGCAGTGTGCGATTTTGAGAGGTGATTATGTAATGTTTGTGATGACCTTTACTTCAAATCGAACGAAAAGGTATTCAAAATATCCCAAAATATTCAAAGAACATCCCGGATGGTTGCCAATGTACCCTGTGGTAGTTTCAGGTCAGTACAGTACTTCGGTGACTCAAAAGTACGAGTCGCGCAATTTGCCGAAGGGATTGAAACTCCGAAGATTAGTAATAAGAACGTACCCTGATCGGACCCCCGCGGTAACCAACAGACTTCAACAAGCCGAGGTACGAGGTCATCTTTGTTGAAGCGTCTGTCTACGAGAGACTACTAACCGGGAAACTATTTCAGAACTTTCATCACTCCGAAAATCAATCTCAAGTCAAGTCTCGCAAGCAGCTCTCCTCATCATCTATCAACCTTGCTCATCGCCTCCCGCCCATCGACTCATGAATCTCCAGCCATCTTCACCGACGTGGGCGAGGAATCAATTACAGAACAATGCCAATGAATCGCGTACGAATTGAAGCCAGTTTGATTCTCACGAATTTGACAGTACCCGACCTGCTACTGTGCCCGAGATTGGCAGAACTCCCAACAAAGCTAAGAAACACTCACCACCACCATCCGAATTTTCCTGGGCAGGAACATATGGGACTACGGAACTGGATTGCTTCATTCCCTCCAGAGGATGTGCTTATGGTTATAATTGACATAAGTATATTCTAGATGCTCAACATCAAATCAACCCGATATCAAGGCTCAATGTGAGCTGGTCGACGCGCACGCGTCGACCGAGCGAACCTTTGAGCCGTGTCCATAGTTGATATGACTCTGAGTCTGGTGTCAGGCGAAGTCACCGGCACATAAAAATATATTCCCAGCTGCTTTGGACAAAACATGCACGGTTTAAAGTACAGTACTCCGTAATGTACAGGTCTGAACATATGTTGGCGATTGATACTTACTTCACCAAGAAATTCGACTTGTGACGTTGTTTCAATGTTGTTTTTGGAGTTATGATAGCGGGCCCTGCTACGGCACGCGGGCTACCCAGATTATTTATATAAGTACTGTGCAATGCTTGCCGACAGTTGTGGCTGGAACATACGACGTTTGAGAAGCGAGACCAAAGATAGATTTCGGACTTTTGGATTGAGGTATCTCCCTTCACACACTGGGGGCGTTTAACCTCGTGGATTACTGGGTGTTCTGATGCTCCGCAGCTACAAGAGGGGCTACCAGTTGCGATGACTGTGCCTATCGAAACTTACAGGAGATCCTGAAAATAATGACAATCACGATCATTTTTTTTGTGCGCTTCCCAAAAAGGAAATCCTCGTGTCCGGTTTTCTTTCTGTCTCTTCTCTCACCGCAATTGCTCAAACTTCGCAGAAATGCCTTGGTTGAGGCTCTCGGACACCCAAGCACGCGTATTGATCCTCATTTTGGCTCCCGACTACACCCAGACCCAGCAACTCGTTTTGTCGTCTAAATCCCCGCTTTCTTTCAATTCCGATCTATGCCCATCTTCTCCGTTACACGCTTTCGTTTACGGAGACAAGACACGATCCTGTCTCGCTATAGACCCATCAGAGAGGAGGATCTACGACTCCGTGGACCGTTGAGGACTGCGAAGGAATGTGGGAAGGAACGTGTGTCGGTCCGTGCAATACCAGGTGCGTTCTGCCTCATCACTCCCGGCTCATCTTTCACCCAGTCAGCAGTGATCATGATCCGCACTTCAATGCCAATCCGTCCGAGCCACCGCTGCCCGACTCAACTTGAGCTTTCCGGTCGTAACGAGCGTTGGCAGTTCTTTATACAGTTCCGGGCTCCTTGGCCACTCACGGCGTTTTGAGCCGCGCTCTGGGACCGTGACGTCGACTGTCGGCGTATTCCAGGCCCTCTTTGGTGCCTGAGTCGACTCGATCTCCCTCTCACTCACTGGTGCGTCCTTTGCAGTCGACAGCAGATGCATACGCTACTTGGCTGGCATTGGCATTATGGGGTCTACTGCGAGACTCGATATACGCCACCCTCATTCTACTGTGTCGACTCGAATGCCGTCGAACCACCGTGGGCCCATTCGCTTGGAACCTATTCCCGACATGTTGCTCCATGTCTCTCGGGCTCCGGACTTACGCTGCTCGCCATTTACTACGCTTTTGTCCCGCCAACCCAGGACTCGCACCGGACCTGTCTCGCGCGCTCCCGGCGCCGCCTCATCGCACGGGTCACGATCCCGGGGAGAAGGCAGCGGTGTTTCTCGACTGACGGAGCAAGCTCGGCCATGGTGCCGACGCTGCGACGAAGCGTCGATAGTGAAGCATCTCTTAGTAGTACTTACTCATGTTTTGTACTTAAACCATGAATGGATGTTCTTTTCACGACCAAAATACAACAAAAGTGTTGCGGTGGTACAGCAGAAGCTCCTCAAAACTCTATAACACGTTGCCAAAGGCATCGCAGCTGCAGAAACGGCAAAGAGAGGGAGGAGATGCGAATTTCCTTTTTGGGAAGCGCGCAAAAAAAAATGATCGTGATTGTCATTATTTTCAGGATCTCCTGTAATTGTGTCGATACTCGTCATCACACAAAGTGACCGGAAATGGATTTATTGCATCATACCACGTGCACCAAAATCAACAACATGCCAACGCTTGTCAGCCCAGTCTATGAGGACCACTAGATACTCAAGGATACTACGAGTCGAAAACATAATTTACCTTGCATGAATCGGTTCATTGGCGCAGTCAAGAGACACGAAAAGATCAGTTGTGCCGGCTGCAATTACGACATCTCATCATCCTCCGGAAACAGACGTCTGGAAAAAACTCAGAACACCGGATCAACACTGAATCAACGTCGGAGTAGATACCTGAACATCTTCTGCGACTTTTACAAGACTCAGACTGTGGCCTGTGCATCACAGTGAGGGCAATGAGCATAAGCCATGAAAAAGTGCCTCTCTTGATCATCAAGCATCTAGTAGACTCGTTACCAGTCTGCCTGCTATGGCAATACTTAGCGCAAGCACTATGCCGTAGGCAGACTGGTACAACTCGGGACTCGCCAAAGGGCTGAGCCCGGAGTTTGAAATTTTTTCATTTCCGTTGTTCTGGCGTCAAACTTGATTATTTCTTTTCAACTCAAAGGAGTGGTGGGTTGTAAGGCCCAGTGAAAACCCTGTCTTGGGAGTTATCGGCGAGTATCGACAGGTCTGAAAAAACTCGGCCTGCCTCGAATTTGTCTCAAGATTGTCTTAGAATGTCTTGAAAGAGTCCATGACATCATAGACTTTGCTGTGAACAACTTCACTTTGTCTAAGTCGCTCGGTGCTCGGGCCCTCGGGCCTCGGGAGCGAGACGAGTCAATGACGCGTCCACCGGAGCGGAGTTCCAATCACTTCTCTTTCTCGCACCACCACCATCGCTATTCCCTTCGCTATTCCCTACCGACTGCAAGCTTACTGCTGCTATGCTTCTTCCTGAACTTACTCCCTGATGCTCTATTGCTCTCCAGCTGACTCTGGGACCTGGCTGGTATCTTTGTGTTCGTCTGGCGTCTCTGGCTATGTCAAGGCTATCTAGAAGCTGGTTCGGAAAGTACTACACACCACCGTGTCTCGCGAAGGCTCTACACCAAACACACAGTTCTCGTGGAGCCCGGGCTTCGTACGGTAAGTCCAAACATTGGTGTTTTCTTTCTGTTGTCCCACTTAGTGGCTTCCACAGCAAATAGCCTCAAATGGCGTCGATAAGTACATGACACGGTATGTGTTCAGGCAGAACTTATACCGCGCCTCTCATCTGATCGCATACGCAGATGGACACCCCTCAGGCTGATACCACTGAGGTACGCACGTCGCCTTTTCCCTCTTCCGATTTCTGATTTTTTGACTGCTTTGCACCCGAGCAGGACCTCAATCTCTCCAACGACGCGGACGACGCACCCGCCTTGCTCTGCACGCGCACCAGCAAAGAGTGTGTGCTTTCCTCCTCCGGAGTCCTCCCTCCTCTTTCTCCGTCATACTAATACACCCGTAGCGCCATTGCCAGCCGCATTTTCCGTGAAGCTTCACCAGAATTGGACCGCACCTTCGACCTGACCGTGCGCGCCACCAATGCGCCCCCCACGCGCCCTCTCGGCCTCGCTGTTCCCGCCGCCCCGTTCACCGCCACCAGCCATCGCGCTCGCCGTCGCTGTCTCCCTCCTGAGGCAGTGCGCACGGCAGTCCATCGAGGGTGGTACCGAAAGAAGAGGAGGTCAAGGACCGGGAGAGGACGTCGTAATGGAGGGTGGGGAACAGGAGACCCGAGGAATGAGGGCGGCGGCGGCCGCCGGGCAGCAGGTGTGCGGGGAGCAGGGTGCGCGGTGGTGCGGGGGAGGAAAACTGTATATCATTGAACAAATTTGATGTCGCGATACAGCCCGATACAAAATTGTCCAAAAACCCATTTTTGCTAGGTGTGGCATCGGACTGCATCGGTCGGTCTTGGAAATCAAATTCTAGGCCACGCGATACAGCGCGATATCAGTCGATGCCCCTCAAGACGGGGTTTTCACTGGGTGTAAGGCTCCTACCTACACTTCTGTCTCTTCAGATTTTTTATTTTAGTCCCAGAGAGTCTGCACTCGAGGGCCAGTTTTAATCGAGAAATTGACCTTCGGACCGACGTCACCGAGAACGACGTCATCTGCCGTCATCGGCCCCACCCACAAATTTCAAACTCCGGGCTCAGCCCTTTGGCGAGTCCCGAGTTGTACCAGTCTGCCTACGGCATAGTGCTTGCACTAAGTATTGCCGTAGGCAGACTGGTAACATCAGGAAACACTGCTTTGCTACCAGTCTACTGAGCGCTCAGTAGCTGTGGTAGGAACTTCGATACTTTACTCAGCGTTCCGAGTTCCCCGAAAGCCCCCCTGATGCCCCCGTACCATTGGCTACCCAGGCTCAACTCGTAAATGTGCAGTCATCATCGCGGAAATGTTTCCGCCCGATCACCGAGACTTTCTCATCTTGAATGACCAACCGACAGTTGTTTGTTGATGTACTTATTCAAATCAGAAACAAGATCTCTCGTCCCCTATTATTATTCGCTCAGCACAGACCCAATCGCGTCCCCACTTAGTTTCGGTGATAGGGTCCCGAGCCCGTAGTGTGTGACCGCATAACATTGTCTGGCCCGTATCTCACTCAATACTTGGCCGATTGCCAAGTGCAGAAGACCAAAACCACGCAAAATGAGAGCCGCAATCGATTGCACCGGGCTCGGATATTGCTGCTGCAGAACTGCGTTTGCCGTGCTCAAAAGATCAATTTGTGACCCAGTTCTATGACCTAGTTTCGGTGATAGGGTCCCGAGCCCGTCTGTTACTTAGTAGGTGGTTTTCGCATCGTTTGCTCTGCTCTCATCGCACCGTGTGCATTATCACCCAGGTGCAAAGGTAAAACTTGTTCCTAGGATGTCCTAGGGTGCTATCCCATGATGCGCGATTTTTCTACGCCATAATGGTTATGTTGTAGGTCAAGCAAGACAGGCTTAAAAAGGTCAAAATTCAGCTGTACAAGTCAGCATGAATATGGACCTTAAATTCCCAATAAATTCAGGAATGACTTTCACATGCACCATAATAGATTGGAAAAGTTTCAGCCCAAGCCGAGTCTCCTAGTTCGAGATATTCGCTGTCGAATCTGAGCTTGTTCAATTGAGAAATGTTGAGGCACGTGACAAATTTTCTCAATCAATTGAGGAATAGCCCGGGTAGGACCTTGAAAAGGACGGCTCCCACGCAAAACTTTGGGAGAGAAAGTTGGTGTTATAGGTCCCACCATGATTTCGGTGGGAGGAATTGTCCCGAAACCGCTTACTCACGGAGAAATCACTTGGCCTTTCAGCGAAGGACATCCATTTTCACGAAAAATGTAGATTCCAAAAATTCCTCCCACCAAATGAGAAATTGATTGAATGTCTACATGCCTACAATGGTGGCTTAATATTCCCCACTCAATCCAGCCCGGTCCTACGTGTTGACGACGGTGCACAAATAGAAACCACAAATGATGACTAATCCCACAGCCACACGGCAACACTTTCCAATCGGCAAGTGCCCACAACCTGGCCAGTTGTCTTGCCTCTGTTGTGGCTTCATCGCAGGAAACAATCTGCCAAATTGTTTGCGTGATGGTGTGCTCGGTTGGTTGTGGGTTGTGTGGCCCACCTGATGAGTTCAAAAGAATGAAACCAACTAGTGGGAAAATAAGAATCCTTCATTATTTCATATGTACAGTCGGATTGCTCACAATGCATGAGGTCATCATGATAATGTATACTGCTCATAATGCCTAGGTTGGAGTGGGGGCTGGAGTTTAACAGAGCAGGGTCGACAGGAACTGGTACTGGGGTGGGTGAGCGCGCATGGTCTCGTTGTGTGCGAAAGGATTGATCCCATAACCGTCGCCAGGATTGATACTGTACGGCGCCAGCTTCGGCGGCGGCACCCAGTCGTAAAAGCCACAGTGGCTGCATTGTAAAGGTGTGAGAATGTGAATGAGCATCGAAAACAGCCGCGTTACCCTCTGGTAGAAAAGCCCTTTGTTTTTGGGATCACCATACCCGCGACACTCGATGGCGGCGGGGATTTCGCGCGAGCATTTTGGACGCGGGACGTATAATGAGCCCATTGATCCACAAGAGTTTGACAAAGGGCGGGCAAGCCGTTGCAGAGTTATCGCGTCGGTACGGTGTGGCGGGAGGAGGGGCTCCTGTGGAGACGTGTTCGCAATGCATATTGCTCATTATGCATCAGATTTAGGCATCCACCGACTCGTTCAACAGAAAATATATTTTTGGAAGCTCACGGTTGCAGGTAGCATATCGTTCTGGAGGCCCCAACATTGACTGGGAATATCTCAAGAAACTACACCCAGCCAGCCACGTTATCAGGGCTGTTAACAACCACATGAAGCACGAATTCAAAACAAGAGTACGCGGACGCAAACACAAGGTACCGAAAAAAGAACTCGACGTGCAAGCATTGCAGACATGGTATCGTGCATCTGATGTTCATGCTTTCAAACCGGGCCGCGTTATCAAAGGGCGAGACAAATCTACACCGGATCGTCCCAAAGATACAATGTCAAGGGGTGGAATTGTGTTGCAAACGGGTAAAACAGTGACACGGTGGATTGAAAATCGGACCATCGAGAGGTCAACTGCACAGGATTGGGAGCTCGTCCACGACTCTGATGGCGAGAATTCACGAGGATTAGGATCATTAGATGAATCTTGTAGTACAAATGGTGGTGTGTTTATGTATGCATTATGTGCGGATTGAGTTTGCGGAGTGGGCGGCCGTCCGCGTTTTGGAGGCTGCGGGTTCAGTTGTTTGGCAGCGCGTTCGGCTTGGCGCTTCTCAGCACGTTCTGCGGCGCACAGCTCATTCGCATGCTGCCGCTGCATTCGTTCCTGCTCGTCCACCCGAGAAAGAGTTTGGAATACATCCGGGCCGTGCTCGTCAACAAAAGCCCAACTGGGGACGAGGTCGCGACCGAACACAAATGCCAACAAGTCTCTATTGCACTCACTACAAGTCTGTGTGAGGTGCGAAGGCAGCAACTGTGACGATTTGCGTGTAGCGGGCCATCGGGTCTTATTCGGCTCATCGTGGGTGCAAGCTGCGCGTTTAAGGCATTCCGGCGTACCTACAGGACGGCATGTGGCTGGTTCGGAGCGGAACAACCCAATGCTTTGTGCCAAGACCGTGGGGGACCTTCATGACGTGCAAGTGAGCTCCTTTGCGCATGGGACAGGAGGTCCAGCCACCCCGGGGCAGCGTCTTGTAGGGCGTCCGAGAGAGGCGAGCGCGTCGCAGGGTGAATCTCGATTCGAAGAGCACCATCGCAATAGTTGAATAGCGCGATGAACACCTTGCATGTCGGATTCTCGGTGATAAAGTTAATCTGTTGAGAAGAAATGTGGGACAGATGCTTGACATAGTCATGGTGTATCAATGCTCGCAGGAACGCGCGTTCGCGTACCGGCAGCCGAGGATGCGCAAGTTCGGCTGTTTATTTGTTACTATTATTACTCTTTAGGGATGCAATTGAAACGCACAGAGGCACAACGATTGGTAAGATGAACAAAAGTTGCGGTGTCCATGCTGCCAATCGGTCGTCTGGCATGCCAGGCCGCAATAATAGAAAGCCTAGCATCCAGAGCATCTACCAAAAGCACCCTTTTGTTTAATGTTCTCGCACTGGCAGAATAGCGTGAGCATCGCACAAATCTTCTCCTAATGAAAAAACGTACTGCGATATTATCACATGCTGTTGTCGACACAAATTCCGCGGAATCAAATTCTTCCAGAAATTCGAGACGTTCGTTCATCAAGGACATGAAATGCTGCCAGTGACCGGATATGGCGCAGTTCTGGAACTCATCGGTCGAAACAAGTTCCTGAACGCGAGCATAAGAACTCCTGAACTGGTGCAGGGTGTAGTAAGAAAGTAAGCCGAACGGAAACACAAGATCCAGAAAGAAATGCAGATGAAGAGTAACGTCTCCAAGTTGCGTGCCAGTGGCGCATTTCACGATGACTTGGATGAGACCAGCTTCCATAGCCTCTTCAATCCGCAAGTGTCCCGGAGACGCTGGGAGTATACGCTCTAGGAGGATGAAACACATCAGGAAAAATCCGACAGTATATGTAGTCCGATGTAGTCAGCATAGCTGCTGTAGCCCTGTCGACAACCCCCCTTCATGAAGTCCGCTGTAGCGTACCACATCAATTATATAGCACTATATAGTAAGACATAGCTACGAGCCTCCTCTACGTAGCTTCGTATTCTCGTAGCACCGTAGACTACATACTGAGATGTAGTACTACATGGGAAGCTTTCGTTTCAACAGCTTCGAAATAGATGCGAAAGAAAATAGAGGATATATTATTGAACGGCTGGACAAAAACGGAACTAATCATCATCCCCCCGCTCTCACTCGTAGTCCTACGTCGAGGACCGCTTTGCTCGGCAGAGCTGCGGAGATGGGCCATGCCCCCGAGCGGGAACTAGAAGGACTAGAAGGACAAGTTAGAACGAGGTACGATGGAAGTTCACCGACCCGTTCCACGGAACATTGTAAACGCGTCCACAATCACGTCTGTCTTAAGCTGTCAGAAAACTAAAAGTGGCTTGGGATAGAGCACGCACATATCAACCGGACCTCCATAGACCTCCATGTCGTCCGTGTGATCTCCCAGCGCTTCAGGCACCACGTCATAGAAATCTGACGGTCGACAATGGGTGTCGACATGTTACGGGAGCGGTCTCGGGGAAATTTGAGGGCTTGACCAAGGCTTGACGTATTCTGAGGACCTTGAATGCTTGAGTGGGTTGAGGTAGATTGAGGCCTTGAAGGCTTGAGTGGATTGAGCCTTGAAGGTGTTTTGAGGCCTTGAGCTTGGAGTGCGCCGCTGCCCGAGCTTGACATTCCATAAGTTGATGGGTACAGAACCTCGAATCTTGATGACTTCGTTGTGCAGTTTTGGCGTCTCGAAGGTGAAAGGATGGGAGAATGCCCACTAACTTTAGGTAGTGGGTCCTGATGAGCCCTAATGGTGCAGAGCGTCCGCCAAATTTTCACTTTGAGGTCATCCGTTCGAGTCCCGTGCGTTCTTTTTTCATTTAAACAAGTGATCGGCCCGGGTCCGGGCCGTCCGGCTTTTGTTTCATTTTGAGTTCCGTCCACTCGTTGATTGCCAGGCCCGTGTTTAGGTGTGCTTCTCCGGGCTGGTGTACAATAGCTTCCATAGTGGCAGCATCGAAGTTGGGTTCGAGTCTGAGTTGAGTTCAATGATCCATTTAAATTCTTTCTTTCTTTCTTTCTTTTGTGGAGATGGCCTTGAAGTCATTTCCCTGATGCATGTCCCAAAAATCCGTGGCTACTGCTCTCAATCCTTGTGAGGAGATAGATCTCCTGCATGGGTGCCATCACCTTTGTCCGTTTGATTTTTGGATCTGTTTATGGCCCGTAAAGTCCAACCCCTGGAGCTCTTGCGCTGACTCGCAATTTTTCCTAGCCTCCCGAACAGAACATTGGAATCGCAGGGAGGGTTTTGTGTCACGGTTCTTATTTGTTCCATTATGGACCATGAAGTTCACTTCAAGGTTTCATTTATTTGGTTGTTCCTGCTTCTGTTCCAGCATTTCGACCACAACTTCATCAATTTTTGGAGAAGGCCGAGAAATTTGTTTCGCACACCCCAGAAAAGTCTCGTGTGACCTGTCATTGACCTGGTGAAGTTTAGCCTGTACCTTGTCCGTAACGCTCTTTATATTTTTCGATTGATATTGTCCTGGAATTGGGTGCGGGAGAAAAAAAAAGCATCGTAAGTAGAGCAGTTAGTGGGCTTTGCCGCAAAGCGCGCTACCATTGTTATGAAGTTGGGGGTGGGGAAGACGGTGGTGGGGAAGACGATGGTGGGGTAAGGAGAGAAAGAGGCGACGTGGCATCAACCAACCTCACGTGTGTGATTGATGGATCGCTTGATTCAATGATTGATGGCGGATGCAAGATTTGGACTTGACTCCTGTCAGAGTTCCCGGCGGGCCACCGCGTGCGTCTGCTCAGTTGCTCCACGACGACTCACGATGGCAGCTTTTTGGATGCTCAAGCTTAAGTATGCATGCAAGCTAGTCGCGGTGCTAGAGTGCAGACTGCTTCTACTCTATTCAAAGGTATGAACACATTTTGTTGTAGTTAGAGACTAACTAACTTATTTAACATTCGACACCACAGCTATGAGTCGGAAGGCATCAGGTCCATAGGTTTCCTGTAGCCAATATAGGCAAAGGCCAGAACTACATAGAACACTAGAGTTTCCGTGCCAAGCTATGTTGTCCTACATATCACCGTGCGGGAGCTATGTTGACTACAGACCACTATATAACACCCTCCCAAGCTACGGCAACTATGAACACTACATTTGCCTATATAATTAACCGGGCAACTACGGCCAGGAGACTTTTTCCTGATGCATTCGTCAAGCATGAAACCTGATTCAGGTCCTGACGCAGTGCTGCTGGACAGCATGGCGGTCACAAGTGTCCCCACCAGCCTATGATAAAGAAGTGTGCCAAGCAATCCACCAAGCGGGAACAGCACTCGCTGTTGTTCGGTTTGACGAGGCGGATCCGCATTCCTTAGAGAAAAACAGATCCCGCGGATGTACTTTGAGTTCGATCTGGCGAGCAATGACGGAGGTTTCCGTCCAACGACGGTCCGAATGTAGTGCACTATCAGGCGAGCCAGGTCATCGATGCTCCCCCCTGCGCCTTCCATAAGCTCAGAAAGGTTGGCGGGATTGCTCCAGCCAAGTCCCCGATGAAGTTGTGGATACCATCGAGCACGGCTTCGAACAAATCCGGTTCTTTGAGGTGGGGCAAGAATGACAAGACTCTTCCGATTATGACTGTGAATCCGGGCGTGATGGCACCGACAATCAATATCCCAGTGATGTCGGGGCCCATTACTGGATCGAGTTCACAGGAGCGCAGGCGACGCCCGGTGACTATTGAAGAGGTTGATGACAAGGAGGATCGAGACGAGCAAGAATCTCTGTCACCCTCTGACAAGGAAGAAGATGACAAACCAACCGTGCGAGCTCGGAAGGAAGGAAATGTGTGGAGGATAGACAAGATGGCGGGCCCAGATACATTTTGATGTGAGGCAGATTGATTTGATGCGAGGCAGATTGAGTGAAGTGCGGCAGATGTTGGCAAATGAGGCAGATTCACATTGCGGGAATCTGCCTCTCTTGTTCGATCATCGAGTTCAACGTACGGCAATCATGCTGCAGGATTGACAAGTGGACTTGGTACGAATTTCTTTTTTGTTCCCTAGGCAGAGTGCAAGGCACAAATGTAATTTTTAATGTTGTTATTTTACATCTCGTTCTATCTACGAACATCCCGCAACTTCGGCGACTCATTTCCCCAACCACCGGGCGATTCAATCCGGAAGAAAATAAAATAATCAGCCAGCAAAGAGGAACGGCTCACACACAGTCTCGCTCCATCGTTATTTTGCACCAACATGAAGCCTGTACTGCGTGGTAACGGGGTGTCAGCAAAACGAGGTCCACAAGCAAAGCAACCGCGCACCTCGGTCCGAGCCCCCCATAATAATCACCGCGCCGTCCCGGCACTGTAGCTGCAAAGGCCCACTGGTCTCACAGGAGGACCAGTAAGCACACCAGGTCCTGATTTTGGCTCGACAGGTCATGGATGCGTCGGGAACGCGTCGAGCTCATCGTGGGTGGTGGGGATGGTGGTGGTAAAGAGGGAAGAGATGAACGTGATGGAAGCTCGATCCGCCTCGCTGTGTTGGATCAAATTTCTCGAAATGGAAATCTGCCTTGTGTTATCGAATCTGCCTCACTTCAATTTTATCTGCCTTACATTCCCTCCATCTGCCTTCTGTCATCCTACATCTGTCTCACATCAAATCCCGCCGCTTCGAATGTGTGTGTGTGCGAGTGGGAACAACACAAAGCTCAACAACCTGGGCCGAGCGAGCGTGAGCGTTGAGTCGCGCCACGACCGCCTCTGACGGGGGATTCCCTTTCGCATCTTCCACGAAGAGGAAACTGGTTAAAAACAGTTTGGTCACGTGACATGTAAGGAGCTGAGTCATTTCCCATACGGGGAAATCGGCCTTGTTGCGCCCACAATGGATGACGAACTCGAAAAAGGGCGAGTGGAGAGAGAGAGAGGTGCGCATAGGACCGCGCGTTGTATAACCCTGTCTGACATATCTCTGAACAGCAAATCCTGTCCATGAGGCCGCCGCTGCCAAGCTGTGGGCGGTATACGTCTCTGAAGCGCACAAATACGACAAGGGGTTGGTAGAAAGCTGGAAAGCCGATATGGAGGGAATGTTGATCTTTGTGAGTCGTCGATGGTTCGATCACATCCCCCATTTATTGTGGTCCTAGGCCGGTCTGTTTTCCGCCAGCGTGACGGCTTTCCTGATCGAAAGCTACAAGACACTCACTCCGGACGCCGCAAACACGTCTGCCACCCTATTGGCTCAGATATCACTTCAGATCTCCGCCGCTCAGAGTGGATCCGACTTCATAGTCCCCGACGGGACACCTTTCGCCCCGTCTGCTGCGTCCCTTGTCTGCAATACTCTTTGGTTCATCAGTCTCGGTCTCAGTCTTACTTGCGCACTCGCCGCCACACTGCTGGAGCAATGGGCCCGGGATTTTCTCCACCGGACGGATATTCGCTCGGAACCAGCCGCGCGCGCCCGTGTATTCTCCTACCTATATTACGGGATGCGGCGGTTCAACATGCATGCAGTTGTAGAAATAATCCCTCTTCTGCTGCATGCATCGCTTCTGTTCTTCCTAGGCGGACTGCTCGCGTTTCTCATCCCCGTCAACACGATAATCATGGCGATTAACGCACTTCTCCTCGCCATCGTGGTTATAGTTTATTCCCTCCTCACCATCCTTCCTTTATTCTACTCCGACTGCCCGTATCGCACACCTCTCTCCGGTGTTTTGTGGCGCGCCATCCAAGCATCAGGAGCTATCACCCGTCGTGGTCATAATCGTTCCGATGCCGGGGCGAAGGGAGGGCACACATCGGACATTACGATGGCGAACCTTGTGTTCCGGAGGGCCGCAGAGTATTCCGAGAAACAATCCAATCGCGATAGCCAAGCTCTCGTGTGGACCGTCAAATCCCTGACGGACGATACCAAGTTTGAAACATTCATCGAGGCCATTCCAGACGTCATCTGGGCTGCAGAGGCCAGGCGCTACGTTCACGATGCCCACATCCTCCAATTGATCAGTCATCCGGACATCATGCTCGTTGATCGTATAGTTACTTTCCACAGGGGCTCCTACGGTGGCGTTCTCACCCCCGAGGTTTCGAGACGTCGCAGGATTTGCTCTTACAAGGCCGTGTGGGCACTTGGGAGTCTTTCATCGCTGGTTACTTCATCCAATCAGAGATTCCCGTCTCTCACAGGCACTTCGAGTTGGATATGCAACGAGCTGGACAGCATGGGCGGAAATCGGAATCTCAACATACGTCCTGACAAGGATTCTGATGTTTTGCACTATGCCGCTTCGGCGGATGCGATGTGCGAATGGGCCAGCTTCTGTGCCGCCCGTTTACTGCTCTGCACCACATTGGAGCAGCTGACGCGATGCAATTCTGAACTTGGCGACAGAATCCCGGACATGACCGCGCTGCTTACCTGCTTCCGGGAGCTCAAATCATACGGGATAAACCTGAACTTCGAGGAACTCGAGCGCCATTCGCAGGAGCCAGCAACACAGTGCCTCCTCATCCCCGTCATACGCCGCCTGACAGACAAAACCAGAGCGCTGTCCGGCGAGGTCCCGTTTATCATCCTAATCTGGTACCTCGTCAAATCAGCACAACTGGAATCTCTTCCCTATCGGTTCTGGCACACCGTGGAACGTGTTTCTGTCCCGGAAGTTCTTTGCTCCGTGCAAATGATGCGTCTTTTAAACGGCGCTTTGGAGGCGATGGTGAACGGGCATATGGACCGATTCAACACCGAGGGCTCGGAGGATCCTTCGTGGCTTGACGAGATTCTCAGAATCATAATGTCGCACTGGAGACCAGCGGAAACTGATGGGCACACGCTACCCAGTGCTCTGATTCACTACATCAATGCGCGTAACTCGCACAGTGCGGTAGTCGCGGCCATAGTTGCTGTTCCCCTGACAACATGGACCGCTATACCGGCGAGTATCAGGGGACGTCGGCCGGGGCGCGGGGGTGGTGGCTTGGAAGAGTTGCTGACTGCGCTTTGGACGGTCTTTGACTGCGTAAATGGAATTCTTCAAGATTTAACAAATCTCGAGGAGGTTCTCGAGACAATATCAAAAGCAGACTGTCCCTCCGTGACACCATCATTGGTCGCTCTGGTTAAATTCACTCTGCTGAATACCCTAGTATTCCCGCGGCACGGTTTTACGCCCGATACCAGGCTCATACGGCACGAATATGCGGTCCAAGGCCAACTGCACATCTTGACAGAGTTCTTTGAATCGTGCTTGTCAAGTGAACTACCTTTCAAAGCCGCCGAGACCGTTGGGGTGATAGGCACTTTAACCCCTCGGTCAGCCATCCATCCAGCGGAGCAAATGCGTTTTGCCAAGGCCATTGAGAATATGTTCAATACCTGCGCCGATCGCACGGAGGAGCCGCTAATGCTGTATGCCGTTATTAATATATCGGCCTTCGACGTCTACTCCCTGGGTCACGAATCTGCGACGGGGTCCACAGTACGATTCCAGTGGCTGGATGATCCTGAAGCACGCCAACTCGTGAAGGAGACTTTACAGAGGTATCTGCACAAATTATCGACCGCTGACCGTCTCCCCCTCGCCCGGCGCGTACAATTGATCATTGCACAACTAGACACTTTGCATTTTGAGGGGATGCCGAGTCAGAAGGTACGTCAATGCGTCGGCCAAAAATCCACTGGACGCCTTGCTCACGACTTGCCCCGCAGCAATGATCATGTCGGTGAGGTCCAAACTGCACTCCGTCATGACTAACCGGCCAAAAGAAAGGTCAGGTGATTGTTTGACCTCCCACACGGCCAAACACCAGTGTACTCTGTTAGTAACAAATACATCCATACATTCTACCTTCAGAATTAAATCAGAGTGTGTTATTTCGATGTGTCTGTTGTCAGGTGACTGCACGCGCTCAAAATAATGGTTAATACTTCAAGCTTCAGAGCCAGAGGTAACCCAGAGGCCTTTGGAATTCCAGTGAAAAAAGCAAGGTCCAAGACGGCAGCAGCCGGCACCTGGTTTGAAAGTTGCAACCTCTACCCGTCCTCATGCGGGTAAGGGTATGAACCCGTACCTGATTTCAGATGGGTACGTACAGGTTCACCCGCGGGTCTACAACCTGCCCCGGTGTACCCGTTGCATCACTCATTGGAATGGGGGAAAAAAATCAAGTATGCTGAGAGCCAATTAGTGGACTTTCGAGAGACATCTATTACATCAATTGAATAAACAATAGGATGGTTTGAGCCCTCACAGCATGCTGGAGCAGGAGAAACAGACACAGACTGCCATCAATCATTATGTGTAATTGATGGCGTTGCAGAGCTACCGGCACCAAATATTAGCGAGAAAAGAGAAGAGAAACCATTTTTTAGGGGAATGCTTTCATATATTTACATCGTATCGTTCTGGAAATTTAACCCGTGAATACCTTTGAATACCGTGGGCAGGGTCTGAGTCGACCACCCTTATTATATAATCATCGGAGTTTGAATTTGGTCCTATGGGTACTGAACGCTCCTACCTCATCTATCCACAAACTTTAACTAGGAGGGTACCCTCTATTTACATTAAGACAAGCTGGTCGGCGGCCTTCGACCGCCTCCCCCTCACGCTCTTACCTCTAAGGTTGTAATCCCTCCATGGTTGTAAAAGAGCACGCTCCTCTCCACCCCACTGGTCGGAAGCAGGAGTCGCAGCAGTGAGCAGTCTGCGACCTATTTCAATCTGCTGCCCCGAAACACCACACAATTTTGTGATAGTTGGCCTGTTATCACTGATTGAGCATTTTTTGTGACAAAAGCGATCAAATCAGCACCACAATTGCTCCTTCCCTTCCAAATTCACCGCCATCTACTCGCCTACAATTACCGGATCCCCTTATACCGACCCAAAACGGCTGAAAACAATTTAAATGGCACGTGCTCGCAGCGAGCGGGCCTCTGCACTGCCGCAGCCCAGATCTAGTGATGTCCAGGGTCCGGCTTGGCCTGAAAGCCCGGGTGGCTTGGGACAACAGTGAACATGGGATCACAGGTGAGCTGCTGTCCGAATTTCCATAAATCACTCCAAAGCCATATTCCAACGGCGGCCATGAGCGAAAGATGGATGGAACCCAGAGTCAGGACAGGCTGATCGGCGACAAAGCGCCAGATACGTCGGGCGACAGCCCAAATGCGTTGGACGATACTCTTCTCCCTAGTCTTCCCAGTCCGCCTGTGGAGCAACTCCTTGACAGGGGCAACAAGGACGCCACGCCATTGGTTCCAGGTTGCCGGAATGGGCTTGTCAGCCTTGCTTCGATAGTGGACGTACAGAATAAACCAAATCCACGTGCTGGTGTTGTTCATCCAGCTGAGATCCAGGACGATAGTGGCATGGTAATTAGTGATCGTTTGGCCGCCGCCAGCGCCTTTGGCCAGGTCGATGGTCGTAATGAGGATAGAGAAGGCGACCGCTAGCATGCCGATTGATTGGTCTTTAATTCCCTTCAGCTCTTCCTTGGAGATCTTCCTATCCCAGAGATCCAAGATGACCGGCAAGAAACATAAGAGGTTTTGGGCGTAGATGGCGGCTCGAACGCCAATGCCAGACACATCTGGGTTGGGGGGGACGGTGCACGACATGGTAGACGCGAAGTGCTTGCCAACACGAGGCCGCCGTACGTACGTTGCCACGTCAAGAAGCGAAGCTGACAAGACAAATGTAGCTGGCGAACGCCACTCCGCGCTAATCGCTGCTCCGGGCAGAGCTGTGTGGAGGCAAAGCTAAAATGGCACTTGCCAGCCACTTGCGAAGCAGGAATTTCAGTAAACAACTACACTGATGGGGACGAGTCCGAGGCAGGAGATTGTCCGTAAAGTGTGGTTTCCGAAATTAGTGATCGAATTTGAAGGGAGATTCCAACTCTCAATTTAGATCATGACCCGGGATCGGGCGATGTGCCAAAGAAAACTCGTCGATGCAGTTGGCGGCTATATAAAACTCCAATCGGGACAGGAAGCGAGATGCGACAAGGCGCGAAATGGAGCAGAAGAACAAGACAACACAGACTGCGCGGCGAGCCAGAATAAGACCAAGTGTGGGACCGAAGAATGAACAGAGCCTAGGCCAACGATGCATGTCTAGCGGAGATTAGAGGAAGCGAGAGGCCGTTGATTCCTGGCTTGTAATTCGATGCAGTATTGATTTCAAAGAGAACGGCCGAATCTGAGGAAACTAGAACTAGTTATTGAAAGAACTCGTCAGCTTATTTCATTCAAGGTTGGGGTCCCCTCAGAATATCATGAGGTCTTCTTTCGATTCAAGAGGATGTGAATGAGTGAGTGAGTAGGCAGTTACATGGGGGAAATAAAAAACAGCGGCGAGGAAAGCGGAGAGAAAGCGGCGCGAGAACAACGGTATGCTAGAAGGGACAGAGGATGGGCTACGTGCGTTTGAATTTGGAAGAGGTACATTGCGATGCGGACGGGGAGACAGTGGTGGTCCCATCTGGGGCTTTCAACTCGATGACAGGTCTACATTAGGGAGGTGGTCGCAATGGACGCGAGACGTCCCCGATCAAATTGGTATTTTCATACCACAAATGGCCACCCTGTGAACTCTCACACGACGTCCTTGCATATGAATAGATACATTGTGGAGAATATAAATCGCAGTTTCAGACCTTCCGGGTGTGATGGTGATGGGACCACAATTCCTTCTTGATACAGGCGGAGGAGACGGACGAGATCCGGCCGTTTGTTCCTTTGGTCCGGGGAGGATACTCGTGCACATGAGATTTGCTGTCCGATATCTCCGATGGGTAAGATCCAAAGTTCCGGCATACTGCACGATGTCTTACTGGTATTCCGAAGGAAGGTTGCTGATCGAAAACAATGCGGGACATGAAGAATGAGATGTATTTGCACTCCGGATATACGAAAACCTTGAATGGTATGAGCAGCTGCTTTTGGCTGTACCGGTGAAATAATCCCTTATCATAGGAACATATTTTATCTTTTGACTTCGTGAAGATACTTGCCATCTAGCCCACAACAGGTCAGATGTAGACCAGTAACCAATCTCTCTGTGAAGTGGGAAAATCTCTATGAACGATTTGTCTTCATAGGAGAGATCGGTTACCGGTCTAGGTCAGATGATCCGAAAACCATCAAGTATTGGATTTATTTGAGAGCAGATAAATACAAATTGCATGATTTTAAATTTTGATCGGCGGGTGCCCAACCCCACTGTCAGTGGCAGTGTTTGGGGTCCGTGCGTATCAGAACAAACAAGGACAATGCTTGTCCGCCCACAATTCTTCCTTTCCTCTTACCACTGGCGATCGTCCTCGGTCTCCACCATTGCTGCTGTGATACCTGCCCGCACATCACCGACGCCTACAAAAGGTTTCAGTTCATTTACAAGCGGAACGGTGACCACACAACCGCGCAGTTCTCGCCAGGCTCAAGTTAAAGCGCGTTGTTTTCTGTTTGTCAGACACGTTTATTGCGGCAACAACGTTATATCTTCTTTCCCTCTGTGAGTACTTCACCCAGTACTTCACCCCACAAGTATCGTCGACCTAAGGGTTGTCACAGTAATTGGAGCGAATTCATGCCTGCTTCTTCGATCCCTGCCTTCACCCAAGTCGACCTCCTGCTTGCCGAATTTTTCGCATCTATCGCAATTACCATGATTGCACTGTCCGCCCGTCAATCTCCACCCCAGTATGGTGCTCCAGTACTTTGGCACGCACTCCTCCTGCTCGGCATATTAAACACGGTCTTCTGCTACCGCAGCGTGAAGCAGGCGGCCCGCGGCAGCAATACATTTGACTTCAGAAAGAGCAGCATTGCGTGGATCGCACTGTGCGCTTTATCCGATTGAATAGCATTCTAACCTTTTCACGCGAGTCTCTTCCTTGCAGGGTCTTTTCATGGGCGATTTTTGTTGCACCGCCACAAGACGGCATCTGGCGCACCTGCCTCGCGTCGGTCGTTCTCCGAGTCTCGCCTATCTCACACAGACTTATGACGTCTCATCAGAAACACCCCGAGCGCCACGCTTATTGTGCCATTCATCCTTGCGCAAGTGGTGCTCACCCGACATCTCGCCTGGAAATTCGGATATCTCGAAGTGAGACAGTGACCAGTGCCTTTGGAGATGCGTGGATCTATGGAAAGCCGGAGCACCACGCTTTGAAACAGTCCTCATGAAAGGATGGCATCGATCCATCCTCACTAATTCAGACCGAAAGACATGAACAGTGATCTAGATTGTCGTAGTGTAAGCGTAAGAGCGGATAGGAATAGCAAGAGTCAAAGAGTTGAACCTGAGTTGCTCCATGCAATCCTGAGGATCGATACACATGTGTACTCAAACCTCATTGGCATACCCAGCAGCCCATTGTGATTCTGTGATTCTGTGTTTTGCTCTAAATACGGGTTCAACAATGTTCACCCATCTATAACTATTTCCTGAATATCTCTGTAATATCACGAGATTTGGGCATTTCTTGCTGCGACCCTCATACCATCATGAAGCCGCTATGAATTGATGCATCCATGGGGAAAAAAATATTGGGAGGCGGCACTCTGCTGGCGGCAATGCTGCATGACGTGACAATTTGGCGGCATTTGGCGTCACAGTGGCGGCAATGGCGGCACTTTCACCGTGCCCCTGTGTCTAGGCCCAAAATTTTTCTCCGGCTAGCGGCAGCTAGGTGATCCGTACCATAGTCTGGGCCGAGTTCTGCCAGTCTGCCGGGCAGGAGGGCAATCCCCAGGGCGCGGCAGAACTGGCAGATCAAAATGCGGAAATACCAAACTGCACCTCCGGATAAACTTACACACACCAAACACACCGGAGCATGGCACAAGTGTCGCATAAAATATTTCGACGTCAGCTTGCTTGAATGTTGCCCCATACGCGAGGTATCGATGTTGTTGCGATCGCAGCCCGGTCGCCAATATTATGACTTGGGATTGGGCCTCTTCGAGGCGGGTGCCGAACCTTTGGATTCATGTTTCGTGAAAGATGCCTGGCAGAACTTAAGTGGTGGTGGCCAGCCTGGCCCAGCCAGTGGGCGATGTGAGCCTCATCGCACCTAGCTAGGCTTTGTAAATTGCCCAAATTCAGCCTAAAAGCGAAATAATATGGTACTTGTAAACCATCTTAAGACGGATTCAGGATTGAGCGCAATACGGTGTTTCAGAATTAGAATTTCGGGCCCAACTTGCGCCCCAACTCGTGCCCCAACTTTCATCAACTTGAGGCACAAGTTGGGGCACAAAATCGGAGTTGGATGTCAAGCCGTGCATAAGAGCTCGACTTGACATCCAACTTGTGCCCCAACTTGATGCCCCAACTCGGTGCCTCAACTTCGGCTAATCTGTTCTCGGGCTGGCAGCGCATATTTTCGTGATACGCGGCCACAACCTTGCCTCAACTTCGAAGTTATGAGCGAAAAAAACTTGGTTAGGTGTTTCACGATTGAGTCCTCAACTTGTGCCTCAGGGTCAAGTTGAGGTCAGGTTGGGATCGGAGTTGGGGCACAAGTTGGGCCCAAAGTTTCAATTCTGAAACACCCTAATGACAAGCCCGGTACACTCCAGGTCATCTGACACTCAATTTTCGCACTGAGGTTGCGTCGCGATTACCTCGATAAGAGCATTACCTGTTAAGGAGAATTCCCAAACTGGTCCAACAAGCGAGGTACGAGCTTCGTGTTAAGTAGAGCGTCTGTCTACGAGAGAGTAAAATTAGTCTCTTGAAGGGTGCTTAATTGGACATACCCCCATCCATCATAGAACACACCTTAAAAATGTGTTTGATGGTGCTCGGAGTTGGCCAGCAGTGCAGTCTGAAATTGGTTCCCGGCCATGCAAGTTCGGGCGGGGGCCCGTGTAAGACATATTTTCCGGTGTAAATTACTGTAAAATGGCCGCTCACAGTTTTACGTTTTTTTTTTTACATGAAAAAAACGATGTAAAAAACAATGTAAAGCATGTAAAAATCGGCTTTCGCAAGCAAGCAAACAAAAATATCGAATCTGTTGGCGTCTGTATCACGTCAAATGGAAATCTGCGTTTACTGGCTGGGATCTACCTTCTGTGGGTCACCTGCCTGGCCACGGATATGCCAACAACGCCCATTTGGGCGGGTATATTACATGGAGTTCTGAGGGTCTCCACTGGGTTAATTGTTATTTCATTGATGTTCATGTCAGCTTAAAAAGGCACAGAAAATTCCAGTATTTGCTTCTTGGGTGCCTGTGTCAATGCAGGACTCGGGAAACACAGTTTTCTCGACATTCGTTCCTTGCTTGCTTGTTCATTCATATCTCACAAATTTTTGTAGCCGAGTCGACCTCCATTCCCTTTTTTATTACTGAAATCCATTTAAGTTGATTTCTCTTCATCATTCTGATTTTTGGGAGACTGGCTTTACTGAAGAAGTCCCGAGTCGGCGAAACAGCCAGAACAATTTTATCGACCTGTACCCGCAGTATTGCATGCAGAGGCTTCTTGACGAATGACGGGGGCGCGTCCTTGTCGAGGGAAATTGTTCTGTTTATTTACATTTTGTATCCGGGCCCACTCATTAACCGTTTCAAATTACCCTCTTTATAAAATTACGTGTGTCTGTCTGTCCATCTGAAGCCTTTAAACTCCGCAATCTCCTCTGTTAAAATTGGGGCTCCGCCTTCTCAACAATCCCCAATGCCGGCGCAAATTGGCGCAATCGGCTGAGCAGGCTCCTAGTGCCGACGGTTGCGAGTCCGATGCGGATGCGTGCCGCTATTCCCCACAATCACCCTTCATCAGTTCTCCTTCGGATATACTCACGAATCTCGCAGATTCCCCATAAATCGCTAAATAAGTACGGGCTGTTCCAGACGGTCGTCGTTCCCGGATGAAGTACGGCCTCCCCACGCCGGTCTCTGTTCAAGTTTTTGGCGAGTTCATTGATTCATATGATTTCTTTAACTATTCTGACATCATCGAGTGCATCCCCAGCACCGGCTCCGATTTTGGGTTTCTACAGTTTCGCAACATCTCAACTCAAAGTAAGGTATCTACGCTTTCCGGCAACGGTGTCTGATGCCTTTCATTTTCTTCCGCAGGGCATTCTATTCTTGGACTCCTGAGAACGCGTGTTGAGTCGACGAGGTGGGTTCGATCTGACATTATCTCTTGCACTTTCCCATGTTCGTATCCCGTGAACCCCCATGCTGTAATGGTAAACGACGCTGAACATTGCCGGAGTTGTTCAATCCTACCAATACCCCAATCCAGTTTCCGTTTGTTTTCCGTGTCCAGCTGACTCTTCAGGGTATGTTCACTCCTTGAATAGCCGCATTAATCCAACCTTTCGTTTGAATTTAATTCGCGGGTGCAACATTGTAAGAGTGTCAGAGCGAGTATTACCCTAACCCAATAGTTATTGTGCCCCAGGAAATCCGATCAGTTTCAATAAACGCCAACTCAACGTCAACCGCCTATGCCGGAGCGTAGCGAAGGCATGTCTTGTATATAGTTGGGGAGCTGGGTTTGTGAGCAATTTTGGGGTCAATTCAATTTACCGGCATCTAGGCATGTTCAAATAACCTAGATTTTTGCGAGGGAGGAATTTTATGCATTCTTGAACTTGTGATAGAGCCAAAATCTGCAATATCCTAGTTTATCATGCTTGTAATGACATTGAGACAACAACAATACACTGCAATCAGCAAATGGTGTGATATTTGGATCCACTGCTGAACTCTTTGCATATCTGACTCTATCACATCTTTCAAAACGTATTTGAGCCTTTTCTGACAAAAATCTACATCATTTGGATATGTCTAGATGCCTGTAAACTGTATTCATCCACAAAATGGCCCCTCAAGCAATGCAACTGAATATATAATATCTTTGCAAGTTTCCTTCTACCACTAATTCCACATGGATTAGCTGAGTATTTCTATCCAGATTTCACATGAATCGGCGCAGAACCCACTCAGATACCGGGAATTCTTTGAAAATGTCTCAAAACAGAATATTTCTGATCCGCGCCTTTGGTACTGACAACGGCTGTAATTTCATCAGATATTGACAGAGCTGTAAACTTTAGATTGTATCTTCCAGCAGCTAGGATCATGCACTTGATTTCTGCGGGAAGTGGAGTTCTGGAGGAGATTGGGATGTGGACATCTTGTAGGGAAACATTCAGGAAATTGGAAAGAATGAAATCAACAAAAACACCAAGGTGCGCGTTTATCTCACTGTATTCAATATGACTTACAGCCATTGTCGGGATCGAAGGCGCGAACGAAAATATCTTGTTTTGGAATGTTTCGTGTTACATTCCATATCAATTTTTGTCGTGCATATCACACTCTAAAACAAATATTAGTGCCGTTGCCTCAGGTTTCTGCCGAAACTTAGATTTCTGATGGTGCAGATGCCTTGGAAGCTGTTTAGACTTTTAAGGACTTCTGAAAGAAAAATGGGGCATTCAGTCCTTGAGTCACCCGGAACGCTGGAGGGGCGGATTGCATGCAATCACCATGGTTTGACTTACGTATTTTAGCCACAATGAAGTACAATAACTTTAAGTACTAGGCACCGTCCATTGCCTCAGCAATATTAATGCCGGGTTGCCAAGGGGAAATAACAAATGCCAACACAAAAGCAAAGACAAAAGACACCCAAACAATAAGTGCGGCTCTTGGAGACGTATGAAAGGAATCCAGCACGCCAGCCACCCATAACATACCAGCACTACATAGGTCGATCTTCCCGCCTAAATTCTATCCGGCTAGTTACTGCTTTCATACATTGGTGTACATCGTCGCTAATATGTTTTGCAGACATTTCTTCATAATTTTCTCTATGCATTGCGACAGTATTTCCAATTTTGACGGCCCTCCCGCCTCGATTCTGGTGAATCAACTGGCGAAAACCAACGAGCCTGCGCTGGGACAGCAGGTTTTGGAAATCCGAGAGAGCATCGCCTCCACCCAAACTGCCAGGTTGGAACTCGGGCGTGCAATCATCGACGCCCAAAGACTCTGCGAGCATTTCCAAAGGTGCTTTACACCTCCTGTCTCATGGGCGCATGCTTATGCTTATATGGGTAGAGAGGCCGACGGCAACGACGTTATCTCCCCTGACTTCTCCCAAGTCTATCTGCCCATTGGGGGTGAATTGGATCCTTCAAAAGCTATGGATTTCATTGGAGCACAAATGGATCTCGACAGGCTCCTCCGCCAGGAGACGAATGCGGCGCGGCACATCGAGCGCTGCACATCCGCCATTGGCCCCCTTCGTCGTCTTCCATTCGAGATGCTCTCGCGAATCTTCGCTTATCACAGGGAGCTCTGCTGTCAAACCGAAAGCTCTGGCGTGGAAGATCTCCTTGGAATTTCGCTCTTTGACGCATCGGAAGTCTTGCTGGTTGCACACATATGCGCCAAATGGAGGACAGTTGCGCTGGAGACACAAGAGTTATGGGGGAGCTTTCATTTTCGCTGTCCAGGTCATCCTCTCAGGCCGGATACCTTTCTCGGCTGGGAGACGTGGCTGAAACGTGCTGGCCGCCACCCCCACTCTTTCAAATATAGCTGCCCAGGAAATCACAACATGGAGCCAGGACCAGATGCCAAAAATACGTGCCGCCATGTTCTTCGGCTCTTTCTGGAGCACAGTGCACAGTGGAAGTGTGCCCAGCTCTCGCTACCATATTCCTCCTCCGATACCTTGATTCAAGCTGAAGGGAAGGTTCCGCTCTTGGAGCAACTCCACTTGAACATCGTTTTGCTTCCAACTATAACGATCCCAGGCATTGCCGCGTTCTCAATAGCTCCTAAACTCCGCGCCGTGCGACTAGGGAAAGGACTTCCCAGGGTCGTGACCCTGCCATGGAAGCAAATCACACATTACGAGGGAGATTCATGGCTCAGTGATGGGCATGTACTGAGTATCTGCCCAAACATCTCCACTTTCGTCACGGAAACCGTAGAGGATGACCAAACTGCACCCCTCAGACACGGGTTGAAGTACCTTCACTGCAGGGGTGCTAACAAGACATTGAATCGCCTTTCTCTACCTGCGCTGGAGAGCCTTCGCTTCCCCTTTAATGCTATGACCATCTCCGCTGTCCTTAGACTCCTTCAAAATGTGAACCAGCTATTGACGTCAAGGCCGATAGCGGTGGAGGCCGCGCGGGGCCTCTCGGGCCGGAGATGAACCAACGGGGCTCGCAGCGAGTGGGTGGAAGCGAAGGAAAACCCGAATATGATGACTAGGCTATGACATCTGAGCTAAATACTGCCAAACCGGACTGGAAACAGCCAGCCACACCACAGCTGAAATCAAGGTTCATTGCTCCAGTATGGAGGGAGATGAGCGGAAAGAAAATGTTTCTTCATTCGGGGTAGAAGGTGTGCATACATCTTCAGGCCCAGAATCAGTTCTTATCGTTGTTCAGGCACTCACTACAGCCAGGTGGATCCTTGCATCCAAGCTGTGTCGTGGTGAGATACTGAAGCAAAAGGGAGGTCATGCCTTTCAAAGTTCCCGCCATTTGAATGCACCTCAGGTCATGGTTTTCAAAATGCCAGCCATTTGAATGCAGCTCTATTGCATCAGGTCATGGATTTCAAAATGGCAGCCCTTTGAATGCACCTCTATTGCGCCAGGTCATGCTTTTCAAAATTCCAGCCATTTGAATGCACCTCTATTGTGTCGGGTCATGCTTTGAATGCACGTCTATTGCATCAGGTCACGCTTTTCAAAATGCCTGCCATTTGAATGCACCTTAGGTCATGTTTTTCCAACTTCCGGCCATTTGAATGCAGCTCTATTGTGTCAGGTCATGCTTTTCAACATGGCAGCCCTTTGAATGCAGCTCTATTGTGTCAGGTCACGCTTTTCAAAATGCCTGCCATTTGAATTTTCAAAATGGCAGCCCTTTGAAAAGCATGACCTGACACAATAGAGCTGCATTCAAATGGCTGGCATTTTGAAAAGCGTGACCTGACACAATAGAGGTGCATTCAAATGGCAGGCATTTTGAAAAGCGTGACCTTGCACAATAGAGGTGCATTCAAAGGGCTGCCATTTTGAAAAGCATGACCTAACACAATAGAGGTGCATTCAAAGGGCAGGCATTTTGAAAAGCATGACCTGACACACTAGAGGTGCATTCAAATGGTGGGCATGTTGAAAAGCATGACCTGACACAATGGAGGTGCATGCACATGGCGGGCATTTTGAAAAGCATGACCTTGTGCAATAGAGCTGCATTCAAAGGGCTGCCATTTTGAAAACCATGACCTAACACAATAGAGGTCCGTTCAAATGGTGGGCATTTTGAAAAGCATGACCTGACACAATAGAGGTGCATTCAAATGGCTGGAATTTTGAAAAGCATGACCTGACACAATAGAGCTGCATTCAAATGCCTGTCATTTTGAAAAATGTCACCTGAGTTGCATTCACATGGCGGCCATTTTTAAAAGCGTAACCTGGCGCAATAGACACTGACTTTCTTAGAGGTTTCATCAGATATGTTTTAATTGGGTTTAAAATATTGTTTACTCAAGTCTAATTGGAGGGGCAAGTGCTCTGATACACTTCAAAGAATAGGAATTGCCTTTGTTTAGATATGAAATGGGGTGAACTTTTTTTTTTCGGACCTGGGTTTTGGCTCTGTAGATGGTTCTGAGGCCGGGATGTAAAATCACCTCACTTATATGTGGCTCTGGCGCACATGCTGTCTTTTGCCGGAAAACGACGTGAAAATGGGTCTGCTTGATGCCACAGACTATACACCCGAGTATGTTATACATAGATGGACGGAGATCGTATACTACCCTTGAAATGTCCGCACAAATATTTTCATGAATTTTGACGTTGTTGCCGTGGCGTGGCAAACCATCAATTTTTTGGCCGGTTTCGGTGGTTGACCCAGATCCGAAAATCCTCGCCGATGTGACATCATAACATCATTTCCTCCACTCCCAACGCCCACACACTTGCTGGATGCCTCCCACAGCCAACCCAGTGCAGCTGCACTTGTCTTGCGCGCTACCCTCCTGCACTGTGTTGCACTCTGCTGCCTGTCGCTCATTACGCACTGATCTCTGCAGATAGTGACATCCGGCAGACAAACGCGCGGGTGGACGATAAGTGTTTCTGTGTCCTCAAACACATGATCCCCGTGAATTTGGTGGAGAGGTTCGGCATCTGGAAAATTGGCAAGTACGTTCCACTATTCTATTTTCCACTGCAACGTTGACCCTTTCTGTACTCAGAGTGCACCTTATCGTCTTTCCTGTCCACCCAACATCGTCGTACCGCGAGTGCTGGCTCATCTGTCCCGCCCGCCCAACATCGCTGTACCGGCTCATCCGCCTCCGCGAATGCCGACACACCATGCAGTCGAGGTGAGATTCATGGGGAATAAATTCGTCCCGGTGTTCTGTGTAAAAGCCATGATACTAAAGACGAATACAAGTGCCTGAAAGGATCAGTAAGAGAGAATAACAGAAGCGAAACGATGCTCATAAATGTAGCATTACAGGCAAGTCAGGCTCACTGTGACTGTCATTTTGAGGAAGGAATTCTGATTATAATGGTTGATCCAGTCAACTCGGGCGCCTTTCGTGTAATCTAGCAAATAGGGCTTATATATATATACAGTGTCGGACATGCCTTCCGCAATGCCGTTGGACCCCGCCATCAAAGTCATGCGTTCCACAATGTTCTCCATTGAAAGCCCTGTAGAAAAGGCAATAATGCCTCTGAGCGAAATCTGGAAAGATGGAATATTTCAGAATGACCAGGACTATCTATTTCCAAACAAAACCGGCCCAGAGGATGGCTGTGGGACTCTGGAATTGAAATCAATCCCAAGGGCAATGAATTCAGCTTTGGCCCCGGCTCACTCAAAGTCACACGTTTCAAAATGGCGGGAGCTTCGGGCGCGGGGCTCACCCCGCTGTCAAAGTCACGCATTTCGAAATGTCATGTAGAAAAGGCAATAATACCTCTGAGCGAAACCTTCAGAGATGGAATTGTTCAGAATGACCAGGGCTATCCACTTCCGAAAAACTGGGCCAGAATATGGCTCTGGGACTGCGCTGGAATTGAAATCAATCCGAAGGGCAACGAATTCAGCTTCGGCCCTGGCTCACCCCACCGTCAAAGTCACATGGTTCAAAATGTCATCCATTGAAAGCCCTGTACTGTAGAAAAGGCAATAATGCCTCTGAGCGAAATCTTCAGAGATGGAATTGTTCAGAATGACCAGGGCTATCCATTTCAAAAAAACCGGGCCAGAAGATTGCCTACTGAACTGTCCAATTCTTTACGCTGGGTATCAAGGCGAGGGTTTCTGTCATTTAATCTTCACTGTGGCTTGCTGCCTCCGTATGAGCTGAGCATGACTATAGCCCCGCTCACTGTCACAATCTTAAGGAACAAATCGTGGTTGGCCGTGCCCTCGAGCATGTAAGCGATCCCGGAATAGAGACAGAGGATGGAGGTGCCGTGGAGAATGGTGTTTATCTGGGCTCCCGTGAGGGTAGGGTTAGTCGAGTGCTATATCTTCTGACTGTAATTGTTAAACATCTGTAGTAGGTGCAGTAAAGGATTCAGTGTGATGAAAACTAGCACTAATCCGAATACAGGTATCAGAATGCATGGGGACCAACTACTTTCTACTCTTATCCCCTTGGCGGATGTTATGGCGGATGTGGCGGATGCCCGGCCAGAGACATCCGCCACCTCCGCCAAGAACTGTTTTCGGACATTGCCGCCGCAGAATGAGTCTGATACAATCCGTTCAATGGCTAGAGTAACGAAAATATACCACATTCATTGAATTGAGATGCCAGACACGACATTTAACCACCCACAGCAGTTGGATACTGAACTTGGATGTTCCCCCCCGTGTTTCTTCCCGAAATCTTTGCTTGAAATACGAAGATAATGATGTGCTAGTGGTCTAATCCACACTACACAGGTGGTAGAAGACATATGAAGACATTTGAGGCTCAAAGGTTTATTCAAAATCTAGAATATAGATGGTTCTCTAAATTACCTCGAGTTCAACACTAAAACTCAGTTCAACTTAGCGTGTAGTCTTGCACCGTACTTTGCGCGTCCTAAACATTGAAGGAGGATGGGATTTTTCGGTAAATTCTTCACGGGGCGATGTAAGGCATTCATTTGAGGTCGGGGCCACAATATTCTGTTGAGTACTGCCTGCGTAGTAAATGTTTTGCAGTAGGACCATGTTTATTCGGCTTCTGATTGGCTGATCAATCTTCGGCCCGAGATTTCGCACGGTTGGATTCTGCAACCTTTCTGCTGCAATGGGATCCGTTTGAAGTCATGAAAGGGTTAAGCAGGTAAATCTGAACAGTTTCCGATCACCACAATGTCTCTTGGGTTGTTTGAGGCTTGGCGGTCAACACCGGTGGCGGCGGATGCATCTGTCCGCATCCGCCAATGCATCCGCCGCTGCATTCCCGGGACATTCGCCGTGTACCAGCCTCAGACCATTCAACTACAGCATATATCAAACATGCACAGGCGGTCACTTACATATATGAAGGCCGTATGTGCTGCCAAAAATGTGAAGATGAGAACAGTACTTCAATTCAATTAACTACGCAGTGTTGAATGACGAACAAGACGTACCGGACGTGAGATAAAGGTAACTGCATGAGCAACAGGCAGTACAGAAGCAAGGAATCTGCGGTGGGATAGCCCAATGTCGAGTGACGGACGCTGGCGGATGTTGGCTGCTATGTTCTAAGAGTCAAGAACACAAAATTGAACGTTGAATGGAAGGATTTAATGGAAAATAGTTCAATCCTAAAGTGGAGTTGACCATAGAAAACAAAGGCAAACCTGCAATCGAGCAGCGATTGCATCCGCCGGCGTCCGCTACTCTGTTAGATTGGATGGTCAAATCCTAGCTGGGGGAGAAATGGGAAATACAGGCCGGCTGCTCTAAGTGCCTGAGCACAACAAAAACAGTCAAATAGAACACAAATTAAACCGAATGGAGGATGAATGTAACACCTCAAATTAAGCATCTGAACAGTTCCCATCTCGTCCTTTTTGAGGGGATTAATTTCATCGTTCACAGGCCGCCAATGTTTTCCCGCCGTTCAACGACCTATTGCAAGTACTATTGCGGACTGGCTAGTTGGCCAACCTAGCTAGTTGGCCATTTGGAATATATAAGGGGTGCCATGGTGTTTTTCACCTCAGATCACGATTGGAGGTTGGAAAGGATGTTGAAACGCCCCTGTAAACCAAATTTGATGCCTATCAGTCGGATTGATCGGGAGCTGCGGCGGTTGTCGGGACGGTTGGAATGCCGGACACGCGGATTTCTTATTCTGGGCCGGCCATCAGCTCCAAAGAGTCATGCAGATCTCCGCCAATTCTTGCTCAATCCGCGATGTCGAGGGCCCGTTCTCTTCGCAGGATGTCTGGCTATAACCTGGCCACGATGCCTTACATCCTTTCGCGCAGTCTCTCGATTGCGCCAATGATTCGGCGCGCCCGATAGCGGGCTATGCATCGGAGGACCTTGCGCCGCTGTGGCTCCACAACTTTGCAAGCGTGTCGAATACGGCTGAGCCTTCACCTTCCAAGGCTTCATATGATTTTATCGATTTTATTGACTGTTCACTGCTGTCCATTACATCAAAGCACCGGTTACGCATGGCCACGACTTTGGAATTTTTTTGGGAAAGGGAAGGCCATAGTGGTGGGCCGAATCACGAGGCTTAATCCCTCCTTGGCAGAACGGATTTAGACCGGGTTATCGAACAAATGATAACCCTTTCATCCTCCGCTGCGCGAAAGAATGGGCTAGAGCGAAGAGGCACACACTGTACGTCGCGGCTGTCGATGCATCCAACGCATTTCCTTCTACGGACCAATCTACACCATGGTTGAAATTGTTCCGATTAGGCATGGGCGGCGCAATTTTTGATTGGCTCAGAATGTTGTACCGGAAAATGGCAAGCAAAGCTCGTCACCCTAGAGAACTGGTGCGCTCGCAACTTCATCCTAATAAACATGATCAAGACCATAATCTTCATCTTTGGGAAAGTCGTGCTCCCCCTACCAGTCTTCATGCTCGGAACCACTCAGCTCAAGATTAAACTAGAAGAGAAATATGTCGGGGTTACCTTCAGGACGGATACTGATGCGTGCTTCACTGCCACAGATCTCTCTCGATGCGACGATGCCGAAAATTTGCCGTCACCAAATTACCCGATTGGGTTTGACAGCTGAGGCGGAAAGTGAGGCTCATAAGTAAACGCATACCGGGATTGACCGAATTTCGAGCCATCCGATATTGATTACGATTGTGAAAAATCGTAATGCCAATAAAATGACTCTAAATGAGAGCCGATTCTGGTATGCCGTCACCTGCCAATGGCAGCCCATCGCTAGTTGTCGATGGCGTACCTACCATTGGCCTGTGATCCCATATCGGCCCAGCTTATACGGTACGTATCAGCTCTCATTTCGGCTCAATTTATTCTCAACATAGAATCATAATCAATATCGGATGGCTTCAAATTCGGACAATCCCGGGGCAACCCCGCCATTCCAAGGGTGATAGCAAAACGGTCGGGAGACCGATTAAAACCGAAACTGCCGATCGGCAAAACCCTCGGCAATTTGAGGCCATTTCCACCGAAATATAACAGGACCCCGGATTGTAGGTCAAGATCCCTGATGCAAATCCTGACGATTTGGGGCGATTTGAGGCCTCCAGGGGTGCTCCAAATCCTGACGAAATCGGCCAAAATGGCCAGAATGCCTGGTAGGCAATCCTGACTAGCTTGGACCGATTCTGACACCCCAGGTCGCGTATCCTGATATGAAAGTCTGGCGGAGCGGTTGTGATGCAGACTACCTTGAGATCTCATTTTTTTGCCGCCATTAGGGGCAGTCAGAGTAGCCGTTTCTCGGGCGTTTCTGACCTTCTGTTCTGAGAGCGGTTCTGGATTTAAAGGGCGTGGGAGAAACGTCGAGAAACGGAAACGACTCGAGTGGTAGAACCCCGGAGGCGGTTCTACCGCGGTTCCGTTTCCGGTTCTCGTCGGTGTCGATGGCTTAACAACTTGAAAAATAAATCCCAGGCACAACCGCCGAGAGAACTGCCTGCCAAAAGCGGGTCAGTCAGTTTTGGGAGGCGTTTCTGGGCGATTCTGTCATTTTCTATTTATAAACAATTCACAGAATCGGCATGCAGAACCGCCTCAGAACCGCCCCAGAAACTTCTACTCTGGCTGCCCTATTCTGCTGGTGTCAGCAGCCGTTTTTTAGCGCTCCAATACCTATGTCTATTTGTGTGTACGTGATATTTTTAGAGTGCGCCGCAAAAATTGCTGTACGCGCCCCGACGCAAACGTCTCCCGCCCTCCGCGCGCAACCTTCCTCAACGGCGACCATGGCACCTATCGACCTCTCGCATGAACCCCCGCCATTCAATCCCGCCGCCTACATCGGAAAAAAACAAAATATTCCCTACTGCTGCGTAGCCATCATGGCCACGTACAACAACACAATAAAACTTAGTCTCTCGTAGACAGACGCTTCAGCCAAGGCAAGCTCGTGCCTCGCTGGTTGAAGTCTGTTCCTTGCAGGGAGGATGTGTTGCCGCTGCGTAGCATGATGTGGTTTGCGTGGCTATCGTGCTGTCGACAAGAGAAAAATGGGCAATCTGAAAGTGCTCAGAAAATAGACCTTATTCATGCTTTATTTCACCCCGATCGATGTGTTTTGAGCTCACGGCGGGCCATTCAAGTTGTCCATTTTTAGCATTTTGGGCTATTTTTCATCAAAAATGCTTACAGCCAATGACAGTACCGAGGGCGCGGCCAAAAAATTTCCCATTTGGGATGTTTTCAAAGAATTACCCATAGGTCGGCCAATTCTCAACAGATTTGCTTGAAAATGGGCCATGGGAAATTTTTTGGCCGCGCCCTCGGTACTGTCATTGGCTGTAGATTATCCCACCGAGTAGAACGGTTGCGGGCTTGAGGTGCGATGTATAAATTCGCAGGCACGTGCACCGCCAATGGCCGGCCCTGATTATGCCTGAGGCACGCGCACCGCCAATAGCTAGCCCTGATTATGCCCGTCATTTTCAGCCAAAAAAGGTCTGTCTGGAGGCATTATTGACCTCTCTAGCGTCCGATCAGTGCTTTGCTTTTTCCTGACTTTATTATTGCACATTTTCAACTGCGGGACCTTATTGCACATTTTTAAACGCGTGATCATGTGCCCACGGATCCCGCTGTTCCCGCAGGGGGTGGAGCACATTCGGCACTTGTTTCCGATGCGGAGAAAGTCGCCGCCATGAATTCTGGGCATGCGTGTCGGGATAGTATGAGTCCCACAATTGGGAATCATCGATTTGAGCTCGAGGGACAGTTCCCCGAGGCCTTAGTTCCAACACAAGCTGTGTTGAGGTCCCGCGCTGCGAGTAATAGTCGCAATGCAGAATAGGATGATTTTTCGGTTATGAGTCCAGCGACTCGAAAAAGCAGTCGTGAAACTGGCCAGACTATCTCAGAGCAGATAGAAAATGTACAGATCTGGATCTTCAAATTTGCCGGGTTCCGTGCACTGCAGATGAAGTTTATCGGCTACTGTACTATTTCGATCAATTCGCCCACGACCCCGACTTTTCGCAGCCAAAAGAAATCCGATAAATAGAGAAAAAAAATTATCGCGGCAATAAAAGAGCTGGGGCGTGACGCATGACTGTCAAATTGAATGAAATAGTACAGTAGATCATCGTCGCCGCGATCTCGGCCCAGTATTTGTATGTACGGTAGCCCGGCTGCTCCATTATTCTGTGATGTGTACGCCGGGGTTACATCTCTGATTATGCCCTTCTCAGCGTACCACTGGATCCTCTCCTTCCCTTCTCCACCACCGTCAATACGCACCCGTCAGACTTTCTTTCCAGTTTGGTGTTCTACCCGCCACTGTGGTGATAATCAGTCGGTCATTCCAGTTTATTCAGAATCAACTTGCCTCGGCGGTTCCAGCCACGAGTAGTACGCATGGACGCCCGAGTGCCTCTCACACCCCGAACACCATCTCTAGCTGCGGTTTCTTTTTGTGCTTCGGTTCTTGTAACCGTTCCTGTTCGCGGCGCACCCGTTCTGCTCCGAGCCTGCGGGCTTCCTCTTCGGCTTCTCTCTGTTCCTGGGCGATGAATGTTTCGTCCTGGCAAGAATATATCATTGTGGGTGACATATCATAAGTAGAGGCGCACTCACGGCCTCAGCACCTTCCCATTGATCGTCGAGAATCAAGCGGGCAAACTGCTCGGATCCTGATAGGATAGCAACATACTTGTCCAAGAGCGCTTCCGTTTGCTCTAACTGTGCTGCGATGCGCTGAACAGAATGAAGCGAGACTGACAAGGTCAACGGTGAGAAGAGTATCACCTCGTTTTGAGACGCAACATCTCCGAGCGCGTTGGTGAAAGATGTGAGTGCCGAGTTTAATTTCTTGAGGAGGACAGCATCATTCTGTAACTTCTCGTCTCGGACTCCACCGGCAGGTCTTTTGGGCTCTCCATCTCTTAGCAAAGCGAAGGCGTCAACTTTCAAGTTTCCAAACAGGATTGGTCAGAATGGCCACAGCTGAGCGGTGATCGTCTTTCACCTGGCCGCATACCGGACGTTCAGTTTAGGAGGAGAGGAACCGTCGCAGGGGTTGCAAGCAGGAGAAACGGTGCCGCAGACTTAAGTTACGAGTCAGACGCCACAGCCCACAACATGGACAAACTTTGGACTCCGACTCGTCACTCCCACGATGTCGATGACGTAAAGCAACTCGGGTCGGAGGACCGGCATGATTGTAGTTGGCCGGCGAGCGGCGGGGGGGAGCCTTCGGCTCTTCCGCTCGGCCGCCTGCGGCGTGGAGCAAGGAGGTGACGGGGGAGACACGCTACGCGCGGTTGTGACGAGGGAAAGGCTCAGCTCCGAGTAGTGTTGTCGGGGTTAGGTTCAGAACCGAACCCGAACCACACCTGAATTCAGGCTCAGAGCTTCCAAAAAACCCGAACCGAACCCCAGGTGCGGTTCGAGGTTCAGAGATTTCGGATTTTCGCGAACAGGTTCGAACCTGTTCGAACCGGTGCGAACCCCAAGTTTTTTTCGAGGTTCAGCAGAGCATCTTACATTCAAACATGGGAGAAACTGCTCCGATCTCGCTACAAGTCGCAAGAGCAACACCCTGATATGGCCGTACCCGAATTTAGTCGCAGATTCATACTCAAATTCGCATTCAGGGAGTACCTTGTGCTGCAACCCGGCTGTCGCCGATCACAAAGTCTGTGCGGATGGGTGAGCACGAACACTTCCATCTATCGTCTGACTTTGAAAGATACCATGAATATTTTATTTCAATGCCAAAAGAGGTTGCAGGACTCATTCTCGGCAGTAATCCATTGGCACAAGATCGAAAATGAGGTACGATGACCGTCTTTTGATTGTGACATGTCCCTGAATAATATTGCGACTCTAGGACGTTGCTGCCAGGTGTCTCACCCTGCACATGTTTGCTGACAGAAATTACAGGTTCATTCAGGTTAGAACCTCTTCCAAACCTGAACCGAACCTCTTTGAACCGAACCTGTGGGTCCGGTTCAAGGTTCGCTGAAACTGTCGAACCGAACCCATCCTGAGGTTCGGGGTTCGAAAAATTTGGGAAAAAACCGAACCTAACCGAACCCCGGCAACACTAGCTCCGAGCGGAAGACGAAAGCTCTGAGCGCCTGGATGGAGCTCCTGGGGGAAACGGCTTGACGCGCCAAGGGCGCGGGCCAACTCTACCAACCCAGAGCGAAAGCTCACCACACTTGGCGAACGCCTGCGGCGCGCGCCGGCTTACCCCACAAGAGCTCGAGCGAAGGGACTTAGAAAGGAGTCAGAATAGGTAGAAACTTGAAGATTTGCAAGAAAGAGGCTAAGGACGGACAGTGTCAGGGAGAGCAAATTACGGTGACCGGTGTGTCTTTCTCGGAGTCAGTGCTGTGACCCCCAAAATGGTCACGCCGCCGCTGTGTCACGCTATGGACTTGTACACCCCCATTTTGGTCAGATGCCATCGAGAGATCCGGTCGCTGATCTCGCCCAGACATTGATGTCCTGCCGAGCTTATATTGCCGAGATCACCAGGACATGGCTTTGGACGGTCCTAGGAGGTGCCGTGGATGTCCCGGGAGCTCCGATACGGACGTCCACCAACATGTAATTCTTGAATGTACATATTGGATGTGTCTTATCTTCTCGCTACTCTCTCCCTCCTCCTTGTTTATTTAGACCCTTGTTACTATTTACCATTATTACCTACTTGTCATGGCCTGCCTGGCTATTGCGTGCATAGCTATTGTGCATACGAAGATAATAAAGATTATTTGTCCGCTCATTATTTGTTGAGAACATCAAGAAGATGCCTCCCAAGAGATCCCAGAAGGGTACTTTGAATATCAGCTGAAACATCCTGCCAATCCCCAAGAAGGATGTACTGAGGATGGGGTGTCCAAAGACTATTCAGAAACACAGATTCGGATGTCTAAAGGACACCGGCCGATTCTCTTGGGACATCAAGGCCCAGACCGTCGGGTATCGGGAAGCCGATGTCATTTTGAGATCCCCGCAAATTGGCGGTGTACTGCAGCTTGCGCCAGTGCATATCCACCCAAAAAATGAGTACCCATCACGATAACCACCCTTTGGTCTTCAACATTGCCAATTCGAGGCAACATCCCAACACCATCCATTGCCGCCAGTTTGAAGATTCAACATCGAAATCCCGTCAGGCTACAGCCCTGTTGAATTTGTTGCCAGTAGTGAATTAACACTGGCAATGGTGCGGGTGGGCACACAGGTACGTCCTAATACTTCCAATTAGCGCACCTCAATGTTCTTTTGGCACTCCTTATGACGGAGCGAGGACTTACGAGTTCGAACCCCCCCAAAAACACCCCTGCAGATACAATTTAGACACTCCGGGACTTCGGCCACCCGATAGCCGCCATCAATCATTATGTAACACACGGGCACTTGACATGATCCCATCGTGGGGTTGTCTCACCTTCAGCTGAGAAGTTTGATGGACCAAGATAGATCTGCGGCTTGATTACAATTAGTGATGTAGTCACTAGACTCCAACATAGGCCCAGATGTGGCCTGCAGTGAGGATAATGGATGCATTATTATTATTATTATCCCCTTGAAGTGATACATTCCCTCGTAGACGACTCCATTCTCATTTCCCATTTGGTCTCCTACACGGGCGCATTTGCCGATCTGGCTGAATATCCGTGCGACGCCTCAAAAAAATGGCTCTGACGGCGCTGGAGTTGGAAGTGTTTGAAAGAGTGTGGCGAATGCAATGAGGTCACGCATTTGAAAATGTAAACCACTGATTGGCCGCTGGAGAGGTCAATAATGCTTCCGAGGAGAATCTGAATAGCAGAAAATGACTGGAATGGTCAACCATACGCCTCAAAAAATGGATAATTCTGATCAGTAATCCCCACTTATGTAATGAGATAAGACGTAGCCGATCCGGAGGTGAGTTCGAAGAAAGTGACACGCCAAGCGCGCACTAATAAGAGGCATTTGATTGGTATCCTTTAAGGATCTAGTTCTCCTTCAGAGTCCATGTCAAAGTCGGCCGCAAGGTTGCAAGGTGAAATAGGGGCTCGATCAAAAGTGCGGGTTAAGCCGAGGACGGCCCAATTTGGCTAAAGTGCCTGCGACCCAGCCTAAAATCGACTCAGAACAGAGACCAGGGTTGTGCCCACTGGGTTAGACAGGCTCTATCTGTTCACTCGACCCGAAGATTTAATTTGAATTTTAACCTGGGTGCAAATAAATATAGCCTCAGTCTAACATGTGCCTGGGGCGGCACTGGAATTGAAGGTGTTTGAAAATGCAAAGAATTGTGGCAAGGGCCAGAGGGTCACGCGTTTGAAAATACAAAGGATTGTGTCAACAAATTGGGTTCCTGTTTGTAAAATGTAAAGGATTGTGTCAATATTATAATGGAGTCACGCGTTTAAGGATTAAGCGCAATAGGGTCATGTGTTTGAAAATATAAAGGATTGCGTCGATATTACAATAGGGTCACACATTTGAATATGTAAAGGATTGTGTCAATATTATGAGGGCCATGCGTTTGACAATGTAAAGCCCTGATTGGCCACTGGGGAGGGCAATAATTCTTCCGAGCGGAATTTGAATAGCTGAAAATGATCGGAATGGTCAGGGCTTTCCATTGCGGGTCGACGCCTGAAAAACTGGCTCTGAGGCAGCACTGGAATTGAAAGTGGGACGGTGAGCCGCAACGGGGTTGGTTGAATCCTGAGTATTAGTTGTATGTTGAAACTCATGTCCAGCCGCTCCCAAAACCAAAATTTGATGAGCCACCCTGATGTTGTTCGCATGTTGTTGCCGATATACGGCCGGAGGTGGATGCCGAAAACGAGTTTTCTTATCAATTTCGTCCACAAATCGCCGCAAAGCTCCCTGGTGCCTGCGTCGATCAACGTGCTTGGGGTCTCATTCTGTCCGGGGGATGTCTGGCTTCATCCCAGCCTCAATGCATGGCCTCGGATCCACGCCCTGTATCATTAGCTACTCCAAGAGCGCTGTGATGTCAAATTTAGCTTTGAATCCCCGTCTGATGGCGGCCACCATATCATTCCCCCTGGCAGTGCTGCAACTCCACGGCTCAGCAGGGGCCTCGAGTACATCCATGGATCTCTCATAACGGTGTCTCAGTGACTTTATCGATCTTATTCTGTCGTCAGTCGACGCCTGGCTGACTAGCTAGTTTCGGCTGTTTTCGGACCTTCCCCCGAAAAATATTTGCCGAGTGATCAGAACGGCTTCTAAATCCGCTCGCTGCACACACTCGACTCGTAGGATACTAATCAACATCCCCACCCCATGGAGCCCTAGCAAACTGGAACCTTCTACCTCATATTCATGCAAAACCCTTAGGGTGGCCGACTACCCGGTCGCTGATAGTACTCGAAAATCCCGATCGCATCGCGGTGCTCCGGATGGGCGGCTGGATTTGACGCGGCTTGTCGACGGTGAATGGCTCTCGGGCGGAATTATGGACAGCATGATGGCGGACATTCAATCCCGTGTCGCCAAAACCCCGCTCTGGCTTCAGCTATTGCCGCGAAGCCGAGCTGCAATCCAAAGTGGTACTTCCTGTGCACTTGAACTGTCTCCCGCGAGGGGAAAAATCATTATTTCTGGATCTGCGGTGTCCCAGGTGAAGGCCAGCGCAATTATGAGCGGGTTCGCACCCAAGAACGTTGAAATCTGCCCAGTTGCGCATTTTCTATGAGCAAAACAAGTCGGCATAATATTGAGGCTCATGATCCCGGCTTCAACCATTGTCCCGAAGCCGAGAATGGTGCTATGGTAAGGCTTAGCATATTGAGGCTCCACTTATGCCTGTTTATAATATCTCTTGAACGCAATGGAATGGAATTGAGCGTCATTACATTCAGGTTCGGGGTTCAGCATATTGTCGCTGTCGTTGAACACGTCCGAACGCGTTCGAACGCCGAACCTGGACCCAAATTTCCATCCACAAAATGATCCGAAAAAATGTAGGGATAGGGGACAGGCGAGGGAATCCCGAGGCTGGACTGCCCGGAGCAGCTCGTATAGTGGGCGGCAGTACAGCAGGGGCTCAGAAATTGAATTGTGATGGTCCCCCTAAGTACTACTGTGCTCACTTCAAACAGGTGAATTTGGAACGATGCCACCGGGTCTTTCTCTCCCCTTACTTCGACCCTTAATTTATTTTGGATGTCCTTGCTAGTTATAGCTCTGTTCATTGCACAAGCAATATTAATTGAGGTTCGGGTGGCTTTGAACATGGGAGGTAACGTGAATATAACATATTGTCTTGTGTCCAACCTGAATTGGGACTGCCGTTAGGATGCACCCGATGGAATTCCGGGATCCCTTGTTCCCAGCATCCCACATATCCCTCAACAGGACCGCCACTGGGAAAAACCGCACTCGCCCACGGGTGGCCTTAAACGTGGCAAGTAACGTGAATGGAATATATTGTATTGCGTCCGACCTGAATTGGGACTGATGTCAGGATGCACCCGATGGAATTCCGGGATCCCTTGTTCCCAGCATCCCCACGCATCCCTCAACATGACCGCCACTGGGAAAAGCCGCACTCGCCCGCGGGTGGCCTTAAACACAGCAGGGAACGTGAATGTAATATATTGTATTGTGTCTGACCTGAATTGGGACTGCCGTCACCCAGCATCCCCACGCATCCCTCAACATGACCGCCACTGGGAAAAGCCGCACTCGCCCGCGGGTGGCCTTAAACACAGCAGGGAACGTGAATGTAATATATTGTATTGTGTCTGACCTGAATTGGGACTGCCGTCAGGATGCACCCGATGGAATTCCGAGATCCCTTGTTCCCAGCATCCCCACATATCCCTCAACAGGACCGCCACTGGGAAAAACCGCACTCGCCCACGGGTGGCCTTAAACGTGGCAAGTAACGTGAATGGAATATATTGTATTGCGTCCGACCTGAATTGGGACTGATGTCAGGATGCACCCGATGGAATTCGGACATCGCTTGTCCCCAGCATTCCCACGCATCCTTCAACAGGATCTCCACCAGGAGAAACCGCACTCGCCCACAGGTGGCCTTATGCACAGCAGGGAATGTGAATGTACGTAATATATTGTACTTGGGGAGATGTCGCAGGTATGGTAAATAAAACTTGTGATCCTGCGTAAGTATGGCCTGCACCTGCCGCAGCTCTCAAATGCGGTAGTTCTGAATGGGCGAACCATCGACGAGGATGGCGCCCACCTCCGCGTCATAAATTCTCGCAAACTGCTTTATCAGAGTTGATTTTCCACTGCCATTAGCCCTGACATAACCTATATCTCTGGCACCCTGCTTCCTGGATTATCTTGTCTGCACTGTAGTACACACGTAGACCGCCGCTCATGTTCCCTGAAACATCCTCACTGACTTGGGAGACATCAGCGTTGTGAGGCGCGATAATCATGTGATTGAGGGAATATTCTGGAGGGGTGGAGGATTGCTTGAAATCCCAGGGTAAACGAAGTCGACTAAACAGTAACCCTAGCAAGTTTGTTTAAAAAAATTGTCTCTAGACGTAAATTCCAGTGTAAACACCGGATTAAACTCATCGGCTTTAGTGTTCAAGGGAGCAAATGGTGGTGGGATGCCAGGCAGTTTAATCAGCGTTTAAGCAGGTGTTTAATGACGGTGAAACCTATAATGAGTTGCAAAAACAGCACTCACTAAGAATTGAACCCACGACTTGTTTATGAGCCCAAACAGTACGGCGCAACGCTAATCCAACTGAGCCAAGGAGCTCACAGATTATGTGTAATATAGGGTTCATTGAAGCCAGACTCCCGGCGACGGGTTTAATCAACAATAAACGGGCAAGATTAACCACTGATTAAACATGTTTCAAAGACTAAAAATCTGTCAAACGTGCAACAAACTAGCGTGTAAATTCGGATTCAAGGTCCACATTCACGGAGTAAAAACGAGGGCAGTTGAACGAAGATGATGTGTAGAAGGAAGAAAAACAAAAAGACAAGCCTGTGAGGAGCAAGGTCTACTTTTCGACCGCATAGACAAGAATATTTACATCTCGATCCACCTCGTTGTCGAGTAGTGAGTAGCCTCTGGGGGGAGACATCATTCCATAGAACTTATATTTAAAGACGCAACGCACCGTGGGGAGGATCTACAATCACCGGTGATTGATGATCAGCCAGAATTGTCACTCCGGTTGATTGTATTTGGGATGATTGTATTTGAGGGTGTCCAGGCTGTGTCAACAAAGGTTATTTGTAAGAAATTTTCCTTTACTCATGCTCTCCAGGTCCTGAACGTTGCCAATATTTTACAGCTGTTCCCAAAAATAATGAGACTGATCGATTCACCTCCATTGTGCCAGGTCATGCTTTTCAAAATGCCAGCCATTTGAATGCAGCTCTATTGCATCAGGTCATGCTTTTCAAAATGCCCACCATTTGAATGCACCTCTATTGCACCAGGTCATGCTTTTCAAAATGGCAGCCATTTGAATGCAGCTCTATTGTGTCAGGTCATGCTTTTCAAAATGCCAGTCCTTTGAATGCACCTCTATTGAGTCAGGTCATGCTTTTCAAAATGCCAGCCATTTGAATGCACCTCCATTGCCCCAGGTCATGCTTTTCAAAATGGCAGCCATTTGAATGCATCTCTATTGTGTCAGGTCATGTTTTTCAAAATGCCCGCGATTTGAATGCACCTCCATTGTGCCAGGTCATGCTTTTCAAAATGGCAGCCATTTGAATGCACCTCCATTGCACCAGGCCATGCTTTTCAAAATTCCAGCCATTTGAATGCACCTCCATTGTGCCAGGTCATGCTTTTCAAAATGCCAGCCATTTGAATGTAGCTCTATTGTGTCGGGTCATGCTTTTCAAAATGGCAGCCATTTGAATGCATCTCTATTGTGTCAGGTCATGCCTTTCAAAATGCCCGCCATTTGAATGCACCTCCATTGCGCCAGGTTATGCTTTTCAAAATGGCAGCCATTTGAATGCACCTCCATTGCACCAGGCCATGCTTTTCAAAATTCCAGCCATTTGAATGCACCTCCATTGTGCCAGGTCATGCTTTTCAAAATGCCAGCCATTTGAATGCACCTCTATTGCACCGGGTCATGCTTTTCAAAATGCCAGCCCTTTGAATGCACCTCTATTGCGCCAGGTCACGCTTTTCGAAATGGCAGCCATTTGGAATTGAATGCACCTCTATTGCGTCAGGCCATGCTTTTCAAAATGGCAGCCATTTGAAATTGAATGCAGATCTATTGCATTAGGTCATGCTTTTCAAAATGCCAGCCATTTGAATGCAGCTCTATTGCATCATGTCATGCTTTTCAAAATGCCAGCCATTTGAATGCACCTCTATTGCATCATGTCATGCTTTTCAAAATGCCAGCCATTTGAATGCACCTCTATTGCACCAGGTCACGCTTTTCAAAATGCCAGCCATTTGAATGCACCTCTATTGCACCAGGTCACGCTTTTCAAAATGCCAGCCCTTTGAATGCACCTCTATTGTGTCAGGTCATGCTTTTCAAAATGCCCACCATTTGAATGCACCTCTATTGTGTCAGGCCATGCTTTTCAAAATGCCTGCCATTTGAATGCACCACCATTGTGCCAGGTCATGCTTTTCAAAATGCCAGCCATTAGAATGCAGGTCTATTGCACTGCTTTTCGAAATGCCAGCCATTTGATTTGCGTCAGGCCATGCTTTTCAAAATGGCAGCCATTTGAAATTGAATGCATCTCTATTGCATCAAGTCATGCTTTTCAAAATATCAGTCATTTGAATGCACCTCTATTGCGCCAGGTCATGCTTTTCAAAATGCTGGCCCTTTACCTCTATTGCATCAGGTCATGCTTTTCCAGCCTTTTGAATGCACCTCTATTGCACCAGGTCACGCCTTTCAAAATGCCAGCCCATTACCTCTATTGTGTCAGGTCATGCTTTTCCGGCCCTTTGAATGCACCTCTATTGCGCCAGGTCACGCTTTTCAACATGGCAGCCATTTGAAATTGAATGCATCTCTATTGCGTCTGGTCATGCTTTTCAAAATTCCCGCCATTTGAATGCACCTCCATTGCACCAGGTCATGCTTTTCAAAATGGCAGCCATTTGAATGCAGCTCTATTGTGTTAGGTCATGCTTTTCAAAATGGCAGCCATTTGAATGCATCTCCATTGCGCCAGGCCATGCTTTTCAAAATTCCAGCCATTTGAATGCACCTCCATTGCGCCAAGTCATGCTTTTCAAAATCTCAGCAATTTGAATGCAGGTCTATTGCACCGCTTTTCAAAATGCCAGCCATTTGAATGCAGCTCTATTGTGTCATGCTTTCCAAAATACCAGCCCTTTGAATACACCTCTATTGCGTCAGGTCATGCTTTTCAAAATGCCCACCATTTGAATGCACCTCTATTGCATCAGGTAATGCTTTTCAAAATGCCCACCATTTGAACACACCGCCATTGTCCCAGGTCATGCTTTTCAAAATGCCAGCCATTAGAATTCAGGTCTATTGCGCTGCTTTTCAAAATGCCCACCATTTGAACCAAGAGGTGATCAATGAAGAACAGGTCCATGATCCGAAGATCACTCACCTCTTGGTTCAAATGGCAAGCATTGTGAAAAGCATGACCTGACACAATAGAGATGCATTCAATTTCAAATGGTTGCCATTTTGAAAAGCATGACCTGACGCAATAGAGCTGCATTCAAATGGCTGGCATTTTGAAAAGCAGTGCAATAGACCTGCATTCAAATTGCTGACATTTTGAAAAGCATGACCTGGCGCAATGGAGGTGCATTCAAATTGCTGGAATTTTGAAAAGCATGACCTGGCGCAATAGAGGTGCATTCAAATGGCTGCCATTTTGAAAAGCATGACCTGACACAATAGAGCTGCATTCAAATGGCTGCCATTTTGAAAAGCATGACCTGGCACAATGGAGGTGCATTCAAATGGCAGGCATTTAGAAAAGCATGACCAGACACAATAGAGATGCCTTCAATTTCAAATGGCTGCCATTTTGAAAAGCATGACCTGGCACAATAGAGGTGCATTCAAAGGGCTGGAAAAGCATGACCTGACACAATAGAGGTGCATTCAAAGGGCTGGCATTTTGAAAAGCATGACCTGGCGCAATAGAGGTGTATTCAAATGGGCTACTGGTGCTTTCCCCGACACAGTGGAAGATATCTGCATGCCTGGGAATCGCCTCCCCGAGATATGCATAGCGGGTGTCTCGATTGCCGCGCCCATTTGCGCCTGACTTGGCCTTGGGTGTGCCTGATGCATATGTTTCTTGGGACTCCGGCAGTTCCTTGACGGCATTGGCGATATGCCGGTCAAGCTGCAAGTCCAGCGCTGCAGCCGTGAGGTATCCCTCGCATATTACACGTTGGGAGGTTCAGTAGTAGTGGAAAGTAAATGCGACGTGATTGTTTGGCTGTGTTTGCAACGCCTGGATCAGACTGATCCAAATCACCTCACCATATGCTGCCACGGCTTTAACACGGCCCCAATAAATAACAACTGTAGCGCGCTTTGCGGCAGAGCCCACTAACTCCGGGATTTGCGTAGCACTTTCATCATAAATTTTGTACTACACAGCAAAATCAGGTCACTCAATGTCGCTTGCGCCATCAACAATTACTACTAAGGGTTGGGGAGGGACTGGGCATGGAATGGGCGAAGTAGGATGCATGAGAACGCGAACGTAAAACGAAGCTCGGATATAATGTACTTAAGCCAAACGCCACCGAGAGGAAATAATTAAGCTTACCCGGAGAAAGTTATCATGGTGCAGATAATCCCCCCTCAACAGACCACCAGCGAAGACAACCGAATCACCGACACGAGCAGAACACCAGTGAGAGAGTGTCAAAGTCCAAATAATGGGGGCCGAATGAACGGAGTCGATGGAAGGGGGAGTGCAGTGGTGGGACAGCCTCTGATCGACGACCGCGCAGCTAGAAAATCGGAGACTAAGGAGTCTGGGGTAGGAGGGAAATCATGTGAATGTAAACCAAGAGGAAACGAAATCCTGGGGGGCAGCGATCGTTCCAACTGGAACTGGATTAGTCAGAATATAATACAACCACCCAAGGAGCTTACACGGCAGTTGGAGGCCACACGAACGAAAATACGGTAAAGCAGGCTTCGCTGCTGAGTCCCTGGGACCATGGTACTAAATAATCTAGATGCTGGATAGGGCTTGAAAACGGTAAATAGTGGAATTAGTCACTCCGCTTACAATGCAGATCCCGAGGGGCAACTCTAACCTAGCCACTACACCTAACTGAGTTTCAGGAAGAGTGGAAGACAAGAGGATGCTGTGGGCGGCATGACTCATGTGGCGCGGAGATTCAAATTGCGAGGCTGACACAGTACATCCAACATGAGGAAGCACGGGGTACCGTTCGGCAACCTGGTAGCGCACATACCAGTGAGTAAATGGTAGATGAGTGACTGCCACGCCTGAGAAACACTCAAACCACTGGAAGATATACCATGGTAACCCAGATAAGCATAAACGAAATATAGGTCCCCCGAAATAACATTAAGAAGAGGATCATTGGACGTGAATAATACTTCCAGACTAGAGGAGGATGCGAGAGGAGAGACTGGCCCATGGGGTGTCCCCGACGTAGATGCAGATGCACGCGCATTACTTGATTTCTTGGTGGTGGCAGAGGACACGTTCGAACTCAATGAAACCAATCGGGATGGACCAGGAGAATTGTTATTAACATTTGTAGCAGTATACAGATTACAGCCTCGTGTAGCAGTATACGGATTATACTGCATATTATTTTAAAATTATTATGAGGCGCTCGCGCCTCACTTTCACGGGACGTGAACGTCACGTAGGGAGATGGTAGCGGAGCAAGAGATGGGGGAGCTAGGGCAGAGAAGATGAATAGGGAATAGAGTGAACGAAGGAAAATAAAACACACCTAGGGTCGACGATGGGGGGTTTGCTCCGGATAAGGACACAGAGGGGGACGTGGATGGTGAAGCCGATGCTGAACGGTACTTGAAAATCAGTATTAACTGTGAAGGAGTGAAACGAGCATGTACGTAGATGCATGGGAGACAGTAGATCGCTCAGGCTGAAGTCCCCGGACCGTAGTACGAAACCATGATCATGGTACCAGCTGCGGACATAAGATCTCGAGTCCATCCCAAGGCAAACAGCATGCTGCTGGCTGGAAGAAACACGGCAAGCCAGGGACGAAGTGAGAAACTCAATAGGCCCACAGTCTACAGTGATGGTGAACAAGGGAGAGTCAGGGAGGCTGGACCGTATATGGGTGGAGACAAAGTCGGCAGAGAGGATAGTTTTATGCGAGAGGGGCGAGATGACCACATGAGAAGTGTGTACACCGTCTGCGAGGACAGACATGGAGAGGACGGCAAGGAGCAGGCGGTAGTCAAGGAAGAAGAAAAGTTCGACGTTTGACGTTTGACACTCCTCCGGACGACACAGGCGCAAACACACGGCAGTGGGAAAGGAAAAGAAACGTGAAATGTGAGGATCTAACCCACGCGAGAAATGCATTTGTTTGTCTTCGCGTGCCCTGGGAAAAAGGCATCACTCTGCCAAAAGCGAAAATCAGGGCTCTACAGGACCCACTACCTAAACCCACTACCTAAAGTTAGTGGGCATCCGGACCAAACTCGTGTGATAATCTCTTCAATCGAGGGAGGCAAAACTTTCGCAATGGCAGACAGCTTTTGAGGGTACACAATTGCATTTGTTTATTTAATCATGAACCCCTTCTCGGCCCTGCCATTCAATGAGGAGGGCACGAGACAAAAATCTGAATAGATAGCCTTGCTCGAAATTGTGCCGGCCATCACTCGGCAATCCAGATTTGTGATAGGGACCCAAATGAGTTCGGATGCTGGAATTGGCGATTTAGACACAGTGCTGTCACGTGACTGCCGAATTAATTTTAAGAGTACAGTATTACCAGTCTGAAGAGAACGGTCACACACCTTGAACTCTTGACCTACAACAGGTTATGGGCACCCGAGACGTTTCCTCGACGACGCGCTATGCCTTTAATTTTGCTGGACAGCAAAAACTGTGATGCGTGACCCCTTCATTCGACATTTCGACAGACCCCGCAACTCAGCGTGACGAGCACCAAAAAAATCGACATTGGGCTGAAACGATACAGTTTCGTTGGCAACTCACCCCCGCACATTGCACGAATATCTGGCCTGGTGTTACACAACTCTCAGAATTTTCCTGTTCTCCACCCACGGCGTGTAAACATCTCCGCGGTCGGGTATTTCTTGCGACTCATGATTCCACTTCCGCTCACCAGTCAGATTCGTATTTAGCAGGGTGGGCCCACGATTCAAGTTTGAAGTGGCGAGGTAATGCGCGATGTCTTGTTCATACTTGGACTGTTGCTGTGGGACACTCCTCTTGGATTTGTCTCCAATTCGTCATAAATTCGCCTTTTTTTTCAACTTTTTTTTTCTTGACCTGTCGAAACGCATTTTTGACGCATTCTGAAACTTTGTCCGAAAAGTGAGTCAAGGGGTCCCGACCCCTCCCCTCCTGAGGCTGTCAGTGCCAGGAGTGACGATGATCACGGGGGCCTTCCGAAAATGCCAAAGGTTACACGGAAGGAGGCTCTAAAAGCTGTCTTGAAGCTGCGCAACTATCTGGTGGACGTCGAGGGACCTTTTGCTCGCCAACTTGAAGTTGGCCTTTCCAAATTTGGACGCGAGACTCGGATAGAAGAGACTAACAGTCTTGTACCTACCGCTATGCCCGATTTCTTTCCCCCCATGTGGGTAGATACATTACCAAGGCCAGGATTCAATGTTGAGAGAATAAAATATTTCATATCGACTGTTGCACGTGATTAGATAAGATAATCTAGTAATTCCCACGCCTGGCGAAACGCATACTATGTGGTAACGGATACCCTGCGGTGTCCACCGATAGGTATGCCTTATGACAGAGGCGACTGTACTTCATTGGAAAGTTTCTTGGAAACATTCTTCACTTTTGTTGTAAATTGAATCCCTGGGTTCAATCTAATCGGGGAGAGTGTTAGGGTTGTAACCCACGGACCCCACCCCCTATCATAGCTTACTTAACACCTTCGGTGTCAGGATCATCAGACGATCCGTAGGTACAAATACTGGATGATTTGTTGACAATACTTTACTTTTTACCTTAACCTTACACTACGTGCCCACTTTGACAATACACATTGCTCGAAGTTATCACGTCCCGTGAGGTTCAGCGTACAGCCGCTTTACATTCACGATCGTCCAGAGTTCATCGGTGGCCTCAGATACATATATCTGGCTCGGTGCCGAAGCCACCTTGGCGTTCGTTCGGCTTCTTGTACGGGGACTGAATTCGTCCTGGGACGATTCGGATGGCGTTTGTTTAGCGCTCACTGAAAGTTCGCCCCTCCCAGTCGTCACACCCACATGGGTAGTGATCGACAAGAAACAGTTTCGCATGTTCAAAATTATGAGCGAGACCAATTTCTGGCAGGCACTGACAGCGTACTCTGGTCCGCTGGATACAGATGGCGGATCCCAACGCTAGTACTCCTGGATCAAGGGAGAGGCCGGACTTCAGCTCATTTGCGTTATTTCAGAGGGACAGGAGACAGTGCTCTGCCGTCTGGATAACTTGCTGGACATGAAATTCTATCATGCCGACATCAGGTTCAATCCTGGACATGTAGTAGAAAAGGAGGAATTGAAGAGCAATCACGGGCTCATGAAGGAGGAAACAAACTTCAAGTTGGATGTCTTCAAACACTTCCACTTTGTCATTTCCAGCAGGGACAAACCTCGAGATTCCGTCGGTCCGATAAAGACATCGTGGCCACTATACGAACCTTTGTGAGTTGCGTGAAATTAATTTGATGCACTTCTCATAGGCATATCTAGGGCGACAAGTGTCAAAGGGAACAACAGCGTTCCTCGACCTCGGGACGCAGAGTACAGCGACAACACCGAGGGACTACCACTGACAACATAGTCGCAGCTTGTCGAGATTATGGACAAACGACTGGCTGGCTCGGAACTAGAATACAGGCATATCAGCTTTCCAACGCCTCATATCACGGTGTGTTTTAGGTCCGGTTGCGGCTTTCGAACTGGTGAATCTGCAGATCTACATCAACGACTGTCCAACTACTTGAGTTCCCACGCGGAGAGAATTTATGATGTAAAGGGTTCTGTCATATCTCCCCTCGATGCCTATGCCAATGTCCAGAGCACACCAAAGCATGACACCGAGTTGAAAAACTACTACAATGATCAGTGGGAAATCTATTCCAAAGGAATAATATATCTCAACCGGCTTTTTGGATCTCTCAATTTGAACCACATGAAGGGGGAACACCAGAAGGGGGTCGATAACGACTCAGTGGTGAGCGTACGTCCATCCCATACTTGCTGAGCGTAGGCTGAACAGCCGGCTAGGTGGCTGTGACACACTGGAAGTCCCATGTATTCCAGAAATAAGAAGCCCGGCTCCAGCGGATCACGACGGAGTGGGATATCGAGCTAGATACACTACATTTTGATGGCTGAGGGGCCATCAAAATGTAGTGATAGAGTTCTTACTCTCTTTACGTCCGAGGATTGGACAAGCGCGGATTTTTGGAACATGAAAATCAAGGTATGTACAGCTGATTCCACTTTGCCCCACAATCTTGCCAACGTCAGCACAAGAGCAAAGGAGATAGGAGCGTATTGGAGGAGCCTCTGCCCATGGCTGTACCGAAACAGTGAAACTCACTCTAGAGGCGGGGTCGGAAAATAGTGCCCAGCAATACGACAGGGCTTTGCAGGCGGCTTCCAGCTCGGGCCACATCGAGATCGTCCGCCTTTTGCTCCAAAAAGGAGCTGATCTCAGTGCGGCGGGCTACCCGTGTTGCAGACTGCATCCAGTTCTAGTCAGCTTGATGTTGTGCAGATCCTTCTCGACAGCGGTGCCGACGTGAAAGCAGGGGGCGGCAAATGCTGCACGGCATTGCAAGCCGCATCATTGGCGGGCCATGAAGACACTGTGCGTCTCTTACTGGAAGCGGGTGCAACTATGAGCCCAATGGGCGGAAGATACATCAGTGCTCTGCACGCCGCATCCTGCAAGGGCCACGCTGGGATCGTGCGTCTCTTGGTGGAAAATGGCGCCGACTTGAGCGCAATGGCTGGAGAATACGGCACGGCACTGCAGGCTGCATCCTCTGAGGGACATGCCGACATCGTGGGTCTCCTACTAGCAGGGGGAGCAGATGTCAACACATCAGGCGAGGATCATGGGAGTGCGTTACGCGCAGCGTGCTTCGCGGGTTATGAAGACGTCGTCCATCTTCTGCTGGACGCCTGCGCGAACATAAACGGATGGGGCGAGCACTACGGCACTGCCTTAAAGGCCGCGTCTGAACAGGGGCATAAAAAGATTGTGCTTCTCCTCCTGGGAGCAGGTGCGGACTCGGACGTCGACAAATGTCGCGGGGGATATGGTAGTGCTTTGCAGGTAGCATCATACAAGGGCTACACTGCGATCGTCCGCCTTCTACTCGGAAAGGGCGCAGACGTAAACGCATCAGGCGAGGATCATGGCAGTGCTTTACGCGCGGCGTCCTTCACGGGCCATGAAGATGTCGTCCATCTTCTGCTGGACGCAGGTGCCGACGTAAATGCATCGAGCAGAGAATATGGCAGTGCCTTGAAAGCTGCGTCCCCCGAAGTACACAAAGAGATCGCGCCTATACTACTGGATGCAGGGGCGGACATCGACAGATTGGACTGGAAATATGGCAGTGCCTTGCAGGTAGCATCCTACAAGGGCCACACTGCGATCATACGACTCTTACTCGACAAAGGCGCAGAAATAAATACATGTGGCGAGGATTATGGGAGTGCCTTACACGCGGCGTCCTTCGCGGGCCATGAAGACGTCGTCCATCTTCTGCTGGACGCAGGTGCTGACATAAATGCATCGGGCGGAGAATATGGCAGTGCCTTGAAGGCTGCGTCCCTCAAGGGACACAAAGAGATTGTGTCTGTACTGGATGCGGGGGCGGACATCAACAGATTGGACTGGAAATATGGCAGTGCCTTGCATGCGGCATCCTACGAGGGGGTCAGGGGGATACGCTGGGAACAGGAAGTATTTGTAGTTCGGTGCTTGCTGCCTGTACGACGGGAAGATGTTGGGCAGGGAATTTGGATCTCACTCGTTACTGAATTCTTAGGGTTAAGGGTATAGATCTACCCTCTGGACAGAGGAGAATTCGGGACGAAGGTTTATCGAGTGGTATTGAAAAGTGTACTGTGATCATATCATGATGTAGAATATACTCATGAGGACTCAGGAGGGAACAGCACCAATGAATTGCTTGTCATCCAATAGTGATGCCTCGGGAGTTCCCGGTAAAGCTATGAGGCTCGGCCTTCGGGGGATTATTTGCCGTGCTATATTGAACAGAATTTACCCTGGGAATTCCCGGGAGAGCTTCAAATGGTGTTAACAACGATGGACGCAAGCAGAGGTACCGGTGTGTTTTATGAAGTAACGCCATGGCCAATAGCCGTGGGTGGAGATTGCCCTGTGAGCTTCCAACGAGAAATGTGGCACAATGTCCCTGGATCTCCCCAGCTAGAGATATTTATGCAGATGTACATTCAGCTAAACAGACATAAGAGAATCTATGAAGACCTAGACACACCTTCGCATACCTAAAAAGGTCCTGCCTAGCTATGTTTAACAGGCCAGCCATAGGCTCAGCCTAGCGGGCCAGGGAACGTAGTGACTACGAAGGTGTTTACGTCGCTGGTATTGCTAGTGGTACTTCTTTCAAAGTCTCCTGGTCTGGGTCTGCGTAAGTAGCATTTCCTTCGCCACGACTTGTTCAAGCCGAATAATTCTTAAATCTGCAGAGGTGGCAACACTGGTGCGGCCGTGGTTCTCGTGGATGCCATATTGCTGGAATCGCCTTGAAGATCAGGCAAGTTCTTCATAAATCTCGGCTTCCAGCTCTACCTCGGCCTGCAGATATTGCTTCATGCATGTTTGAGAATCCCCAACTGTACAGCTCTATTGCATCAGGTTGTGCTTTTTTTTTTTTTTTTTCAAAATGGCAGCCATTTGAATGCACCTCTATTGTGTCAGGTCATGCTTTTCAAAATGCCGGCCATTTGAAATTGAATGCATCTCTATTGCATCAGGTCATGCTTTTCAAAATGCCCACCATTTGAACCAAGAGGTGAGCGATGAAGAACAGGTCTACGATCTGAAGATCACTCACCGATCGTCTGGGAACTCTCTGCGTCCCTGACTCCTGTTTTAATTTCAACCATTCTCGACTGTGGACCTTTCTTTGAGGTTGACTGCGCTGTTCAATCAGCCGCGGACCCTTGGGGAAAGCTGAACATATGAGGGTTTGGTTCCCAGGGAGCGAGATCACGCCTCACTCTATTTAAACTGGAAAAGGACATGTCTGGAGCTCCTGTGCTGGCACAGGGAGTTTCGGACGGTGTTTTTACACCTGTGCATTTGCACGTAAAAGCGCATTTGCCGTGCAAAGGGACGATATGTGACAACTCTGTGTGTACTGGGGGAGATCGGGGATTTTTACCTGGGAAGAGGGGACTCTTCCCGTACACCAGCATTATATGCTGTGTGGTAAGGTCCCACAGGGTTGTACCCAATCATCCTGCCATTACCCTGCCAGCTAGTACACACCTAGTCGGCGTCTTGCATTACCTAACCCCTGGAATCGGTTTGTGTTCAGTCAGTATCTTGTGGATTTCTGTACGGATAACCACCCTTACAGTACTACATGTATACTCTCTGTTCATATTGTGGACCTGATGAGTATAATATATCCCCCCCCCTCTTGGTTCAAATGGCAGGCATTTTGAAAAGCATGACCTGACACAATAGAGATGCATTCTTCAAATGGCTGCCATTGTGAAAAGCATGACCTGACACAATAGAGCTGCATTCAAATGGCTGGCATTTTGAAAAGCATGATCAGGTGCAATGGAGGTGTATTCAAATGACTGCCATTTTGAAAAGCATGACCTGATGCAATAGAGATGCATTCTTCAAATTGCTGCCATTGTGAAAAGCATGACGATCCTCCTCCTTCTCCTCGCTGGGATTGTACCCAGCCTCTTCGGCATTCAATTTGAATGCCTGGATGAAGTCCGTGAGCGTGGACTTCCCCTGTCGCGTCATGGTGAGGATCGCCTGGTGAGTATGGGGAGATGACAGAGGGGGTCTATACGTTGGTGGGAAGACGTTTTATGGAGGGAAAAGGCCAAAAACTGAGTGAGATACTTAGAAGAAAAATTTTAATTACTCGAACAGGCATAGTCCTGGCAAGGCCTTCCCACTATCGCCGGCTGTGTCTCCGTGGAATGTCATTTCTCGAATCACATCCACCATGCCGGCGGAATTCGTTGTAACTGTGCACCGACTCCGCCCGCAGACCATAAAGTTTTGGACACAATTCCACCATCGAGCCAAGCGGTTCAGCGCATAAAGCTATAAATGCGCGAAGAGGATTGTAGCCCCTATTGTCTTTACAACCTTCCACTGCTTGCTCTTTCAAAGTCTCACACGCCAAGGTCTGTCGCTTCTCCATGATGTATTCAATCTGATTTTCATTATGGTTAGCGTCATCGGATATATTTTCATCAGAAGAAGGACAGGCCGTCGCTTACTCGGACAATGCTACGCGGGAGCAAATTTTGACCATCGTCAATGCAGTATGGGATGACGGACTATTCATTACTTTTGCGCTCCTTCCCGCGGTCATTGCGGTTGCTCTTTCTCCATCATATGTGCTGTGTTCGAATTTTTGAAACCCCAACAGCCACACTCCAACGTTTACCGCACGGATAGGTGTCTTGAAACGATACGGCATGCGAAGAAGGCCTCTGTGCTATTTGTATGGATGAAGGCTTCCGATCTGCTTCTTCAATTTTCATGCCCAAATGCGGTATACGCCGTGGCTTTTTTTGTGCCTGCCTCCACACCGTTCCAATGCCTCGACCTGTCCTATGTTCTTCTCCGCTTTATGGATCGATACATTCGTAGTGGAAACTACAACAGGTTTAACTTGATTTCACTGTCTTACAGCCTTGGACTCTCCGGCTCTTTCGGTGTTTTGCTTTTCGACAACTGTTTGCGTACTGCGTATCATCAAGCTCGCTCGAGATCACGGACTTCGCAAAACGAATTCCGATGCCGATATGATCACCCGATTACCACTTGGCCAGGCAAATCAATTGAATTAAAGCGACCGGAGGTCGTTACCCAGTTGGTGAGAAGCGCGAGGTCCGTTTAAAAAAAATAAAAGTTCAGCTTCTATCCGATCGGTTCTAATGTTCCGATATAGACTTCTTGCTGTGCTGTAAGCGCTGACAACCTTCTATTTAATGCGTTCAAAAGATCCCCCACTCCTTCACTCGTTCTTTCATCCCCGGCATCGAGTTTCCTTCCTGCCACACACTGCGTGCAATGTTCAACTTCGCTCAAGGTGATGTTCCTTCTCTGCGCATTACTATGCATTGGTTGACACACTTCCATCCTCCAGTCTTCCGCCGCTTGCTTGCTTTCATCGTACCTCGCCGCTTTACCGGACGCCCCGCACCTTACCAACCCTTTCACCGTTTCCCTCTTCTACATTGTTCATCGCGCACACTTTTTTGCCCTTTACGGGCTTTCAATCTTGGACTTGTTTCCTTGCCTACTTCCGCCCAGCTTTTATGCAAACTACCTCAGCCGTACAGTAGACAAAGAATAGCGTATTTCCACAACCTTGACCTTGCCATTTGGTTCTGCCGTTGAAGAGATGTTCACGAGACAAAATCAGAAATCACGTGTTCAATTTCTTCCGCCACAGTATTTTGTTTCGTGCTTATTCAGAAGTGGAATGGGTACTAATTTCTCGGTAGAATAAGCTTCTTAGGTATGGAATGAGTGCTCTGGGAGACCAACAGAAAATTTAACCCCGGGCGAATCGAGTTGTGCAATATTTTTTTGTAGTTGTGAAGCTCTGACTCCTCGCGAGTATTTTGCTTCGTCCTCGTTCAGAAGTAGAATGGGTATGGAATTTGTGGTGGAATCTGCTTCCTGGGCATGGAGTGAGTGCTCTGGAAGACCCACAGAAAATTTAACCACCGGCGAATCGAGTTGTACAATTCTGTATTTGGGCAGTTCTGACTACTCGCGACAAGTTTAAACTATCTGTTCACTCAAATCTAACAGGCGAGCTCAAAGTTGGACAGCCCTATAGCAGTCCGCGGTCGAATCCATCTTCAGAGCCTTGTCGCCGACCGCATCGGGGCAGGGTTGCGTTCTAGCTACACGTCGCAATCTTCCCAACTCGAGCCAGTTAGACTGGCCAACCCGCTCGTAGGGCTCGTCCTCAATTCGCCATGCTCACATGCAATACCCGAGCAATTTTGCGGTCGGAGTTTGCTGGATAATAGTCAGCGGAATTTCAAGCAAGACCGTCGATTCAGATTTTTTTTCCCGTACACTCCTCGTTGAGTGCGAAACCTTGCAAGGGTTTCATGCTTAACCTAACATACGCAATCCAATTAGCACAGCACCGGGGTTTGTGCCGAGACCGGCACCAGACGAACAAATTCACATTTGGAGCTCTGTCTTGAGTGAATTTGCGGCCAGAGTTTGCTGGATAATAGCCGGCGGAATTTCAAGCAAGACTGTGAATTCAGATTTTTTATCCGTGCACCCCTCGTTTTTCAAGGGTTTCATGCTTAACCTAACAGATGCAATGGAACTGGCACAGCACCGGGGTTTGAATACAAGCCTCCCCGCACCGGCAATTCGTAATGCTCACGTGCAATACCCGACGCGTAACCAAGCCCTGAAGGCGCAATTTTGCGGTCGGAGTTTGCTGGATAACAGCCAGCGGAATTTCAAGCAAGACTGTGGTAAGTGTCCTGTCTGGAGTTGTAATCACTCTTCCATATCAGATGCCACGCGATAGACACCAGTGTAGCAAAAAACCTTCCCTTTTCTGGGAGAGTAGCACCTCTGTCTGATTTAAATCTTACAAGGCTGCACCCCAAAATCAAACTCCAATTCAATGTTGGCCACGTGGCCACTGGGTATATTTCATTAACCAGAGTTGTTGTGTTAGGTTCGATATTAATTTTTGGCAGAGAGCTAGCCCTGGCGATATCTAATCCTGCTGACCGGAATCGGCGGGTAATTTCGAGCTAATTAGCTGGGGATCACCACTTGAGCATTTTTTAAGTTGAGAGCAATACCCACAAATAAAACAGTACTGCAATTGGTCGCACGGTGTCGGGAACCCGTGCTTTGAGCGTGTGGGATGTATACATCTCACAGGAGCTGGCCCTCGACGTATCTAAGCCTGCTGACCCAAATCGGCGGGTAATTTCGAGCTAGTTGGGGATTTCCGTGTATAGTGGTCTATAGGAATGGGAAGACAAGTTTGTGTCCCAATTTGGAAATCATTACTAGTCACTCAGATTTTACCGGAATATGAATTGAACTGTGTAAATGGTACTACAAGAAGGGCCCTTACATATTTCCCGGGTCAAAAGTTTGAAAATCAAATATTTTCTTTTTCTCAAACAGATTTCGCGCTTTTGATGGCGGGCCGGTAGTAGCCGATGTAACCGGTGGCTGTTTGGCCGCATCAATGTCCTTTTAGAGTTTGCTGGCGTGCATTCCGATGTCAATGCAATATCCAAAAAGTCGTAAAACACTCATCCAAGGGCCACAGGAATGCCGATGGTTCATTTGCTTCACTGATTCTGAGTAAATGGCAGGTCAAGGTCATGCTGGAGGCCAGGGAGATACATCGAGAGTCAATTAGCGCCCGAACGGGATGATTACAGTGGCGCTCTAAATAAATGCCGAGCCATGGTTTGACATCATTTCATGGTCGAATTCCTTCAAACAAAATTGTGGCATGAACATTCGGTAGTGCTAAGCTCGTTTGCATCGAAAAATCCATACCATACCTACTTCAATGTTGTGCAATAAAAATATTTGGGGTGTTCTGAAAAACCGACTTTGTGGGCTGGCATGCTATCGAAAATCGGTCATTTCAGCATGAAAGTACTTGAAAAATGAAGTATACTCACATTTTAATTGACTCGATTTGATACTCATTTGAGCTCACACGGAGGCTCTCAAGTTCGCCATTTTGGGCGAAAATGGGCGAAAATGCTCCCAAAAAAGCAAAAGTGACCGATTTGCAGTGCCCATTGCGAGCTCAAATGAGTATCAAATCGAGTCAACTAAAATGTGAGTATACTTCATTTTTCAAGTACTTTCATGCTGCAATGACCGATTTTCGATAGTATGCCAGCCCACAAAGTCGGTTTTTCAGAACACCCCAAATATTTTTATTGCACAACATTGAAGTAGGTATGGTATGGATTTTTCGATGAAAACGAGCTTAGCACTGCTGAATGTTCATGCTACAATTTTGTTTGAAGGAATTCGACCATGAAATGATGTCAAACCATGGCTCGGCATTTATTTAGAGCGCCACTGTATTCGCCCGAACGGGATGGTTATTCACCCGAACAACCACGACCACCGGTTTAGCGACCATCTTGTTAGGCACGCGAGGCACCGAGGCCGTGCGAGCAATTCCATTGACATTGTCAGCCGGGATCTGAACTCCACCACATGTTATTACAATGGTGCGCTCTTTCACCTTCTCGGCAACTCGTCGGCGCTCAGCGACCAAGTCAAGCAAATAAGTTAGACTCGGGAGACTAAATTCCGGCAAGTACCCACGCGCCTCAAGCTCGCGTCGGTCTTCAATATATTGGATGAGGTACAGGAGCCGAATCTCTTCTTCCGAGATATTTTGCACAAACAAGGTGTAAAGATATTCGAATCCGCGGTCCGAGTCGAGACTGTTGTAGAAAGAATCTTCCTCCAATTGAGCTTTGAGCTGCATTTTCCGCGCCCATCCAACCAGATTGAACCGTGGATTCAGCAAGAGCTCCTCGCGCAGGCATGCCGGAATCCATGTGCCAAGCTCGGAGGGTGTGAAAATTTGGAACGGCACATCGTCATATGCACCTCCCAGAACTAGGTTCACCTCAAGCAAGGTAATCCCCTAGGCCTGCCAACCAAGGGAATTTTCAAAGGAGGTTTTTCCTGATGTACTGCTTTTACGCTCGAGGTGCGTACTGAAGCCTTGGGCTCCACTTCCATGTGCAATACACTGGACCGCATTTTGGAGAGCATGACCTCGATCTAAACAGTGCAATACACTGGACCACATTCGGAAAAGCAAGACCTCGATCTAAACAGATACACTGGACCGCATTTTGGAGAGCATGATCTCGATCTAAACAGTGCAATACACTGGACCACATTTGGAAAAGCATGACCTCGAACGAAACAGTTTGGCCTCTACCACAGTCCAAAGGCCTTTGTTCCAGGTGCACTCCCTGGAAATGGGTAGCCCTGGTCCTTCCGCACCTTTTGGGTGGCTCAGATTCTTTGTATCTGGCCTGTGGCATCTGCACCAAGCCTGATAAGTATCTGGGCATTTTGAAGGGCATGACCTTGATCTAAGCAATACACTGGACCCCATTTTGGTGAATTTCATGTGCAATTGAATTTTCGATCAAATGGCGGTGACTATCAGAGCTCCTGAACCCACGCCACGATCCCCAGTGTATGGACACCACCTTGTGATTCTTGCCCCGCTGATTGGGGGCTATCATTTCAGATCAAACCATGCCTGTGTGTTGATTATCGGAAACTCAACGAGAAGACCGTGCCAGACGAGTTCCCTAAGCCCTGGTCCTTCCGCACCTTTTGGGTGGCTCAGATTCTTTGTATCTGGCCTGTGGCATCTGCACCAAGCCTGATAAGTATCTGGGCATTTTGAAGGGCATGACCTTGATCTAAGCAATAGTCGGTGGACCTCGGCCCACGGGGCTCGGCAGAGTCTGCCGAGGTCAGGTCGGCAGATTTGGGCCGACCTGTGCCTACCGTCTGTCGACATCAGTCGACTTGGAGTCCACACAGGAAAGTGAGAAAATGAGCACATGCACTAGATATTAGTGCATTCAGGCACTATTATATGGTATTTCTGCACTAATATGTAGTGCTTCGAGGCACTAATTTTCGGGGATATCCGGGCAGTAATATCCAGTGCATGCTCTATCCGCAGTGCCAACCTACAGCGACACAACACCTCGGCATCACTTTCTCTCGATGCCACTTCATTCATAGCTTGCATGTTCCAAAATTCCAGTGATGTGCAGTGCTACCAATGCAAATGGTGAGTCCACAGTTGTACGACGCCTGTGGAACTTATCTTCGACGCCGTATGCGTCAACACAGCCACACTGCGTCACTCTGCATCAATTTTTTTTTTTGAGGCTTATTTCCCCGTGCCAAATCGTTTGTTGGATGGCATCCTCGGAGAACAGACATACTTTTTGGGTATTCCCTGTGAAAGATGAATCAAGCCATTTAGCGGTAGAGACTCGAGAGGTGTTGGCGCGGTGGTGGTGGCAGAAGTCAAGTCTATTGATGCCCGTACCAGCGACTTTCCAGTTTCGCATAATGGGTCGGAGCTTCCAATAGACCAACATCCCCTTTGACTTCCCTATGGCTCATATGTGGTTGGCCATCTGCCATGAAACACTCGACGCCCGGGACCCATCTTTGGTGGAAAATGTGGGAATTTTGCTGCAGCGTCATCCAGATCGTCGTCTAACGATCCACCTCTTGCCTACTTACTTCTCTTGCTTTTCCTTGCTCCGCACATCCAGGCAACCTACTTACTTAAGGCTCTCCACCAGGATGTCTTTGCCGCCCTCACTGTTGCCCACCCCGCCTGTACGCGCCTAGTCAGCGCCTGGTTGATGAGTCACATCAGGAAAAAGTCTCCAGAAATTTGTAGCCCGGTTAATTACATTGTTTGAGATAGTGCAAGGTAGACTATCTAGGCTTGATCCTCGTCGAGAGCCCCCTGATAAATTGAACTGAACTTGAACTCCGAAAATGGATGGGTGGTCTGTGGGGACATTAAAATAGATTCCTTGCAAACTTTACAATTTTTTACATCCTGGGTAAGTGGCCCAATGTATTTTACATGTAGTTTTCCAAGGTCATTTAATACCCAGAAGGTCCCAGCAGTAGCACTGAAGACCGACAAGATCGGAACATTTCTAAGCAGAATTACGAGCGTCTTAGCGGCATCACCGGCTTGGCTGCCGAAGTCCGAAAGCTGAAGGAATTTGGCGGGGAGAGATCATTAGATCACTGCTGACGAAAAACTGCTGACGAAAATGTGATTTACTGCAAAAACTCAAAATCAGGCTCCCTAAGACCCAGTAACTTAGGTTGAAGCCCAAAAGTATCAGATGCCCGGGGTCCGGGGACCAACCCAATAGTTCCATTTCACGGTCCCTGCATCAGCTAGCAGACGCTTTCGCAGCTCGTCAAACCTGAATCTCAGGGACCCACAGACCTCTACGACGACGCGAATAAATAGACATCCGTATAGACCAGGTGTACTGTATCTGCATGTTCCCTCTGTGGTCAGACTTAAGCTTTGGTCAGGCCAACTGGAACCCTCCTACCAGAGGCGAAGAGTTTCCCATCGACCTCAGCTACGAAGTTGGTCCTCCAGAGTCTGCACAAGGGTACAGTTCCTCACTAGCTGGTAAGCTCACTGGTCGGAATAATATTCAACGAATATCCCACCCAACAGGGGCATATGGCTTTAATACCTGGGAACTACCAGAACTTCCGCAACCGGCATCGGGAATTGGCGGCTTCTCCTTGGATTGTGGAACTTCCCTCTGTACCAAGCACTTCTGCACCGACTTTGTTTTCGACCCCCGGCCCACGACAAGTCGCGCACTCCCGTACCGGCTTCGTTTGTGATCCAAGGTGCTTTTACGAGCCGGCTTCATTGATGAGCCAAGTCTTGCTGCTGCGCCGGCTTCGTGGCCGACTTCCTTTCTGTCAAAGTTGCACACTCGTGCCGGCTCTGTTCTGAACGGGACTTGTTGGCTTCCTTTGGGGTCGGGTTGCGCGCCCCCGGCCTACTCGTTGCTGATGTACACACGCACGAGCTGCGCACCTCGCGCCGGTTCTGTCTCAAATAAAATATCACGTCGATGCCGCCCAATTAGCCTCAAACGCTGTCTCTCATCCCACGAAAACGTCGGCGCCCCTCTCAGATCGCGCTCCGCCGTTGCCACCCCATGGCCGTTGCCGCCCAAACTTGTACTAAGATCCACATCTTGTCCAAAAGAAGTCGTGCACCCCGTTGTTGCCCCTTCGTTTTTTGAGTCTGTGTACCACGTCGCTGTCGCCGTGGAGGTTGTGCTGTCTGCCGCTTTCCTGCGCTGGGGACCGTGCACGGTGCCGTTGTTGCCCATGAAGCCGCCTGTGGATGGCATCTCGGTTTTCTCTTGCCCTCATTTTCCTTTTCCTTTTTTCTACTCGGAGTCTACTCACGATGATCGTTGATACTGTTATATTTGTTTTCTTCGTCCACGTCGACACCCCTACCACGTTGGGGTGCTCTTGGCAACCGTACCTTTGCATTACGTCTGGAACGTTGATATGTTCAATCCCACGCACCTGGCCGGGCTCGGAGAGATAATGAGTAAAGAATCGAGTGGTGAGCTCAACGACAACACCACTCTCTTCCCGTGGATCAGCGGCCGAGTTTGTTTGGGCAAAGGTGGGAAAGAATTTCTGCCGGCGCCTTGATCTGGCGGTCCCAGCCAGTCATTATTACTCGTCATCACAAAAAGTAACCGTTAATTCGGCTACACAGGGACATGACCAAGGTTTTGCCCATTTTTCTGGATGGATTCGTAATCTAAAGTTAATTGGCATTGGCTATGGCAGTTGAACTCGAGCAATGAGGTGTTGTGCTTAGCATAGAATTAAAATCTAGAAATAACAGTATTTCCTTTTTAGGAATTACCGGGAAGGGATTTCCCACGATCTTAGTACCTCATAAATAGTGTTGAATGCGGCCCAATACACACCCAAAATTTCGCGGATTCTGGACCATCCATTGAGCCTCCTTGAATAAATTCGTCCACAAGAAAATCATCCCCTTTGACCAAAAATTTGATTAAACCCCGCTTTCCAACGCAACAAGATCAGAATGCACGGTGTTTTCTATTAAGTCGGCTGAAGGAAGACCCTAGGGGAGTTGTGGACTAAAATTTTCCCCAGAGTGGCCTGTTTTTCCTAGCGGTACACCCCTAGCGGTTACTGTACTCTTAAAATCAATTCGGCAGTCACGCGTCACGCCCATTTTTTCTGACCCCGGAAATAATTTTTTCTCGATTTATCAGATTTTCTGAGATTTTTGAAAAATGCAAAATTAGGGGGTCGGTGACGAATTGATTTTAAGAGTACAGTACTTTTTGTGATAACGAGTAGTTCGCGCCAGGGTGTAGCAAACCACTGAATAGAAATCAATGAAAGTATGTATGCAGAAAGCTTTTTTGTGCTTACCTCCAATATGTGATAGCAAAGGCATCGACGCAAGCATTGAAACCATGAAATCCGGGTGCTGCTCGATGTTCACTGAGTCGCTAATAACAGAGCTGATGATTCCATTGTGCTCGTACTATGATGGGTAGGCGATATTGTTGACGGAGAGGGAGGGCGACAAGTTCAGCCCGATTGTAACGGGATTACCCAACTGTACAACAAAGAGCTGTGTGGATGCCAAGTGGAACCCCGAAGCCAACTCGGAAGCAATCACTGAAGAAGGATGCTGTCGAGATAAACACCCGAAGTCCTGAGTAAGCTACTTGGTTCAATTGATAGGAATGGTGTAGTACAGCAAAGTAGTACTGCACTGTATATACACTTTAGTAAATGGACAAAAATAATGTACGATGGGTATTCGGCCATTTCTGGATGAGTAAGGCGGATTTCGACGCACACAAAAATACCACGGTGTTCAGAAAGACGAGGCCGACATTTCCGCCATATTGAAGAGATCAAAATAAATTGATGTGCCATCACAGTTGCCCAAATACAGAATATCGCATTTTTGAGCTCAGTCAGGAATTCTCTTGAGAATCCGACTCGGCCTGATTGTAGTGGGGTGTGCTGACGAGTCCCCAAAGTTGTTTCATGCAAAAATATACAGCGGATAACCTGCTACAGCTGCCGCAAAGTGGCCAAAAACAGCAAAAATGAGCCAAAAACAGCAATCTTGTTCCACGCTTCATCACACACAAGAAAAAGAATCGAAGAGACAGCCGCATATATTTGTTGGGTGTGGAGAGAGCAGCGGGGGACCGATCCGGAACCGCTGATCCCCAGGTCGTAGGGCGCTGGGAATGGGCGAGAATGAACCCCAAAGAAGGCCCTACTGTACGAACTGTCTCTGGACTAAGAATACTGCTAAAAGTAGACTAACACGGATAAAATGTTAGTTGATTTTGAGTAGAAGGCGTGGGTGGGCGGGAAAGCTTTGCAGTTGCACCGGACACAGAGTGAACGGCGCCGAATGGCGGATGGAATCGCGAGGTACGTGGCGGAGTGTCGTGGTCGTCAAGAGGAAGAGAGTCCGGTCACACGTCACTTCGCTGTCACAAGAAGATGCACTGCCTTCGCTAGCTCATCAGTGCGCCCATCTTGTTCCACGCTTCATCACACACAAGAAAAAGAATCGAAGAGACAGCCGCATATATTTGTTGGGTGTGGAGAGAGCAGCGGGGGACCGATCCGGAACCGCTGATCCCCAGGTCGTAGGGCGCTGGGAATGGGCGAGAATGAACCCAACAGAAGACGCCAGACGAGGGCATTCCCAACGCCCACGGCTAACCCAACAAACGGCGGCGGCAGATCAAATTCGGCGAAATTGCTCTTTGAGATAGAAGAGGATGGGGAGAAAACGACTTCTGGGAATCCAGGAATTGGATGTCGAAGAATGGTATGGTTGAACCCGCATTGAATATAAAAACGAGCTGTTATGCGGCTATGCCGACTCGACGCGTAGGTCTGTCCCATGTGATAGTTTCGGGAAGGACCATATCGAGGCGGCACCGACTGTGGATGAATTAAATCGAGGTGAATGGGTCTGATGAGGGTGTGGTGGGCCAGGAGAAGCACCGAAGGCATCGAACAGGGTGTATGACGACTCGGACACCTCGAATGAGAGCTATAAGATTGCGACTACGACTCTTGATTTTCTACGAAGATGCAGGTCCGAGAAAACTGCTGGTTCCGCAAGTAGTGTTGGCACAAATGTGGGCCTATGAAATAGCAGGAGTGCGGCTGGAACGCAGTTCATCCAAATCACATCCACGTTTGTGAGTAGATGGATGGCCCGGAATAGAAGTTTGGCCGCGTTTAGGTTGCAGGATGTTGAAAACCGCATTTTAATGGTGCTAACCACGGTACGAAATCCCCCTTGCACTTGAGCTTGTGTGACGAAGCTCCAAAAATGCAGACGAAGTGAGGGGTTATCCACCGTCTGGCTAAGTATATAAAGGTACCGAGTTTGAGATCCGAATGTGCTGAAAAGAATTGAACGAAACGATACGAAGAACTCTGTATGTCATTTCGGCACCCGAACGGCCAATAGTTAGTTGTAGCCGTCATCCGGTTTTCATTTCTTGGGCGACGAAGAACGGCAAAGAGTGAACATTATTCCAAAACCCATTGCTGAATGAGAGAGCCTGGATGTGGGAATTGTGGTTCTCCTGAATCAAAACCAATGAAGATCGCCGTGGATGGCGATGGAAATCAAGGGTGCTCGAGAATAGTTCGAATGCAGCTTCGACAGCGCAAGATTTGGAGGACGAGCGGAGATCAAGTACTTGCGCGATTTTTTTTTTTTTTTTTTTTTGGCAACCGCAGTGGCGATGCTTGGCAAGAAGAAAGACCTGGATGCAGGTTTTGCACTTGCATATGGCGATTACAGCCAGAGATGAGCAAATATATAGCATCAATGCCCGCTAAGCAGATTCCCAACATGGCTGTGACGGGAATCAAGCTAACAGTGTTTGACCGTGATAAACAACGTCGTCAGCTGTCACGAATTCTGCGATGCTATGATTCAATGACCGATACCCGTTAATGTCTGCTGTCCCGATTCATGGAAACGAATGGTCCGAAATTTGGGCAGAAAATTGGCCGAGGCCGCTGCTCCATGGAGTAAACAATCACGATTCAGAAGGAGAAACCAACTACGGTGGAAGCAGTCTCATACTTCATGACCAACGTCATACACACATTAGCACTCTCGAACATCTGTCATTCGAAAGCACAGCGCAATTACCGAAGTATGTATGTAATAATCGAAGGGGAAAGGGTATCAGACTACCAGCATATTGGCCAGAGTGATTGGGCAGTAATGCATGAAACGTTCCGATATCCGAGGCAAAATCAACCACAGCTTTTAGCAGCAGAGGAGTTTGGATAAGATCGTTCGGGACTCGTCAACATATCGCAATAAGATGAAGCGAAGGCGTTCAATAGAACTTGAAGTCGATGTTCAACACCAGATGCCACAAAACACAGTAGTCTGGGTCGGAACTCGAAAGTGACAGCAGCTTTTTATAGCACGCTGTGATAAATGGGCGTCGAGTGTCGACAAACGGTAAAATGGCTGTTCAAATTCAGCCCGAGAGGAATATCCCCAAAACGGTGTAGCTCGAGTCGCACAGGCTCTGAATATTGACCTTCCAGGCGACGAAACATATACCTGGTTCTGAATGGCATGAGCAAACGGCTTCTATGCTCGAACAGATGGCATAGGATTAGAAAATTCTTCCCGCTCTCTGGGAGCGGCTAGGGTTTGAGCAGGTCTGGCTTTCGATAGCACAGAAACATTGAAACTCCTGCTCTTGAAGGCACTGGATAGGATTCGAATCGACCATGTGGCAGGCCGCCCATTCGAGTAGCGTAGGACTGAATAAATCCACCAGGTCACGATGGCATTCATCCAGAGTTCAATCGCGTTAGGGCTGGCCTTCGATAGCACAGAATGTGTGAATTTTTGTCCGGGTCTTGATGTGGGTTGGAAATCGAACCACAGCGCAATTCCCGGCTTTCGATGGCACAGGATCGGAGAATTTTCACGCAGATCTCGGAACGCGTTAAAATCCAAACCATAGCAGAATATAATGAATATTTTGCCCGGCTGTCGAAGGTACGGGAAATATTTGGCTGACTTCCTATCGCTCAGAATCTGAAAGTTTGGCGGCTTGACCAGCTCTCACATGGTTAGAGAGCACCCGGCATCCGAGAGCACAAGGAGGTTCTCGATCAAGGTGGAATCGAAGGAATCGAATCGAACGCGGCCGTCGATGGCACAGGGACAGGAGCACACCTGGCTCTCGAAGTTCGAGATACAAGTCGAATCGAAATGAACCTGGCCTTCATTGGGACAGGGGGGAAGAACACACCTAACTGTCAATAAACCCGGTAAATGAACCGCCTGGTTTTCACCCAAACTAGAAATCAGTTCGATTCTGGCCTTCGATGGCACGGCGAAACGAGCACACTTGGCTCTCACTCAAGGTGGAAGCTCGGGCGAAATGAATGTGAGTCGAATCGCAATGTATGGGTGGAGATAGAAGCACACTTGGATCTCGCTCAAGGTGGGAGTCAAAATCGAAACGAATGTAGCCTTCGATGGCACAGGGAAAGGAGCACAAATCGAAATGAACCCGCCCTCCGCTTGGGACAGAAGAGAAGGAACCTGACTGCAGATGAAAGGGGTAACTGTACCTGGTTCTCACTCAAATCAGCTCTTTCAAGGTAAATGCCGAATAGAAGCGAATCTGGCCTCAATGACACAGGGAAAAGAGCACACTTGGCTTTCACCCAAGGTGGAAGTCGAGTCGAAACGAATATGGCCGTCGATGGCACAGAGACATGAGCATACTGGGCTCCCGCCCGAGGTAGAAGTCGAGTCGAAACAAATCTAACCTTCGATGGCGCAAGGACAGAACACACTTGGCTCTCGATAGTTCAAGGTGGAAGTCGACTCGAAACGAACTGGCCTTCGGGGACAAGGAAAGTAACACATCTAACTGTTAATAACAAGCAGAGGGAACACCTGGATTGCTGGCTCAATATTGGATCAAAACGAATCTGGCCTTCGACGGCACGGGAAAAGGAACACACTTGGCTCTCGCTCAAGGCGAAAGCCGAGTCGAAACGAATTTAACCTTCAATGGCGCAAGGATGGAACACACTTGGCTCTCGATAGCTCAAGGTGGAAGTCGACTCGAAATGAACTGGCCTTCAGGGACAAGGAAAGTAACACACTTAACTGTTAATAACACGAGCAGAGGGAACACACCTGGATTTCCGCAGCTCGATGTCGGATTAAACGAATCTGGCCTTCGATGGCGCAGGAAAAGGAACACACTTGGCTCTCGCTCAAGGTGGAAGTCGAATCAAAACGAATCTGGCCTGCGATGGCACAGCGGATATCAATATGGAACATACCTGGCTCTCGCTCAAGGTGGAAGTCAAATAAAAACGAATCTGATCTGCGATGGCACAGCGAATATGGAAGACACTTGGCTCTCACTCAAGGTGCAAGTCGAATCGAAACGAATGCGGCCTTCGATGACGCAGGGAGAAGAAACACACTTGGCTCTCGATAGCTCAAGGTGGAAGTCGAATGCAGCCTTCGATGGTGCAGGGAGAAGAGACACACTCGGCTCTCGATAGCTCAAGGTGGAAGTCGATTCGAAACGAATTTGGCTTTCGTACCGGCAGATGAAACTAGCTTTAATGGTGCCAGAGAAAGAACATACCTGGTTGTAGATAACCGAGTTGGAATTCAAATGCAAGTAAAATACCTCAGCTGGCTCTCGATAGCGCACGATAGAGTCGAATTAAACTGAGCCGCGACTGTTCAGAGCACGGAAAAAACACCTGGAGCACGCTCGAATCGAATCTTCCCTCCGATGGGACGAAGAGAAATGCATCTGGCTCTCGATGGCACAAGATGGAAGACAGATCAGTTTGGATATGGCCTTCGATGGCTCATGACCAGCCGTTCGATAGGCTTCGATAGGTCAGGGAAGGCTTTCGATAGCCATTCGAATTGCGAAAAATGTACACGAATGAATATGGAGTCGATGACCAATCGATGGGATGGATGCGAGCAAGAAATGCTCACCGTAGCCCATCACCCAAAGAACATCATACGCATCTATAGTTCCAACGAAATGGCAACGAGCGAGTCGAAGTCTTCTAGAATCCAGGGTTAAAGGAGGTTGCAAGTAGGAATTCTCGAGGGAGGCGCAGAGTCAAGGAGGCCAGCTTGACACATTGACGTGTCAACAGAGTTTGTGCGATCGAGGATAGACGAAAGCTTTGCAGTTGCACCGGACACAGAGTGAACGGCGCCGAATGGCGGATGGAATCGCGAGGTACGTGGCGGAGTGTCGTGGTCGTCAAGAGGAAGAGAGTCCGGTCACACGTCACTTCGCTGTCACAAGAAGATGCACTGCCTTCGCTAGCTCATCAGTGCGCCCAAATAAGGCCAAAATGGCCACTTTGCGGCTGCTGTAGCACGTTATGCGCTGTATATTTTTGCTTGGTTCAATCCAAGAAATTGATGAGCGTATCCCAAGCTACAATTTGGGTGATTTATATTGTTCCAAAAAAAATCCCCGATTGAGTTGAAAAATACTAATTTCTGGCGCATCAATATATTTTGATACCATCAATATGCTAGAAATGTCGGCCTCGATTTTCAAGATAATGTGACATCTTAGTTTGTGTCGAAATCTGCCTTGGTCGTCCAGAAATGGACGGAAGCCGATCGGACATTTATTTTGTCCACTTCGTGTACCTTGGGCGTGGTGACCACCGCTGTGCCCTCCAGGTTACCTGATACGAGATGCATTCTCTGCCATAAAGGCCTGTACATGTCATTGAAGCAATCACAGGTCACAAACAGTCGCTCGAGGCGAGCCGCAAGCTCGACAATTTTGCGATATTGTACTACCTACTATTCACCTACCGGTCCGAAATTTGAGCGACTTAAGTACCTCTTCACCTCGATAATCCCAATCCGTGTGATCTTCCGCAGCTTGCAGTCATTCCGCAGGTGGGGATCGTGGGGTAAGTGAGAATAATTACATCGTATGGGGATGAAGTGGGGCAGCCTTCAAGGCTGTGTTTGTCAAACGCCGGTTGGCTCAAACTGCGCGTCTCGGACTTGACGTCGAGGAAGAGGGCAAAGAGTGAGATGCGTAAGGGGATAAGCTCGATGGGGATGAACCAAAGAGTGCCAAACGAAAGCCGGTCATTTCGTTAAAGAAACGGGAGATTGTTGCAGGGATACTCACGTGAGCGCGAAAGATGGTTGATTTTGATGGCTCCACAACTACATCAAGCACCTTTCTCTCCCACCTTTCTCTCGGCCTCCCCTGGTATGTTAGCGCCCCCGCACTCGGCGGAGTCACTATTGACGGTCGTTTCGGCCGCAGAGGGAACACAAATGTGTCCAAGAGCTTTGGAGCCAGCGGCAAATGCGAAGACAGCCTGTATGGCAACGGCGAGCGCGGAGGGAAAAGATATTACTCTGTCGGATGATGCAAGCTGGGACGACTCGGACTTTGAGACGTCTGAACCCAGTGTTCCTATGTCGTTTCGGGAGACGTTCGGGGCTGTTGTGAAGACCCGGTCTGCAAATTCGCTGACTCCTCCGTTGGGGACGGGCGTAATCCGGATGCTCAAGGATCGTTTGCAGTCTCGCCGGTCGCGCTTGTCTTCTCAAGGCCTCAATTCCGAAGAAATTACCTTGGTTGATTCCGCGCAGACGTGCCCAGACCCAGAGCGCTCCAAGCGGGCCGCACCCGCGAGATACCGTCGCCTGGCGACGTTCGACTCCCTCCCGCCCTCCAACACGGTCGCGCGCATGTACGACGGTCTCAGCTGCCAGCGACGTGCAGCACTATAACGCAGCTGCGTACTGGTCACGTCGGACTGGCCCTCCATCGCTTCGCTCCGACCGTCTCTCCAACCTGCGCCTACTACTTTCATGCACTGCGTACCGGCGTTGCAGCCAACAGCTCATCCGACGTCTAGCACTGCCCACTTCTCCCTACGACCTTCCCTTCTCCCCAGCCAAGCCGGGCATATTCCACCACCTGTCCCCGTTCCAGCGCAGAGACGCCTGGCCGAGATCGATGACACGCGGGCCCCTCATCCTTCAGTGTCGCCATACCAATCCTCTCCTGCATTATCTTGATCAACTCGACACGGGCCCCGACTTTTTGGGATGTCCGTGCCGACTCTCACAACTCCGCAAACACTTTTCATTAGGCGTGTTTTAGAAAGGCAACAATCTGTCAACAGTCATCACAACGAATGCTTGGAGCGATCGTCAATGACATGTATCACCAGGACAAGGACACATAGAAGTAGATGCGCACCGCGGCAAAGAAAAACCGCCAACAGTGGGCACCGGTATCAAATGAGTGAAAAGTCCAAGCTCCAATTGAACGTCGGTCAGTAGGTTGGATGAGTTCAGATGGCAACAAGACTTACCTTCAACGCAGCCGCTACTATGGCAAGACCAAACGGAACCTGGAGGATAAGACCGAGAGGGAACCTCAAGTCCGCAAGCTGATAACCAGGTTTGAGTTACAGCTATCGCAGGTCAGTACATGTTTGAATGAGGTCAACGTGGGATTAACACACCTGGTAAGCGAGGTCTCAAGAAAATCGAGAGAACCGTCGGCGCCGATGTAAAGGTTATCCAGGGTCAGAAGTAAACAACCGAATGGATCTTGAAGTGAAGTTGCGCGTGCACGCGCCGGGTCAGATCCTACTCATGGCAAGCAGGTGGCGAGGATCTGACGCCAGTTTCGGTGCTAAACAAGAAGAGAATTCAGGTGAATATCAAGACGTGTTGGAAACCGAATATAATACCTCGACCCGTGCGGGCATAGTCCCGGCATTGTGAACGGAATGGACGCCTGTAGCGCCATAGTTTCGTCATTCAAGGTTTCAAACCATGAGGGTGAGATATGCCAGATCTAAGCACTCAAGTTAATACGTCAAGGTAACAGGTTCGAGATTGGAAAGAACCTAGGGCAAGGGATACTTCGTGCCGGTGTGGCGACTCGGGAGATCTACATAAAGTAAAGTCACTCAGGAGATGTCGGGAAATACACTAAAATATCGAAACAAATGAGCGTAACAAGATGAGTTCAAAGGTAATGCTGAAGGCTTTGCGTTGAAGGAAGCTTCATGGTAGGGCTGGAACATTATGATTAAATACACCTCGGGCCATAATGTACATAATATAATCTTAAGGTTTCAGTGGATATTTAATCGTAAGGGTATCATAATCTAATGTAATTGTAATTTAATCTTAATTACAGCTATTGGCAGTACCGAAGGCGCGGTCGAAAAATTTCTGGTATCAGATGTTTTCAAAGAATTACCCATAACTCGGTCAGTTCTTCACGGATTTGGATGAAACCATGCTAGATAATTCGGGCTAATTCATGCGTAATTAGTGATAGAGAGAAACCTGTAAAAATATCTCATATTGAATGATCTGGCTTTTTGAGGCTTTTTGGGGATGAATCTGATGTGGCATCCCCAATTCATGTCCTACTTGTCTGAATTTTGGCTAGGGAGGACTGTTTAACATTCTCAACCATGTCATAGAGGTAAAAGTACATAAGATCTCATGTTTGATTGAATCTCTGCAATATTTCAGATCCCGCTGCCTGCTCCGCGCCCGCCCCACCCTCAAAGTACGCATCCACTGGGTGCCGGCACACGTCGGGATCGCAGGGAACGAAGCCGTCGACGCTCGCGCTAAGGAGGCAGCCCAAGGCGCCTCCTCCGCCCTCGCGTCCCGAATCATACCCTTCGAGAACCCCCTCCCCACAAGCAAGGCGGCGGCGATGGATGCAGGTGCGAAGGAGTTCAAGGCGCGCTGGCTGGCGGAATGGGCAACATCCTCCCGTTACCGCCGTATCGCCCTCTTTGACAGCGCCAAGCCCAGCAACACGGTCGCACGCATGTACGACGTTGTTCTTTGCCAATGAGATAGGTGCAGATGTCCAAGGACCCCATTTAACCTCCTGAAATTTGGGCAACATAATTTCCTCTACTCAATCTAACCAAACACTCGATACCAGAGAATGCACAGATGTCCGAACCACACAGAATGAATATGCAGATCATGTAAATCAATGCCAGTACTTGACGAACTGTTGAGCGGGATGGGTCTTTCAGCATCACCGAGATTCCCGACGATGCATTAATGATTCAACCATTCAACCCCGAGTCGGAGTTATGGCAGGCTGGGAAAGTGGCGGAATAAATAATCCAAATATGTTATGAAAGAATCTCAAGATAACCTTGCAGGGCCTTGACAGCGGTAGGAGGAAAAGGGAGGGCTACCGGTGTCCCTTGTTAGCCTTCCGAGGACATACGATTTATAAAGCTTTCTCATTCTTCTGCTTAAAGGGCATCCTCCATATATGTGGGAGATGGTAGAATTTGTGAGCGACATCTGATCTGAATGGGCAACATTTTGGCCTCAATTATACCGGTGGTGAATTCTTCCTCCTTGGGCGTGCAAAGATAATACTCAGTAGAATATCCCCAGTATAATTCGGATCGAAGGTATGGCTGTAATACTGTGTCATAATTATCTGGTGCACCCGTTCGTATTTATTCGCACTACTTCCCTCATTTTTATCAATATATTCATCGCTCCCAGGCTTTTGAGAGGTATTTACGCAACCCAGGCCCAATTTCCTCACAAGTCACCACCCATCCTTGTCAAAAATTCACCACTTGTACTCTAATCTCACGAAAATGAGTACACACCCCTTGCGTCGAAAGTTTCACTGCCCTTGGCCTGAGAATTTTATTCACAGCCTCTATGCAAAGTCATATTTAACTGCGTGCACTCTCAAATCAATTCACAGGTTCACTCCAGCCAACGGTTTCAGTGCCCTAAAGCCTTTACACTGTGCATCTAACTGGTGTCTGATGCCTGTCCGCCAACACTGACCTGTTCTATGTATGGTTGAAAACAACTCCCCAGCTTCTTCCTTAGTCATACGGGTATCGCGACTTCAAACATTACCTCAATCAAAGGTTTAACAATTTCATACTGAGGCTGCGCAGCAAGGCTGCTTCTGGACAGATTTCATGACCAAGCATAGACACTTCTGTGTCCACATTCAGCAAACTTACATGTCGGCGACCTGACAGTCGGCCTAGACTACACTCAGGCATATTATATCTTGTTCTGACTTTGGTGTAGGAAATCTTGGCAATGCTTGCCAATGAAATGGGTGCAGATATCCAGGGACACCATTTAACCTCTTGAAATTTGTGCAGTATAATTTGCTCTGTCTAAATCAGCCTGACACTCAATACCAGCGAATGCACAGATGTCTGGACCACACAGAATGAATGCAGACCACGATGAATTGTTGGGCAGTATGCATCTTTCAACATCACCGAGATTCCCGAAGATGCATTGATGATTCCACCATTCAACCCCAACTCGGGGTTATTGCAGGCTGGCAAAGTGGCGGGATTCCTAAAGAATTCAACTATGTTATGAAAAGATACCAAGATAGCCTTGCAGGGCCTTGGCTGCGGTAAGATGAAGGGAGGGCTATGTACCAAAAATGCATGGTTAGCTTGGGTTTCCCTTGGTAGCCTTATGCAGACATGCCATTTACAAAGCTCTCTCATTCTTCTGCTTAAAAGTCAGCCTCCATATATGTAGGAGATGGTGGAATTTGAGAAACATCTGATCAGAATGAGCAATATTTTAGCCTCAATCACACGGTGGTGAATTTTTCCTTCTTGGGCACGAAAAGAGCAATAGAATATCACCGGTGTAAATTGGGTCAAGTCTACAGAGCTCGAGGTGTGAATACTTCCCTGATGAAGCACCTGTGCATATTCTTGAATGGTGGGGAAGTGCATGTTTTTGTATGCCAGCGGTGATTTATTTCGGCAAAAAAAGTGCAATAATCATGACACAGTATGACCCCCATACCGGCGCCCGCAAGATTTCCCCAAATCACCTTACACAATGAAAAATAATAATTCACCCAGGCTCGGTCTCGAAAAATTTGAACTGATCCACACCAACTTACAGACTAATTGCCAACCACGTTGAGCAGAAGCTCCACGCAGTGGGGCTCTGCATTCATTCGACGGGGTTGCCAATTGATCTGCAAGTCAAGGACGAGTGGGTCTGGGAAGCATTCCCCCAGTATATACCGTACGATCAGACATGTGTAATAAGCGAAGTTTGGAGCAATGATGCGATCATATCGTACTTTGCTAAGTCATCCTTATATTGCACACAGTAATCGAAAACTTGGCCGGTAGTCTGCTCGACATGGGTAAATAAGATACTACTGGCTCTGGACTACAGATATTCACCTTGTTTGAAAAATTTACCGCAACTTGCTGGACTCGATCGGCGAAAATATGACGATAGGCAGGCCGACTAAAAAGTATTACTCCTGTGAGCACAGACTAGACGCTCGCTCCCCCGCCCAAACCCTTTTCCTCCGGAAGCCATTGAATGATCGTAGAAGAACGCGGTAGATTTGGCGTCGCGCAGATATTCGCCAAGGCAGGCGAATACCGATGGGCGATATCAACACCAGAAGTATATTCAGCGAAACGCCTTGTCCCCCAGATGTCCACCAGGGCCGTCCAGCTCTGTGCTAGCCATTGAGCGTTAACAATCAAATTGGCTTTCGTCTATCAATGATTTTCCATTTTTGTATTTTCTTTTCTCGCGATCTATGGGCTTTAATGGGCGCTTCACTTCCAACTCATTATGCCTGAGAACTTTCTTCAACAATTTAGGAAAGGTGAGTTCTGTATTCCCTTTTGTGAAAGCGCTGAAGCACACAGTTACTGAGCATACTATGTGGAACAGGGTGCAATCTATTACATTTTCAAACGCCTGACTCTATTGCCCTCACTGAAATTCATTACATTTTCCAACACTTTCAATTCCAACACGGTCGCAGAGCCATTTTTTAGGGTGCGCGTACCAGCAATGGATACCCTATCTGCCACCGCCATTGGTAACGATCCCAGGATCGGGCAATCCCGTGCAAAAGAATTTTAGGCTCATTCGCCGTATCTCGTCCCTTCCCCAAGAGAATTCGAGGAGTCCTCTCCATGACGTTCAGTAAATTTAACTCAGAAAAAGTCGGGGCCGCTGCGGATAAGCATAAACTCCCTTCCGTTCCACATATTCCACAAATTGTGTGAAGAGCTTGAATACTGTGAGAGCACCCAGAGAATCCTCTCCAATTCTCCCAGGAAATTTAACCTAGAAAAAGTCGGGGACTCGCCATCCGGAACTCGACAACATGACCTACACCGAATTTGGCTCCAAATGTCGATTCGAAAAGCAACTTTTTCAGTGGCTTTGGTTTTAGTTTTCGGTGCCCTGGTCAAAAACTTCCAGCCCTGCACTTCAGTCGAGGACGCGGAGAAGAAGGCAGGCGATGGCCAGCAGGTGTTGTAGGCCTCGCCAATGACCAGGAGAAAGTGGCGCAGCCTAAATGCAAATGTTCCCCAAGAGTTGTATAGGAAAGACCTAGACTCTGAAGTCTCGTCATGGACGAGGTGTCTACCGCTGCGGAGCGTGCTGAAGTTTGTTTGAAATTTGACGTAAGGTCCAAACTCCCGACCTCTGGCCCTTCAGCCGCGAATGAAGCATCTCGTACGAATCCCTCGGGGATTGAAAAGACTCCCCAAAGGTTTAATCGACGGGTAAGCCGCGGACGAGGTGGCGGAATTATACGCACCTCATCTGCAGCCTTCAGAGCTCCTACTCCAGGTCCTTCAACAGAAGTTCGTCTTCAAAAGCACCTGTGAATAAGGCTGGCTAAGAATATGAGTATATTTTATTATATTCAATTACAATTGTAAAATTATGATTAAGGCCCTGATCGGCAACTGTGAATAGTTAGTATGGCTCAGGCATAGTGTTGATCAGATCAATACACAGCGCCGCACAGCCTCTCCCTTCTTTGCTTAACCATCACCACGTATTCTATCTTACTCGTATTCTGATACAGCTGTAGTGATGAAAACTTTCGACGGACCTCTCGGTGCAACTCGTTGGTTTTCCTCGTATACTTGGGTGACACTGGTGGTCTGGGTACATTTCGACACGCCTCGGTGTCAATGTATATAATACAGTACTAGCAGAGTGCCCGTGCTACGCTACGGAAAATATTCAGTTAGCATTCAAACTCTGCTCATTCCATTCTGTTGGAATAATTTGAAAGACGCCTCTTGTCATAGCTGGGGGGAGCAGGTCCATCTTCTCAACACCTAGATTTCATGCATTGGATCTACCATTCGTCCACATCCAGCACCTGGTTCCACTCACTTGTCATATTGCTGTTCCAGCACGGTGGAAGCTTCCCTTTTGGCACCCCAGTTAGTTGAGAAGTATCAGAGCGGATAGAATTACCGGCCGATGGACATAAGGTTTTAACACAGACCCAAAATTCGCTGCAACACATTCATTAGAAGCGCTGACCCCAGACTTCTTACCTTATCCGACGGCAGACGAGGTGGCAGCTGCCAACCAGTTTGGGGAAACATTCGCTCTCTGGAGTATCGGGTCATATAGAGCATGCGTTTGGTATGGCGGGGATGTCTCCTTGGTTTGTGTTTGCGTACGTATCCGTTACTAATCAACGACATCGTATATAGGGTTACTTCGGCGAGATGAATCCACTCCGCGAGGTTTTGCGGCGGCATGCACGTCCAACAAACATTTTCAATTACAAAGAGCCTGAGTATGAGATATATGCCTTCGAATGGAGCTGATTCGGTTGCAGAGTTGCCGTGCACCGACGTTTAGGCTGGACCCTGGACCCATACTGAGCCTACACAATACCCCTGCGTTGCTGGTATTTTTCAGAAGACTTTTCATCTTGCCTGCCCCTTGATTTTTACTGCAAAATGAAAGAATAAATATGCCCTGTGTTGGATTATTAATCAAGCCGGCATGGCACTTCGGCACTTCGGCCGGATCATCAGCCAGCACACAGCACTGGACTGCTCTCGTAGTTTCTGTCCGACCTTCTTACTCAGTTTCTTACTCAGTAGCTTACTGATATTTTACTAATACTTTGAACCTTCTAGCATTTATTGTAGAGTATAAAAGCTCTTGTAAATTAGCTACAAAAATTATCAATTCTTACTTCTATCGTTCTCCATCAGTTCTATTCTTCTTCAGGTTATTGGCCCCGCGCTTGACTAACTGAAGAACGAAATCCTCTTTCCTCTCTCCACATACTCATCCGCAAGTCATGTCGACAAACACCTTCTCCTCTATCTCCAAACTCGGGGAGTACTTCTGGTTTAAGCGATCACTTTGAGGACGCTCCACTCGGGACATCAGCCGCACCGGTCGCACCTACGATTGCCGACGCGGCAAATCCCACGACCGACGAAACCAGGGCCAACAATGAATATTTGTCACGCCGGCGCTTCTGGAAATCGGAGTAGGCTGTTACTAAACAGGGCGTCGCTTCGGTAATTCCGGATTCACTGTTTTTGTAGGAGAAGGGGGAGGATACTGTGAAAAAGATGTGGGAAAAAGTGAAGGGGAATTCGAGAAGAAGTCGAAGATGGTCACAGTTGATCTGCACCTGAAACTTCAAGACGAGCGTTGCGCAGAAGGAGGTGATGTAAAGGCTCACCTCACCAAGCTGCAATCTATTCGCGAGGACCTCATCGCGATAGGCGCAGACCCCGGGGACAATAATTTTGTCACAATTGTTCTCGGTTCCCTCCCCGCCACATTCGAAACATATCTCTCGGCACTTACAGGTGCAGCGACACTTCTTGGCAAAAATCTTGACCCAGACACGGTGCTGAAAGGCATCAGTGATGAGGCTGACCGAAAAGGGGTCCGGGCCAATGGCAAGGGCGAGAAAGAGGCCGCGTTCTACGGGAACGGCCGTAAGAAGCCGAAGAAATTGATGGAATGTTACAACTGCCGTAAAAGGGGCACATGGCAAAGGATTGCTGGGCGAAGGGAGGCGGAAAGGAAGGCCAAAATCCACACAGGAAGGGGGCTGGCAAAGTCAACACAGCCAAACGTTGAACAGGATTTGGAAGCTGCATGGATGACAGCAATTTATGGGCCGGACGATGAAGACCTCGATTTATTCGAGGAACTGGACGTGGACTAGGGGGAATTCAAGGATCCGTATGCGGACGTGCCTGCCCTAGAGGACGTTTCGGACAGTGACGATGAAGAGGATAGTCCCACGGAAGAAGAAGCTGCGGCGGAAACATTACTCACATCACAGAAACTCGTCGCGGCAGCCGTAATCACTGATCCGCAATATGAAGTCGAAATCTACGACCCGGGTGCTACACCGCACATGACTCCATCGCGGCATCGGTTGACAAATTATAGGGCTATTGAGCCACGAGCAATTATGGCGGCAGACAACAAGCGCTTTGACGCGCTTGGCAAGGGTGACATGTATGTCCAGGTACCTAACGGCAAAGACAGGTCAACAAAAGTCCTTGTGAAGGATGTTTGTATGCACCTAAACTCGGTGTCACTCTTATCTCTATCGCGCGCATCACACAGGCCGGATTTCCCCTGGCTTATGTGGCCGTTGCATTGCGGTCAGGAAACACTGGGCGGATTTGAGCTCTCAATTGGCCGGCAATTTGTATAAGTACTTGGCATCACATTCACTATCCCGGTATTCTGTTGACTAGATAATACATAGGAGTCCACCGTCTCAAAGATTTAGAGCAATCGGGGGTGAAATGCTGATGCCGCAGCTGTCCTGCCTGAAATCAGGATTTTTTGGGTGATAATTTTATTTGGAAACCAAAACAAAAGATGAAGGAGACCATTGACTGTGGATTTTCAGTGCGAGTAGAATGAGATATGTCCCGAGGCAATCTGATAGAAATTGCAGTCGGGGCAGCTGTTCTGCCCCAAATGGCTGAAAACAGAAAAAAGTCGTCTGCGCCCTAAGTTCCGCAAACGGCTGTAAACAGAATCAACATATCGGTTTGTCGTGAATGGACACATTGAACACAATCGGCACCCTTGATCAAACATACCGTGAAATGAACACACGGTTGAAAAAATGGCTTATTATGCATGTTCAGAGCATTGTACAATGGATCCTTGTCTTGGTACTTAACTGAACAGAATTAGCAGGATGTTCAATTGAACATTCAGGCCGTTGTTCAATGAACCTGCTCAAGTCACGGATGGTAGTTGGCCACCAGCATCTTCTCGGAATTCACAGCTGCAAGCGCATTAAAAGTGGCGCTCCACCCCTGGCCTCCCTTTTCAAACTCCAATATTTGCAGGTCAGAATGACAAAGTCATGCATCTCTCGAATATTGGTCCTGCTAATGTACTGGAGCGTGTTGTTGACAATGATGGCAGGCACCAAAGGCAGCCCTTTCTGTGGTTGATATGACTTTGAACAGTCGCGAGCCGACTTCCACGGCCCAGCATAGTTATATGGTTCTGCCTCGTTTTTGACTGCGGCCTCGGGAGTCTCCGCCACTGGATCGGCCGTTCGCTTTTGCTGTCACGCGATCGGTCGATGCCAAAAATGTTTAGGCCTGAACAAACATACAGGCAGATGCCGCTCGCAGAAGCACGTCAATGCGCGCAGCTCAGAACCTTGAGTTGATCTCATTGGGAACAAAATTTTGGATTTGCGAGCACACGTCACGTGGAACGCACGGAAACATGACTGCTTGACACATTGGATGCATGCCCCTTCTCGCCTTGTGCATATCGAACATTTCTGCATTGGACTTCAGAGAAATTTACCACTTGGGGAGTAAAAATTGCAACGAACGAGTTTCCACCGTTGCTTGGAAATGTCCTCGATGCCAATTACTGGCTCCATGAAAACCTCGTTTGAGACGAATGTTTCTGGTACCCAGATTGGGCAGAGGAGATAAATCCACTCCCCCTGAGCTGTTTGCTTGAAAGCACCGCCGCTATTTGGGCACAAAATGCAGGACTGTGACACAGCATGAGTTGGTTACACGACGCGGGCGGCCGGGCCTTACCACCTGAGTCCCCGGAGATACGCTACATGGACATAGCCACTGCCCTTCAGGAATATATGGAACCCCGTAGCAGTCTGCTCCATTTACTCAGCTTCGTGTCCTTGCGGGCATAATTGTCGTTTACCTTGATGCACGGCGACATTGCAGCCATCGCAGAACACAACGGCGTTGTTGTTTTCGCCCTCCAATTCATCGCAAATGGCGCATGAGTCGTCAGAAGGGAATGCTAACTCCGGTTTTAGGTAAGTTTGGCCTTGGAAACGGACATTGAGATCTTTCAGTCACAGAGAGGTTGAACGAAGCACAAGATTAAACCATTCTTTCTCCAGGCGATCTATCAAATACTTCATAAGGGATTTTTTCGAGCAGCCTCTTTTGGCGCACAGCGTTGAGCGCATCGAGCCATGCCTGATCTGTCAGGGTGATAGATGAAAAGAGGTAGACACAAGTTCCGCGAGTGACTTGCCTTGTTCGTCCATGTCATATTCCACTTGTCGCTCGAGGTCGCTTTCCAGTGGCTCTGGAATAGGATTATATACAAGCCGCATTCAAAACATAAGGTGTCTGACCAATACAGCGGATGTACTCGGTGGGTCTTTGAAATTTCGAACAGTCGTTATCTAGGTCAATCGACAGATCAGGAGCGGCATAATCACCAGGGAAACGCAGCCAAAGCTACGCGCTTGCATGTCTTGAATGCCCCTGAGCGGCGTAGAAAGATCATCTTCAATTTTCTGGAATGTCACTTGGGGCAGCTCGGGGGCTGCGACAGAAAAGCTGGGGCAGCTGCGAGGCATTATGATACCGTCGATGGGCAAACTGCACTGCGGGGATTTTGAGACTTGCAGGGCTTCCTTGGGGCTCGAGCTGTTTTTCAATGGATGCCTTAGACGCTTCGTTCTAGATTGCATGGGGTTGGGATCATTGTGATTGTTGCTTCCATTTCCCAGGGACAACGCAGACAGTGATTCTCGTTCAGGGGTCATTTGGCGCCGACTGCTCAGGTAGCTCCATGTGGCCTGTTCAAGCCTCGGCGGTCTTCGGCGTACTGATTCCCCACTTTTTTTTGTTTGCGTGATTCCTGTCACCGACTGGAGCGGGATCTGAAAATGGATAAACTTAACTGGACGACCCCCCCATCCCATCCTCACGTACGAAATTTTAATCCCTATTCCCCCTTGGTGGCACTGCTGGGTTGTTTGTGTCATGATGTCGGGATTGATGAGCCGAATTGATGATATGCCACAAACAAACCGGCGCCCCCAACTTTATGGAGAGCTGTAAATTCCCGGGCGCATCGCCCAAGGCAGCTATAGACAATCTGATTTGACAGCCGAGCTTGTAGAGGCTGCTGCTACATTCTGGCTTTTTCTCCCCTCGGGATTAGCTCTACAATTTACAGCTCTCCATAAAGTTAACAGACTGGATGGACTGTGTAAAATAAAAATGTGAGCCTCATGTCCCTCCCCCCGGTACTGGGACCCCCGAACCCTTTTGATACCGAAGGCGGCTCGAACGACGTAGCTCTCCGCCAGATTGAGAAAGTCCTTTCGCGCTGGCCATCACGGCTGCTGCAAGCACGCGCCCAAGCGCAGCTGCAAGAGGCACGGGAACAGTGTTTCCAATCATCCTATAGAACTAAGAACAGGGGACAAAGGGAAATTGAGCTGATAAAAAATGGCTTACATCTTTAATTTCCGCGGAGGGCGTCGACCCATCAGACCAAAGGAGGTAATCGTCAGGGAGTCCTTGGGCACGTTTTGCTTCGATCACAGATATTGGCCGTTTCTGCTGCAAAAAGACAGTCTCATCGGCTCAGGTAGCAAGAATGAATCGAGGAAACTCACATTTGGATGGAGTGTCACCCGAATTTTGCCGAATTCAGTTGGTCCATCGTACGGCGTCAACCATCCACATTCTGGCCAAACTTTGAGGGTGAGATCGTCTCAGTTTCGCATTTTACAGAGAATGCCCTGGACTGAATTTTTATTTTGGCTCTCAATGCTTTGCATGTGTAATGTGTTTTTCGTGTTCATTTTTTAACAAAGGTTCTAAGAAAAATTTGGAAAATGTGCGCGGGACATTCCCTGAAGATTGATTTTATCAGCTCATTGCATTTTAGTTTAGGGCGAACGGTACAGTATTGGATGTGCTATGATGGACCAAAGAATTCGCTGTGAAACAGCAGAAGTGATTACATCAGACGCATCCACCTGAGGGTCGATTTGTGGCTTACGGCACTATTTGGTGCTTTTAAACATGGAAGATACCTTTAATACCCTATTATGAGTGTAAAAGATGCCTCGGATGACTTGAATCAATGCTACGGAGTCTCTGGTCGATGTGGAGGCAATTTGCCATCGAAATCTGCCGTTTGGCAGGCGGTGCAAACAAGTGCAAAGGGACATTTGATGCCTGCCAGTTGCCTGTCACCACAAGGGAGATTTGACCCAATGTCACGCAGTTTACATTCGGCACTGGGCGCCGTGACCCGTGACCGAGACCAAAATTCATCGCGGCACAGGGGGTGCGTGACGTGTGACCGCCGAATTGAACGAAATTGTACAGTATTCGAACTTGCACGTATACCTCATGTATTACAGCTGTTTGCAAAGCTAATGGCACTCACGATCATTTCATAAATAAGAGCAAATTAATTAGTTCCCGTCTTGCAGAGGTCAGTGCTAGCTCAATTCTTGGCCGTTTTCCTTGTGAGTAGGTGCGATCGAACAGCGATTGACAGTACCTTCTTTTAGATGTCACCATGTATGGATCTGAATAAGTTCGAAAAATGGAATATGGAATTAGGAGCCCAGGGTATATTGGGCAGAAAGAGCCATCAAATTGGGTTCGAACGCACCTACACACAAGGAAAACGGTGAAGAATTGAGCCCACAGTGAGTGTTTCAAAAGTGGAAGTATTTAATTTGCTCTTATTTATAAAATGATCGTTGGTGCCATTAGCTTTGCAAACAGCTGTAAGCAGATCCCTCGTATCAGTATGCACCTGTTTATTTTCACATGCCACAGGTGTGCACTAATTTTCGAAGATGTCAGAATTCCTTTTTTCTTTTCACTTCCGCCTTTGCAGCTCAGCACATGACCCGGAGAAGAGGACGCGGCGGATGTCCCACGAGGTTATTCCCTCGTTTCATTGCCGCGTAAGCCTCACCTCCAGACAAATCGACGGGGAGGTGGTGTTGCGCTCTTGATTCGGGACAGCATTAAGCTTGTCAAGTCCCAACTCAGTTCTCCTGACATTCTTGTCATCGATTTAGGCTTCTGGAGCATATATCCCACCTGCTACCTCGCGCTGGCAAGGTTGGACCGATGTCAGCCCCTTTGAACAACTCTGGGAAACAATCTCGCTATGCATACCCAGCGAAGAGAAGCCAGTGACACTCTTAACAGACATTAACGGCGCACGGGTTCCAAACAAGTCCCACAAATGGAGATTGAATGGCCGCGGATTTCTGCCGACGAGACTATCAATAGTCGGGGACAAGAGATCCTTTTACAATGCGATACATTTGGTCTCTGTATTTTAAATGGCACCGCTCTCGAAACTTCCTCACCTCGGGCGGATCGCTAGCGGAGTTTGAACATTCATTCGGCTTCTCGGCAAATGGCATGCCCGCAAATACATAGACTGCTGTGTCGCACCGCGAAAGCTATGAAACCTCGTTCCTCTGCCTTCACTCTCCCATCCTACATCTTGGACGTCCCTTTCACCGGTTCCATACCCGATTTTCCTGTGCTGCGGCCTGCTTCGGACGGCCGCAAAGCCGAGTTAATTACTAGTTTCTTGAAATATACGGTTTGGACACAGCGGGCGTGCTCCCACGGAAAGGACGTGAGATGCGATGCAGGCTGTATGCGCACCATGTATCGGATATGTGGGGCCAGCGCGTGCGAAGTGAGTCGCTGCGGCGTGTGCAAGACCAGCAAGATCACCGCGCCATTGCTACTGTCCGCATACGGTGGCAGACGCTGCGCGATGCACGTTTTTGCCCCCCAGGCGCCGCGCCGTCGCCGAACCCCAGAAGCACGGGGGCGTGTTCGCAGAGAGCGCCGAGATGCACATCCCGAACACTTGGATTAGCAGCACACTCGCAGGGTCGACGAGTCAACCCTTTCATTGCAGAACTCAAAAAATTGAACGTCTACGACGATGCCGACGACATAGCACTACATATTGAGCATTCCGACAGCACTACGAACAAGATCGCAGCTATGATTTCCCTTGTAAATATAGTATTTGTTGGGGCCAATAATCACTCACTGCGCATGCGCTTCGACAGAACGAAATCGGCCATTGTAACTTGATACGAACTTCGATATGTACGGACCGCGCAGAGCGCGCATCGAACTCAGGCACTGTTTTCGATGCTGGGAGCTCTTATTACTCGTCATCACAAAAAGTAACCTATCTCAAACAACCCGAAGTCGTCTAATACTCGAAGTACTACTTATCTGGTCAGAAAAAAGTTGGACGTGTTTACTGTTCAAGTTGGCGCCGACCCCGCGGCATTTCGGGAATCACCGGACCAAGATGTCAAAATGTCAAAATTCAACCTCGACCATCCCGTCTACCGTACCTCATAGTTCGTTATTGTCTAGTCACGGACAGCTTTGGTAGACATTGAACGGGGGCAACACACCGGTCTTAAGCCAAATTCAGGAACGCATGCGTGCTTCCTGCACCTGAGCACATTCACTGGCGCGTCCCTGAAATGGGCGCACCTAGCTGACAATAGTCAACAAAACCGACTTGCGTCTGTCACTCAAATTTTGAGGATCGTCGGGCGTGGACGCTCGGCTGCGCACAAAGCGGAGTACAGTCGGATCGCTCATAGTGCATACCTGCTAAAAATCCTCATAACGCATAGGATTTTGGATCCACAAACATGCCTTTTGCCACTGTAGAAGGGTGCTCATCACCCTCTTTATGAGATTACGCTTCTCTGTCCATCTAAAGCCATTTAAACTCCGCCATCTCCGCTCCTCGGCCGCATGGCGAATCCCATCGCAAACCTATCCCTTATCGCGAGCTGCCCTTGATCCTCGGGTTCCAGAGTGCGCCGGCCCACAGGCAATCAGTAGTTCGGTATTTCCGGCACCATGTCACCACTTCCAACTAACTTTGACAGACACTGCGCTGGCGATATTTTGACAGATGCCTTCCTCCTGGTGTAAACAGCGTCAAATGTAATCAACCGCTGGAAAGATACAAAAATTAACAGATTGCCCTACAGATAAGTTTAATTTGAAAAACCTTCACCTCTCGGGGACAGAATTTAATAGTAGAGTCGAAAGGCTCCTTTGTGGACCCCACACTAAATACTCGAATCAACTCAGCTCAATTCAACGAAGTCAGTAACTAGACAGATAAACTCCAGTTTTTGTCGCTGTATAAAATTCATTTCCCCTGGATTTGGAACACCTTCGACAAAATTGAAATTATATTTGAAGGAGAACGGAAATACACCAGATCCTGTGCAGTGAATAGCCAAGCCAATTCAACGCAACTCAATTCAACCAAGTGGACCATAGATTTGACTGGTGCGTTACCCTTGAAGAGCGAATAACTTTCACGAAAGGGGATGGGAGGCTGCGAAGCGGCCAACCAGTCCCTTGTAATGCATAGGATTTGGCCAAATTCAGCTCATTTTGGGAGGGAACGGACCTTATGCATTATGAGCCATCCGACTGTATGAGCTCAAGACATTTTCAATTGAAAAAACGCACATTCCGACCGCGCGCGGCCTAGAGGAATTTGCTAAATGTTGCGCAGCATGCATGTCCGGCGACGTCCTGGCTTTCGGGATCGAAACCCTTCGCTCGGTGGGACTGACAGAGTCCGGCTTAGACGCTCGCATCCCAGGAATATCCATGAATTGTCGTATTCATCAGAATTACATTTTGCGACGATCATCTCTGCCACACTGAGATCGGGGGGGTGGGGTTGTGGATTTGGATGCGGGAGGATCATCACGTAGAGTCAATAGGTTGCTTGGGTGCAGTCAAATGGATGGGGAGTGTCCGATCAGACTGTATAAGCCACATCTAATTCTCAGCAGAAAGTGTTCTCTGAAAGGCACGCACGTACGGCGGGGTGTAGCATCTAACCCTGTGGCAAAGAAGAGAAAGACGGTCAAAGTGGATTCGAGCAGCGATGAGGATGTAGAAGATACGAGGAAGTGTCGCTTGTTTCGGGGTCCGTGATTACATTCAATGCTGCCCAACGGGAATTGCCGGTTCTGCTTAGAATGTCGCTGGCTATCACCATAAAATCGCGCCGGTAAAATTGGGCCTCCATCTCAAGTCACGTTCTCGTCCCGGCTTGTTTCGGGATCCAACAAAGAATGCCGGGTGGATTTGGCAGGAATAAGCAGACTCATAGCATTTTTAAGCTTTCTGTAACGGCATTTCATCAAATTATTGCTGTGGGTTGCTAGGCCCCCGGTCACTACCTATGAACTTGCTCCGCTTTTTGCCGAAAATCAGCACTGATTTACTTTATGAATTTTCGTCTCGGACGGTTGTTGTACTCTATTTCGGAGCAAGTTTTTGAAAAAAAAAGCGTTTTATTCGCTCTTGGATACGTTTTTTGGCTCCTGGACCGCCGCAGGCGCCTCCCAACATCGTTTGTTGCTTCCGAATACAAGCCCAAAATTCCTACTTCTTGCCTTTTCTCGGCGCCTTAGCGGATCGCCCCTGTGTCTTCCGGTTTTGTGCAGTTTGCGCAACCTTCGCAACTCAGGACTTCTTCGCTCGTGCGCAATCCCGCTTCTGCTTCTTGACTTGACGGCGCCGCGAGGAGGCTTCGGCTTTCGCTTCTTGGTGCCACTCCCTTCATCTGGCTCCTCGTAGTCCTCCTCTTCCTCGTCATCAGACCCTTAATCACCATCAAGATCCAGTATACGATAAACGGCGTTGGAAGCTCTCACCCGTGATCACCGGCCGAAATGTTGTACGCCCCGGTGTAACAAGAGAAATCCCTGCTCCAGTTAAAAGATAGGCAAGCTCCGAGATCGGTGCGTGACTTAGAAGTGCCAGCGAATGTCCCGGGGTTCGCTGTGGCGGGACAATATGCCGGAAAATGTTGAGTCCTGGGACAGGCTACGCAGCTTGTCAATAAAATTTTGACGTGTTGTTGTGGCGTGTTGCGGAGTGTGCGGCAACAGCTTGTGGTGAGCAAAATGCGGAATTCCGGCAGGCCCTGGTCCTATTTGTGCCAAAAATCTTTCTCGCGCTCCGCGTGGTCTACTTTACGGCGGACCGAGTTCCCTTCATTTCGAGCTGATTTACTCTATGTCTAGGACCAAGTTCGGCGTCATTTTGGGGCCTTGATCTACTTTATGGCGGAGCAAGTTCATAGGGGCTGGGTGAAATTGCCGCGATTGCCGCGGCGGTGGCTGTGTTTTGCCGCGGCAGTGCCGTGCAGCCTCTTGTTCCTTCCTTTACTCGTACCAATACATTGTTTGAACCACAACAACCCCTTGATGAGCTTCGTTTTTGGAAGACCTAAATCATCCGCGGACGCTGCACAAAAGGAATTTGGTCTCCATACCGGCACGATGAGAATTTTCAGGAGATCAAGATCAGCTTTGTCACTTTGCTTTGCTTTTCTTTCTCTGTTTCGAAAATTCCATTTACCACATTCTCCGTCTCAGTCACCTCTTGCATACTCCAATCCCTCACCAGCGATTCTTGGTCGGCAGTCTATCCCGCAGCAGTTGGCATTGGAAAGCAAGGTGCTGTCACTCTGACTCACCTGTACGATGACATCGGTTGAAATGCCAACAATACGTCAAGGACTGTGATGCTCATGAATGCTTTGGGCCGCCTCCGACACCCACCGTCACATCTAAAAACACCGACATCGCACGCCTCATGAACGAATACAGGAACATACGGCGGGACATTGCTGATACGGCGGCGCGGGGAGTTTTGATCGAAGACCGGCTTCGGGTGCTCGGAGTCGTTGAACAATCTCTTAACTCGGCAGGTAAAATCTGCGCCTCCGATAATCACGTACTTAATTCTCATTCGCTCCCAGATTTGTCAGCGCAACTTCGACGGGCAGAGCAGAACCTCAAGGAGGAGCGCAGGCAACTGAAAATATCAGAGGGCATTCTTCAGGATGTGCAGAGGGAGTGCAAGGCGCCTGTAATGGTTCCTGAATTACTCATGATGGTAGAGTAAATGTTCATGGTCGTTAATGCGAAACTCGCGTTTGCCACATTTCTATTCTCTCCCACAGTCAGACTCGAAAAAAACTAAAAAAAATTAAGGGACAAGACGTGCTTTCGCTTCGTTCCCGCAAATATGTCGACCAAGATACGAATCCAAAAATTGTGCGGAGATAGGCAAGATAAAGGATTAATCAACATTTTTATGATTTGGTACATAACTGCGATATAACGGTGCCAAGTTTCGAGCGAACTTGAACTCAAGGTCTGACTCTTTGAGAGCGTCGATAGCAGGACACATACAAAAATAAATTATGTTACACGGCATTGATTGTCGGTGATAGGGTGTGCATCCAAGTACACATAAAAACACCAAGTTTTTATTCAATTCTGAACTATCTGATAGGGAAATGCGAGGCATTAGATTTAGGGTGTACCCTCTCCTCAGAGTGATACACTACACCGTTGAAGGCCGAAAGCCAGTAGGACACTACAAAAGTCGGTCAACTCAACAATGTCACCCGCACGGTGCAGAATTCGGTTGAACTGGCTCTACTACTGGGCTCAGTAACTATCATATTGTGTGTCGGAGGTGACCAAGAGGGATTAATATTCATCTTGCAACTGGTCGTTGTTCAAACGGAGTCCCGAAATGCTATAGGCAATCAGAAGACTGTCTGGACTCTCGGAACCGTTGGGGTGGGCCGGGGCTGCTCCGAGTCACTGGGAGGCACGCGCGAGGCCAAAGCGATGGATATGGCGGTGGCTAAGCACAGAAAGCTAACTAAACGACACGAAAGTGCTGCCAAACACAGCCAACCTGGTGTGGTGTGGGCCGAACCCACCACCACACCGTTTCCGATGTAGAATGGCGAGTTTTTCGGTAAGAACAGCCCCAGAGAGCTTCCTCTCTTCGTCCGTTAGAGATCGGTCGTCCAACATTACTTTTAACTGAAGTTCAACCTCCTTAATGTCCTTATCCAGTTTCGGCATAACAATCTTCGCGCGTTCTCGTGCCTTAGCCATTATTTCATCTTTGAATTCTTTCCACAGAGTCTGCGCGTTGCTTGAGTCGTCTCTAGTGTTCCGAGCTAGGACCGACTTGAGGTTAGCTTCTAATGCTAGCCCTCTTTCTTGAATGAAGTTCGTGAGTATTTTATCCTTGGTGATATGAGCGGGCCATGCCCACCGGCCGTGCCCGATTGTCGGCGCCTTTTCCGATGTTATCTTCATGGACACGAGTCGGTGGTCGGTTTTTATTCCGACTGTGTTTATATCCCACTCAAATGTGTGCTTAAATAGGTCTCTCTTTACCAGTATCCGATCGATGCGCGATTGAGACCCGGTGTATATTTGGTGGTAAGTGTATGCCCTCGTCGTTGGATATGTCTCTCTCCACCCATCTACGAGTCCTAGATAGGACTTGAGGTCGTCGAAGGCAGACACTGGGCCTTCAGGGTCTGAGTGTGCAGGGAGGCGGTCAATTGCATCTTCAACTATGTTTGTATCACCGCCCATTATGTCTGGTTTTCTTACATCATGTGTTTCGTAGAATGTTTGAATCTTTTTCCAGAATTCCTCGTTTTTCGATGCTGCGTTCGGAGCGTACACTCCAAAGAGTGACAATGGATCGCCGTTGTGTTGTTTGGTCTCTAGAATGAAAGCTCTGCCTGGGATGATCTCTCTGGTTTGAATTTGGTCAACCTTCACCAAACTTTTATTGAGTACAAATGCCACCCCATCTGCATTAGCTGTTCGCGGGTTCTTGGAGAACTTGACCACTAGCTGTCTCGCAATACACTTTCAATGCTCTGGAGCCGTTCATCATTTAAATGCGCTTCTCCGACGATGAGGATGCCGAGTTTGCTCTTATTCATTATGGTGCTCATCCGGAACCATTTGTTATCCCCATGATTGATGGTCGTCTTCGCATTACCACGTATGTTGAGAGCTCCGACTTTGATTGCAGCCTTGGTATTTTTCTTCCCGTTGCCTGCTGGTGTATTGGTTTGTGTCGTTGTAACCTCGGATCGGGTCCTGTTGTATTTGTATTTTGGTGACCTCGCGGCACGGGATCTGGAGTGGGAATTTGGGGGAGTTGGGTCGGTGGAGGTGGTTCCCCTTGAGCGCGGTCATCTGGATGCCAATATGGTTGAATTGGCGGCAACCACGATGCCTCTGGGTCCGCACTCATGGGTGGCGGGAACTCAGTTCCAGAATTGGTATTTAGATGCGCCTGCAGCGCTTCAGCTACTACACTTAGTCTACAGTTGCAGTAGCTGAACCCCCTTGCACGTGGTTTGACATCGCACCTGCAGTGCGGAGGCCTATAGCTGGCCGTGAGCTGACACCTGCAGTGTCTTCGTCCAAATGGACCAGGTCTCTAGACGTGAGCCTGTGAGGTGCCTGCAGCTCCTCTGCATCTACCATGATGCGCTCCTGCACGGAGCTTTCGGTTCGGGGTTCGTCATTGGGCAGACTCGAGCCACTCGCCCGTCGGGGGTCATTATGGTGAAGTTGTTCCTCAGAACTCCTCGCCGTGGTATCCCCTCCCAATCGAGTGCGCTCATCGGTCAAGCGGCAACCGGCGGCGGAGTCGCCGCTGCCTCCCGCATCCGAAGACCCATTTTCCGTGCCTGTAGAATTAGAACCGTTAGTAAGGGAAGAAGGCGTTGAAATTACTATGATAAGGGTGAAAGTCACCTCGCAGTCTGCTATTCTGCGACGCAACTTCCGGTGGGGGTTGGTTATTAAGGAGCCATGTAGGCGGCACAAGTCCCTTAGACTTACTTCCACCTCGCCACACTGGAACCCCTGCCGCAGAGACGCTCTTCTCAGGAGCGCTCTTCTCAGAAACCCGCGTGCGAGCTCGCGACGGTTCTATCGCGAGACCAGACAGGGTGCTCGAATCCCCGGACAAACGCTTATCATCACGCAGAAGCTCGCTACCCACCCCATCTTCGCACGACGACTCATTCTCGCCAGACTACCAACACCCCAGCTCCTCCACGTCGTCGCGATCACGCGCAAGGCACCGTAACGGTCGCCGTCCTGACTCTGCCACCACCGTCGACCGGCTCTCTTTTGACAACGACGACCCTGACGAGAACGAGGTCTCGCAGCAGCTCCACCCACTGGTCGACCAAACCCCCCACGCACACCTTCAACACCCCCGCATCGAGCCGCCACGCCTCGCCCACTGGATCGGACGTAAATATGGCGAATGCACAGCTCACAGCCGTTGTCTTCGATAGTGTGACCTTCAGATCTCTGGAGCCACTGAGCCGCACCGAGAACCCGCACTTCAAAACCGTCCGCCGCACCACAACAGCTGCGCGTTACCCTCACCCGTTTCCTGTCCCGCATGTAGCAGCATGTGGTCAGTAAATTTGGCGGGTTTGGGTTGCGCGCATGGGTTACTCATGCGCGACTTCTTCTGGACCCAGATCCAGGTTCGTTCATGATCATATGGTGCGTAGTCATGAGGGCCATAGATTGACAAATCTAAAGTAATGCAGGGATGCCTCCAGCAATACGTAGCGCGAATGGAATGTATGTAGTGTATAGAAAATTGCGAGAGGGACTAGTAATCATCACCATGTCTGCGGTTCTGTCCCCGCTGTCGAAGTCCACCGCGGCCCTGCCCTCGCTGCGCACGACCGCTTGCACGTTCAACTCCGTCTTTCTCGTCGAACGCCTCGTTCGGACCTTCCCAGTCTTGGAGGGTGCGGTAGGGGCACGTCGGCGAGCGGTGGTCGTCGTTCTTGCAGATCCAGCAGATCGAGGCTGGGCGTTGGGCGTTCGGACCAAGATTGCGGGGTGCAGAACCAACCGGGGTGAATTCGGCAAGGCCGACTGGGAAGGTAGTGTTGCGGATCAACTCACGCAGCTTCTCCCACAGGGCGAAGTACTCCGTGCATGGCCTGGCGTAGAGTACCCACAGGGGCTCGGTGTCGTGGGGCCGATAGACAACGTCGAGCGCGCGGATGAAGGTGTAGACGCGCTCGTCGGGGGTGCCGGTCTCGTGCTGCGTCAGTCTAATAATCAGGGTGCGGATGGGGCCCGGCGCGAAGGCCACTTCCGCTACAGACATGCGAAAGAGTTCGGCAAAAATCTCCGGGCCCTCGCCGCCTCCGGCACGGGTTTTGTAGTGGCCAAGGCACCATGAAAGCTGGCCCCCGATGAGGGGGAAGACGTGAGCTGCGGTCTGTAGGTTAATGACAATTACGCGGGGACGCACCAGCTTGTCCTTGATAGCAGCCGTCTTGCATTCGACAAGGAGGGGGTACGGGGGGAGGTACTTGGCTTCCCCGCCCATCGCGGTGAGTTTTTTCGCCGCCGTCGGCGGCGAAATCGTTACGCCGCCCGGCCCTTTGACAGGCTCGATGGCCATGGTAAAGTCCGCGGGGGCTTCGGTGAACTTCGTGTGGAAGTGCGAGCCGCCGCAGAACGAGGACGCGGGAGAGATCCGCCAATGCCCGAGCGACCTTGGCTTGTGTAAGGTACGTTGGCTACACGATGTATATTCACGCACCTGTCGTTGGTCCAGGTTTGCCGTGGCCGTTTCGAATGCCAACACAAGTGCGGGGACATTGCCGGTGACGAGCTGACGCATCAACGGTGGGGTTTATTCAAACCGGGGGTCCGCCTACAACACACGAGGTACGAGTGAGAATTGTTGTAGCGTCTGTTTAGAAGAGACTAGGGTCCGCCGGCCAGCAGCCCTGGCAGGTTATTTTCTGCCCGCCATGCTCCCAAGAGGCATGGTGGATGGAAAATAACCCAGTAACCATATGAAGTTTGATTAATCAATGCCTGTCTCAACACATAATCCTACTTGATCATTGCTCGATTAATCACTTTGGCAGCGGGAGGGAGGAGCGGGATGAGGGGGATTATGGCGGATTTTGATTTGTTAATCACCGATTAACCTAGATCATGTTCTGCTAAACATTGGTTAAACCAAAAAATCAGTGTTCAAAGGATTTATGGAAGAAAGATCCCCATGGGAGAATCGAACCAATGACCTCCAGAAAAGAGACCAAATGGACAAGAAGGGAGCACAACCACTACACTGAAAAATACTCGAAGTCTTTGAAATGCAGCCAACACTGTAAGAACCACTCCTGTAGTATTTCACCAAGTCAACATATGAGTGTAACCCGGTAAATTTACACTTCAGTGTTCAACAATTCCTGCAGGTTTGTATGAAGCATCCAAAAGTAAATTCTTAAGGCATCAAACAGATGCCGGTTCAAAAAATTGAAACTGCTTGAAGATGGACCTGTTGCTCAAAGATTCACTTATTTGTGGACAAGACGTGCCTTCGCTTCGCTCCGGAATGTGGGACTGACACCGATGAAATTTTAGAAATTGTCATAGTGGACCCAGTTGCGAAAATTATTACAGGATAGCGAGTCATTGACATACATGACTGTACGTATTGAACGGGAAGTGCGTCTCATTCAACTGCAAATACTGCAGTGAATGGCACGAGGCGGAAGTGGATGTGACTCGAATACAGTGTGCGCAGTGTTCCCAATGGCGAACCTCAGATTCCGAACCGTTGTCAATTCACCTTCCCCTCTCACTGCTGTCAAACTGAGCGCAAATCTTCGAGATAGCGTCGTCGATGAGGGCGAGCATAGCTTTACAGTTAAATCAAAATTCAGAGGCCTGCAACTAATGAAGGGACGCACTGCCGGTATGGAGGATTGCGTTGTTGTCAGCGCCCTCGATGCTCTCACAATCAGCGATATGTACGTGTAGTTTGTGTGCCGGCACTGAACATACAGTATTTAGCACGATGCCAGTGCATTGAGAGTCGGCATACCTCACGGTAGAGACTGCCTTTGGGAGAGGCAGCAAACAGTCAACGGTGGTGCACAGGATGAACCATGTATTGAGAATAAGGTTATTAGTTAGGTCGATTTTCAGGGCATGAAGAAGACTACCTGTTCGCACGGGCGTTTCAGCAATTAGACGGCAAGGTAGGCGAAGCTCACGTACACTTGAAATAAATGTCAGACAACTGTAATAGTGATCATGAGTTCTCTCGGTGTGAGAAAATGGTGGGCGCAAACGTACCACTGGACGATTTTGGTGCTGTATTACCGACGGGTATGAACCTAAAGACAATCATCAGTGATATTCGCCTCGCGTTCATCAGATACTCGCCCATTGACCAACTCCTTCAAATCAGTGCATGGCTAAACGAAAAGAAGAATGTGACCGTAGAAGTTCCAGAGTTTCAAGAGGCTGCTCGTATATCTTGGACGATATTTTTGACGCATCAGAAGCCTTCCGCAGATACCTACAGGTCTTGCGGATCAAGTTCTTGAATGCGCGAAGTATTGATGAGGGGGAGGCCCCGCAACAAAAGTCTTGCATCCGACGTTGAAGAATTTGACCATCTTCCTATGGAGCGAGGGCCTTGAAGATCTCACAATGGACGTCAGAAGCCTTGAGCATAGCGATTGATTCTGCGTGGCGTAGATTGCTGCAGGAATCGCCAATGAGAGAACATATCTGCGGTTTAAAGCGGAGTAGTTAAGGCTTCATCAAGGCTTGTTCAGTCTTGCGGGAACTTGATCAAGTCAGAGCAGCGTAAACGGCTCTTGAGCGCTCCGTCGGGGAACATGAGCTGAGCGCCGGCGGATCAGCGAGATTCAAAATAGCGTCCAGTTTCCAAGATGAAAGCTAATCTATGACGCACAGGTCAGCTGGATACCCAGAAAAAGTTTTGAAGGGCCTCGAAAGGCAGAGACACCGAAAGAGTGGTAAATTAAAGCTCGGGAATTAGCGAGCGCTGGTGGCGTGTGAAAATAAAGATGTACAATGTGATACGAGGCATCTGCTTAATATACGAAGTATTGTGTTTGTGCTCCGACCCAGATGGTAGCCGTGAGACCCGGAATCCCAATTGATATTGGAAAGCAGGTGTGGGTGGCACGCTCTCCGGTGCAATGTGAGGTCTTGAGGCAGATACCCACCCAGGCTAAGAGTTGTCAACACAGCTGCAAATAGACTTGTCACCAGTCTGCCCAGAGATGGCATATCTTAGTGCTAGCACTTTGCCGTAGGCAGACTGGTACAACTCGGGCTGCGCCATTGGGCTGAGCACGGAGTTTGAAATATTTTTCTTTTTTTAACTCAAGTCTTTCAATTTACCTGCTTTACAAAAAGGTGTAAAGGGGAGATTGATTCCAGGGCCATAATCCTCATTTCTGCCAGTTCAGATTTTCGGTTCGAATTGAATTGGCCATCTGCAAGGTTGTGGGGATTAATCTTGAGGTAATTGAAACTGTATTAAGGCACACATCGAGAATTAGAATTCGAGAAAGTGTGATTGAAAGTTAGCCGGATCAGATTGACACGAGAGGGCACATGTATGTTTGTGACCCGGAGGTTGAGTATGAGGGTTAAAAAAAGAATACACTAAACAGAATGGATATAGAGAGATTGGGCCAAATAGCATTGACATTCAGATTCATCAAGCACTTCAAACATGCTTGAAGATGAGTTGCTCAGGAAGTATTCGAGCCGAATGGTGGAGCCAGATGATGCGCTTGATGCCCTGGAAGGGGGCCTCCTTTTGTATGGCAGACGGATGAACTCCACCAAAAAAGTGGTCGCATTGAAGATGCAGTTTATAGCCAAGTCGTGCAATGTTCATTAGGGGTGGACTGAAGCACCACTACCAATTTGCGTATTTGCACTGTGCTGTGGCCAGCAACACGTCCACCGCTTCCTGAATTCAGCCTCACCTACAGAACGCAGGCTCTTGATGTGGTGCCCCTAGTATGGCTCAAATTGCTCTGATGGTGCATAACATACCTTCTACTCACATGCATACTCTGGGGACCCAACTGTTTGCGCGCGCATGCCCAGCCCTGCAGAAAGTTCTCAGCCAGGTGTGGGCCACATATCCCACCAAAATCTTCATTATGTTACTAGTTTCGTTATTCTGCCCATGAAATGGCGTGAGAGTGGTTCCAAGTCACTCCACTGGTTATGGAGAATGTTAGAATGGCAATGATGGCGCAGGCGGATGACTTATTGCTAATCTCGCTCTCTACCTGGGGACTCCGTCCCAAACTAAAAACTCTGGTGTGCCATCAATTTCATCCTGGCTAAAATGTTAAAAACTGTTATCCTCATATTCGGCGGAGACAAGCTATACCTGCTCCAGGGCCGTCGTGAACCACAAAAGGACAAACCTCTGGTACTCCGACTATGGCGCTGCTTGTCCATGGTAAAGACACAGAAGCATAGAGAAGCTCTTACCTCTCTTCTGTTGTCAACCCATCTACTTGCCATCTAAGTTCTGCGATACAGGGATCATGTGCATACACGAGAGGACAATCGTTCCAGATGAGTCTGCAGGTTCTGCTAATCTGAAGCTGAGTCTCCAGAGCATGCCCTTTTAGCTTGTGATGCCTCAGCTGAGGTTACATCCCTAAGAGTCGCGTCTCTGAACCAACTATTTTCAGCTGCACCAGCCCTGTGCTGTCGCATGGATGAATTCAACTTAATTGAGTTCTTCAAATCCATGGTTTATGACCGTTCGACTATTGCTCTTGTGGCTAATTTCGCATTTGAAGTTCTTGAGGTTTTCTAGGCCACTCGGGTATTGAGGTTAGCTGACTGAACTGAGGTACGGGGTAACACCATCTCTGGTCCATCCAGACCAAGCCGGATTCATGAGAGGAAGCAAGATAGAAGACCAAGTAAAACTTGCCAACTTTCTTCCCAACTACGCAGAAGCGGCAGAGGAAGACGGAGTCATAGTTCTCCTCGATCAGGAGAAGGCTTATCCTAAAATTAATCATACATACCTGCGTTGTCGTTTCACATAATTCCTCATATGGGTTAATACACGGCGCGGAATTGGCACTGAATACAGGGCGGATTCGTGAAGGTTGGGTCCCACTTCCAACCGTGGGATTGATCAAACCAAGCGACGAATGGATTCGATTCTATCAGGCCAACAATGGTTACCAAATGTCGGTGGCCAGCATCTGCAGTGCTTCCAACAATAGAGCCTCCACGCGAATGAACGTGAAACTCCAACGCCGAAATTGAATTTGTCGAACTCAGAAATGACGGTCGAGTAATTTCAGGGAATCCTCAATTGTCGGAGATGGGTCGGTGAATGGAAATGGGCCTGAAATTCCAACATACTCGGAGAAGATATGACGCGAATGGAGCTCAACTTGCCCAATGTGTTTGGTTTTGAAGTAGAGTGCGCCGTGTTTGGTTTTCCAATAGCTGTGTTTGGTTTTGAAATAGATTGCCCCGTGTGTGGTTTTCCAATGGCTGTGTTTGGTTTTGGAATAGAATGCCCCTGTTTTTGAAGTAGAGTGCCCCGTGTTTGGTTTTCCAATAGATGTGTTTGGTTTTGGAATGGAATGCCTGTGTTTGGCTTTGGAATAGCTGTGTTTGGTTTTGAAATGAAGTACCTTGTGTTTGGTTTTCCAATAGATGTGTTTGGTTTTGAAATAGAGTGCCCAGTGTTTGGTTTTCCGATAGCTGTGTTTGGTTTTGGAATAGAATGGCTGTATAATTGAACTAGTTACGTGTTTGGGTATATCACGACCTCTGCGGAGGTGGAGGAAGATGTAGGGGAGCCTGATGTAGGGGAGGCTAAAACCAAACACATCTATTGTAAAACCAATATTCCAAAACCAAACACAGCTATTGGAAAGCCAAACACGAGGCACTTCGTTTCAAAACCAAACACAGCTATTATAAAGCCAAACATGGGCATTCTATTCCAAAGCTAAACACAACTATTGGAAAGCCAAACACAGGACAATCTATTCCAAAATCAAACACCTCTATTGGAAATCCAAACATAGCTATCGGAGAACCAAACACTGGGCACTCTGTTTCAAAACCAAACACATCTATTGGAAAACCAAACACTGGGCACTCTTTTACAAAACCAAACACATCTATTCAAAAACCAAACATGGGGCACCCTATTCCAAAACCAAACCCAGCTATTCCAAAGCCAAACACAGCCATTCTATTCCAAAACCAAACACATCTATTGGAAACCCAAACACGGGGCACTCTACTTCAAAACCAAACACATCTATTGGAAAGCCAAACATAGCCATTCTATTTCAAAACCAAATACAGCCATTGGAAAACCACACATGGGGCACTCTATTTCAATACCAAACCCATCTATTGGAAAACCAAACATGAGGCACTTTATTTCAAAACCAAACACAGCTATTCCAAAGCCAAACACAGCTATTCCAAAGCCAAACACAGCCATTCTATTTCAAAACCAAACACAGCTATTGGAAAGCCGAACATGGGGCACTCTATTCCAAAACCAAGCACATCTATTGGAAAACCAAACACAGGGCACTCTATTTCAAAACCAAACACAGCTATTCCAAAGCCAAACACAGCCATTCTATTCCAAAACCAAACACAGCTATCGGAAAACCAAACACCGGGCACTCTATTTCAAAACCAAACACATCTATTGGAAAACCAACCACAAGGCACTTTATTTCAAAACCAAACATAGCTATCGGAAAACCAAACACTGGGCACTCTATTTCAAAACCAAACACATCTATTGGAAAACCAAACACGAGGTACTTCATTTCAAAAACCAAACACATGCCACGAGGGCCACTAATTCCCGAGCAGATGCAACTGTTTGTTTTGCATGGCACGCTCACTAATTGCCGATAAAAAATTTCCATGACCAACTACCTTGCCCCTCTTACTTCCGCCGAGGGGTTCTGTATCTCACCGTTTAAATTCCGGAGATCATTTCTATTTTGGAGCACCCTCCCTGATCTTATTGGTCCAAGCCAATTTTGCCGGGTCTGTTACAGCACTACACCTATCAGTCTTTCAATTTACCTTTCTGGAATTCGCTGCCGCCACCCTCATCTATATATCTATAGTGGCCGCCTATTTTGACGACATCTTTTGCACCTATGTCAAGTTTCAATGTTTTCGGTTTTTTTTTGCTCTTGGCCAAGGCAAATGCATCGCTACTTACCTGCCTGGGGCGACGTTTCCTATCCATCATGTTCACTACGTTACTTCCTTGAAATCGACCTCAGATGACATTGTGACCTATCCCTCTGCCACTTTCTGTGTTTATTCCAGCTCCGGTGATGCTCCACCTCCTGACAACACGATTGCTTTTGTTGTGGCTAAAGTGTCTGCTCCCCCACTAGCAAACCTATCAAATTGGATGCCCTGTACCTTTCGGCCTTTTGTGGGACCCTAATGACGACCAGTACGACATGGGTTTACATTTCATTGATACTGCTGTTCGACTCATTTCATCCACTCAGGAACATATTCCAGACTGCCCGGTCTTTATCTACGGGGTTGGCCACATACCAGCAACCCACACTCCTCAAGTTCTGAACGATGGCAGCAAAGCTTTCACGCTTTCTCTGATGGAATATGTCAGTGGCGCATTCAAGAGTTCCGCAGTCCAGTCTGTTATTCGCTATACCTTCTTTCAACATGACTCACACATTTCCTTCGCAGTTGTATTTACCCAGCCACCAGGCACTGGGCCAACGTCCCCCTTCCACGCACTCAAAGCTGCACCCAACTTCTGGGCATGTGCAATGGCTTTTCTGAGTCTGCTCTCCTGCAGATTGCCCTGGAACATGTCACTTTAAGCCTGGGACCGCATTCCCTTGGCCAGCCGACCACCAAGACATCGGCCGACTCTTCCGGGAGCATTGCGACTCCTATTAAATGCCGCAAATACGTAGCAACTGGATCAACCTCAACCCCCACGTCCGCTGGCAGTGCGTCGATCGCACCAGCTGCTGACCTTGCCGGTCCAAGTGCTTTCCCAGCCGTTGTGTTGCAGTCATGTTTTTTATTATTAACATATCCCCCTATCTAACGCTTTTCTTCGCAGCCCTATTTCTTCTTTCACACCGCCTGATGTGGGCCCTTCATCCTCGGCTGCTGTTCATGATACTCGGTACGTGGCGCAGTTTCAGAAAAAGTGCCCAGGCCGCTGCACAGCCACCCCCTAACCGGTCACATGACCGGTCCGGGCAGGTCCGGATCCCGGGCCGCCCAGACACGCGACCTCCGCATGGTGTCTGCATGGTATCCGCATTGCTTTGGTGCACTCTCTTCTCTCCCTTCCACTCATACTCAGTCCTGAAGATGCCTAAAGCCTCAAAAGCATGCAAAGCAAGACAGAGCAACCTTCAAAAGGCCCGAGACTCACACAGAGCCACTGTAGAAGAAGTCCCTGATGAAGGGGACACTGCGCAGCAGACTTCAGAGGGCGAGGAGGATATTTTGTACAGTGACCACTTCCATGCTCATTTTCACCCTCAATCCGAAGCCACCAATGATGACGACTGGGATCTGGATCTACCTGACATAGATTGTGATGACATTTCATCTATTCTCAATGATGAAGATTTCTCAGATGCCATAAAGCTCCATCTCCAATCTGTCTCACAGAAAGATGGCCACTTTACAGCACAAACCTTGGTTGATTTTCAAGGAGATCCAGGATATGCTTGAACAGGCTGATATTCAGAAGCACTCAATTTCAGTCTGGACTGCACGCCGATGGCTTAAACAACTTGACTGGCGTTTTGGACGTCGAAAGAATGGCATGTATGTGGATGGCCATGAGCGTGAAGATGTCGTAGCATATAGGGCAGCATTTGTGAAGCGCTGGTTGGAGCACTATGAACCGAGAATGGTGGAGTATGACTATGACGGCAAAGTGATCAAGGATCCTGCTGGATATGTGCTGAATGGGAAATTCAAAGGCAGACCATTTAAACTCATACTGGTCACCCATGATGAGTCCACTTTCTATGCCAATGATCGTCGCAAGGTCATTTGTTCAGTAAAACAGGGAAGAACCAGCCACAGCCAAAGGGTGAAGGGGAATCGATTATGGTATCAGACTTTTTGACACTTGACTGGGGAAGACTTATGGATGGGGATGAGTAAGTTTTCTGCAATCTTGTGCTGGCTGCTTTCTTATGCTGTCTTTCAGAGAAGCACGCCTTTTTTTTCGAGCCGGAAAAAATCGAGATGGATATTTCACATCTGAAGAATTTCTTCAGCAAGTTGATCGAGCAATTGATATTTTTGAGTCCAAGACTCGGGGCCTTGCCACAGGGTTGTTTCTTTTTGATAATGCTCCAAGTCATCGTAAACGAGCTGCAGATACACTCCGAGTGCCCAGGATTCAAATGTGAAGCAGGAAAAACTGACTGCCGTTGCCGCCGAATCTTGTTTTGTCAACCAGATTTTGTTAACCAGAAGTCGGCTCTTGAAGAACTTGTGGAGAGACGAGGTCACATTTGTGACTTTTATCCCAAGTACCACTGTGAACTGAACTTCATTGAAATGTACTGGGGAGCGGCCAAATTTCGTTACCGTACATCTGCAAAGACCACCAACATTGATGGGATGGAGAATAATGTGAGGAAATGTCTAAATGAAGTTCCACAACTGTCGATCATTCGGTGAGTTAGAGGAAATTTGATACTTGAAACATCATCTAATTTTGTGGTCTTTCAAGGTTTGCCAATCGTGCAGCACGTTTCATTTCTGCATATGCTCATGGGTTGACTGGACAACAGTTGCAGCAGACAAGATTTAATTTTGACACAACTTGGTGAGTTGAAAAGATTAATTTTTTACACAAGTTGCTGCAAAGTACCGTAACCTATCAGCTAGACAACTAATTTTAATCTTGCCCAGATTAATCTAGCCCTGATTAATCCGCTGAACAAAATGAATAGCAAATGCAGTATTCGAACCCACGTTCACCATATTGCATAAGCAGCTTACGCAGTAAGAGACATTTAGCACTACCACTAGTCCACCAGACCATGATGACTGGCTAAACTAATCACCTAACATCATGCCCATCACCTAACCTCTATCCTCTCACTTGGCCCTAATTTCGGCTGATTCCTACTCTTTGCGGTTATTTTTTGATGATGCCCCTTTGCCTAACCCCAGTCACTGCCCTCTATGCAGCTGAGTTCTCCACAGTTTGCTTAAATAGAATGCTCATATGTGAGCATCATCCTGATCAGGACCAACAGCTTTGTGGCGCAGTTGTATAGCACTCTGTCTGAGATTTTCACCTTGCTCAGTTAGGTCACACGTTCGAACCTCGGTCCTGTCTGTCATTTATAATCTGAATAACTTCAGATTATTCTCTTTTTTTCACCAAGATTAATCTAGAATTTTCATCGAGATTATATTCTGCCAGGATTAAGCTAGAATTTTCATTAAGATTATATTCTACTGAGCCTTGACAACTTTACAGCAAGTTGTGTAAAAAATTAATCTTTTCAACATAGCAACTTGTGTCAAAAATTAATCACCATCACTGATATCACTGGACTGGAGGTGATTTGATTCATGTCAACCGGAAGTTCAGTGGGCATCAGATGTTACCTCCATCCATGATTGCAGAGATAAAGGCCTCTATTTTGACTTACTAATGTACATATTTAATCTACCAATTATTTTACAGCTACCAATCGCTCCCCCGCGAATAAAAAATAAAAAAAAGTTTTCCAAACCTGAGATTTGGCCGTGGGAACTTTTTTGACAGCTAACTATCATTCCTATTGACCAAAATACCCTTAGCTATTAATGGGACTGAGGAGTTACAACATCAGTTGCGCCTGATGGCAGCTTACATAAGTGTGCTGAATTCCCATGCCCTCTATGAGAGGTCTGAAGAAAAAGAAGAATCAGAGGATCAGGAGTACAGAATGGACCGGGCTTGGGTCTGGATCGAACGGGAGAGTGTTCGGCGTGGATGAAGTGTGCCCAGGGATGTTTGCAATAAGTTACCAGCTGTAATGTCCTTGCGGGTACCGAGTTCTCTTGTCTCTCTCGGATGTGGTAATTTTAGACCTTTGCGCCCAATTCGTGCCCAAGTAAAAAAAAATGCATTAACTCCGCGAGTTACCTGACCCCGGATCGAACGGGGAACTCCCGTCAATCCATGTTCATGATGCGCAGGTGAGTTGCGAATTATTACGCCACCAGGTCTGTGAGTGATTAGATCATCTCGCCCTTTGGTCCCTTGACCCAAGTCAAGAGGCATAAAAAAGGTCGGACAAAAACGTTGCTTGGTGAAGTGAAGGCAAGTGACCTGGCCCCGGATCGGACGGGGGACTCCTGCGTGGGGCAGATATCTGTGCTTGTAATGATCGCAGGTGCGTTGCCAGATTTTTATTAATACGCCACCAGGTCTGCGTTCGCCGTTGGTTTGGAGTCGTAGGTTAGGGAGTAGAGGGAGTAGAGGGAGCGCGGGGAGCGTTTATTCTCAGGTAGTTAGAGGGTGCATAATGGATCCGCTATTGGTGGTGCTGTGTGCGACGAACTAGATATTCCGCGAAGAATTTTCTTAAAAGACACAAGTCACCATTAAAATAATGCCCTGCCTGTGGGCCCGGATCGAACGGGGGACTGGCGACCTGCTTTTGATGGTGCGCTACGGGATGTTTGCCATAAGTTACATACCAGCTGTGATGTCCGAGCTGATTCGGAGTGGAGGGTGAGTTTTAACGTGTTGCAGTCAAGTTCCCGGAGCTCTCTGGTCTCCGGAATGATTTCACTGTCATCGTTTTAGACCTTTGTAACTCTCAAAAAAAGTTTGAGGTACAACTTTGAAATACCGCGTCCACAAATCCCGTCCACAAAATTATTATCGGAGTCGCCGTGGATGATAGTGGTTACGTGGATGACTATACAATACAGAGAGCCCCAGGGCCCGCAGGGTTCGCCCGAACCATTGGCCAAGTGGCCAACTACCTAGGTCGGCCAACTACCCAGTCGCATACGGTAGGCTATTTACGGAGCCATTTCAAGGCGGATTTTGTCGGCGTCATCTGGGGTGATAGCCAGCGAAATTTCGCTTCGAACTGTGTCCTCGGATTATTATTCAGTGCCCTGGTTGGCTTCAGGCTGCTTGATGCGAGAAGAGCGACGGGGCTCTCCGCCCGCAGACGTTCCTGGAGCAGAGGGACCTCTGACCATTTCCGTTGGGGGAAGAAGGAAGGGGTGTGGGGTGGCCAGAGATGACGGGTCATGGAAAGGGGTAAGTGGACCGGGTCCACCCCAACCTCTTCATCACAGTCTTGTAATAACACATTCCATATGGAGGTGACCCACGCATGTGACCTGAAGTGAGCCATCTGACTCTGTCCATTTAGCACATTGGCCAAATGGAAATTTGGTTGGATTCCGGTTTCAGTGGACAACAAACCATCGTCGTGATTGAAGATGAATACCAATGTTATACCTCCCCATTCCAAAACAGTGTTTCAAGTTACCGCCTATCGAAGGACCTGAACTGCATGGTATCTTGAGATTTCTTCGGGGCACCTCCAGGTCATTGACTGGGTCAGATTTCGGTGTTTCTAGCTGTCTGAGAGCAGAACCTGCCACAAAGTAGTGCCAGGCATTCGGCGGCGCTCGCCTAGCGGCATTTCTCGACCCGATCACCCGGCGTCACCCTTAGGAGTTGGGGTATACAAATTCCCATGAATTTACATGTTTCCGTGAGAAGCGAAGACGGTGAGTACACAATGTCTATGTGACTTGGGTCTGAGGCTCACGTATTATTGAAATAAATGGTGTCGACTCATTACATTGCCTTGCGACCCTCCCCTCGACTACGTGCCACGCCGTTTTGGATTCGCCATGTGGCATGCCGATTGGATCTTTGACGGGCCGCAGTCGTACTTGTCCCTGCGCTATGCCGCGTCCGCGGACTCTGTGCATGCCCACTCCGCACGCCACATGGGGCTCCACCACAGCAGCCCCGTCGTCGCCCCGGATGACGCCACAACCTCTCCGTGTGGGGACGCCGCCGCGTGTACTAGCAGCGCGTTCAGTGCGGACTTCTCTGCCCACGGGCAGGCGCAGGGCCTGCAGCACGCCGCACCGACTTCTTCCCTCGCTATACCCCCCATGCACCGCCCTCCTGCGGTGCTGCGGCGGCGCCGGCCCGGCGAAAGGAGGTCCCCGTCGTTGTAATTCCCGTTGTCCAGGTGCCCGCTGTCCCCGTCCGCGTCCCCGTCTGCATCGTCGTCCATAGGCATGGGTGCGAGTACGGCCCTCATGCGTTCTTTGGGGCGGGAGGGCTGGTGCCCTCACACGACTACCCGGCTTCGGCGTACCCGCAGACGCCGTACCAGCAGCAACAAGTCGCGGGACAGCGGCACGCGCGTGCACGTCCGGCAGGGACAAATGCCCGTACCCCGGATGCGGCAAGAAATACCACCGAGCTCGCGCTCTGTTTTCGCTCGTTTGGGTCCGCAGGCGGTGCGCTGTCCTTGTCTTTGTCTTCTGCCCCCTCTCTCGCAAGGATGCCCGTCAGCACTCCGCATAAACCCGACTCTCTTTGCCAGGTGTTATGCTCGCTCCGGCATTGTATGTACGTTGAAAGGATGGATGGATGGATTCAGGCGCTTCCCTTTCGTACATTATTTATTTGTGATACGATACACTGGATTTCTCTTTCTTTCTTTATGTTCTCATTACCAAGGATTGCTCCCTTCTCCACTGGTGGAAGTGTAGCTGTCAGTAGAAGGTTTTCCCCTGCTTAATGTGAGCGCCCCCGCATGCGGAGGGCATAGGCATCGACCATGGTACCTAACCTGCTTTGCCAGACAGATAAATATTCGTCGGCGCGTCCTCGCGAAGATTCCTTACTTCTCCCATCCGAACGAGATTTGAGTCATTTGACTTTCGGTACCAGTGCATGCGTGTACTGGAGAAAACCTCGGGACCCGTGGGCGATAGCGAAACACGCACGACGATGGTGTCCCTGGCCATCCCTATTGGTACATGCACGTCATTGGGATTTTCCACGCAGACCTAGTCTCTTATAAACAGACGCTACAACAATTCTCACTCGTACCTCGTGTGCTACGTAGTCGAGTTCGGTTCCTATGACCCAGGTCTTGCGGCGTTCATTCTAATGCAAAGCTTGGGTAGCATCAACGAAACCAGCTGTGTCGTTGGCTTCGACTAGTGATGTTCAGGGCCCGGCTCGGCCTGAAAGCCCGGGCTCGGGCTCGGCTTGGGCGGGCTCAGGCTTCAGATTCTCCAGGCCCGAGCCCGAGCCCTGGGTGCGGGGCCTGAAGCCCTGAGCCTGGGCCCAAGCCCGGGCTTTTTCATAGCCGTGTAAATGCCCAGAGTGAGCTATGAAAATTCCGAGGACACAGAAATTTTCGTATTGACCAGCGCGGCAGAAAAGTCGACCCGACAATTTCCAGCGATTTGTTACGTCGCGGTATTGTTTACCGGGACTATTCAGCACCCACACATCTCATGGATTTTTGTGGGATGTCAAATATTACCCCGAAACTGTGGAGCGAGCACGTGATCAGGCGATTTGCAATGTATACAACCACGTCCAGTTAATTGGATGAATTTTTGCAAAGAAAAATTATGAGGAGCATCAACTACATCTCAAGTGTCCAGTACAAAGAAATGGGGAGTAAGGCAGCTTGGAACAAGCAGATAAAGGGGCCACATCGACATGATGTTGATTCTTCTACAATGCACCATGAAAAATCAACCAGGTGAAGTAAATTCCGATGCACTTCCGACTCATAACGAGTCGATGCGCTGATTGACAGGCATCAGTTTTCAGTCACGTTGCCGACGGCAGGTCCCACTTTAGGAATTACTGAAAGCATCCTAGCTCAAGAAGACAGAAGCGCATCTAATTTCTCGAGCTTCATTGGGAGATGATAGCCAGCGTGATTTTGAGTGAAACTGTCTCTTCAGATTTCCCATTGCCGCCCTCGTCATTGAGCCTAGGGCTTTGAAGCTCTTCATTCTAGAGGGAGGCAGTGCTGTGAGGACTGTATTCTGTCAGTCTAGGCCTCACAACGTGACTTGGTATGGAGACCTACTTTCTTGAGCTTGATTGAGAGGTGATAGCCAGCGTGATTCTAAGCAAAACTGCCTCTTCGGATTTCCTGTTGCCGCCCCCGTCATTGAGCCTAGGGCCTTGAAGCTCTTCATTCTAAAGGGAGGCAGAGCTGTGAGGACCATATTCCATCCAGTCCGAATCAATTGCAATGGCAATTGCCGGGACAGAATCAGTGCGTTTTCTGCAAATTATCCACAACAATAGGACCCCGGCTAGTCTGGCCAAATGCCTGTTCCCCACCTGAACTTCGTGGGATTCGGACCCATGACCTAGGGCGATTTTTGTCGGGATTGACACAGGCATAGGCGGAAAATCGGGCCAAATTTGTCGGGATCTGTCAAATTTTCGCCCAGCATGGGCGATTTTCGAATTTTTTTCTCCCGCTGGCGCAATCACAGCGCCGGTTCGTAAATTTAAAGGGAAATTAAGTTAGTTGCGGTTCTTAAAATATTGTAAAGTAAATAATAGGGCCCAAAACTGAATTTAATATATCTCATTTTGGACTCAACTAAGTTGATTATTATTTCTTTTCTTATACGCAGAAAACTGCAGATAACTAAACTGCCCAATAAATCCATGAGCAGCCAATCAGAGTGTTGGTCTATGGATTTAGTGAGCAGTTTAGTTGCCTACGGTTTTCTAAGTATAAGAAAGAAAGAAAAAATCAATTTAGTTGAGTCCAAAATGAGATATATTAAATTCGGTTTCGGGCCCTATTATTTACTTTATAATACTTTAAGAACCGCAACTAACTTAATTTCCCTTTAAATTTACGAACCGGCGCTGTGAATTTTGTCGGGATTTGACATAGGCAAAATCCAAAATTTCTCCCAAATTCGTCGGAATTGGGATCAGGCTTTTAGTCTGGTCATCCAGCTCCTGCAATAGTGGATATCTTGTGATGTATTGTGGGAATTCCCGACGCTATTGAGTCGGCCCAGCGCAAATACAGCACCACCTCTGTCAAGAATGAAGAGCTGCCAAGCTCCTGGACTAAGGACCAGGCCCGCAGGAGGAAATCGGAGGAGACAGTTTTGTTCAGACTCGAGCTGGCTATCACCCCGAATTCAAACCGAGCAAAATCGCTCTCTATAAAATGTCACGTTTTGTCGGCACAATGCCAAATAACACGCAGCCTGTTGTAAGCACCGGCAATGCAGTGTTATTTCAAACTCCGCTCGATCATCTGGCCTGCTTTATATGGTTTTGCGAAATGTGTGTGGGCTCAACACGTTGGAATATGGGTATAAATTACTGACTTATTTCTATGATTGATGGTCAATATTCATCTTTTATTTTCTCTGACTGCTTCAGTCGGCGCGGGAGTAAAAACATACAATAAATTTGGTGTATAACAAATCTGTCCTGGACATTGAGCCCAGTACATTTTTATAGCTTCTTGCGGAACTTAGGGTGCGGCCCGAAAAATTCCCTTTTTGGTCAAAATTTGTCTTGTTCGTTGTTGCGGGCTCAATATTTGTTGTATATTGCTGGAAACTATAAAGACAGAATCAGAATGCGAATCCAAAGGGCATGTCGTCCCCAGATTTTTGATACCACACATAAAACGAATATAATACCTCAGGTCACGCTTTTCAAAATGCCGGCCATTTGAATGCATCTCTATTGCCCCAGGTCATGCTTTTTAAAATGTAGGCCAATGTTCACGCTGAAGAAAAGCCAAAAATGCCTTTGAACGGATTCTGAGCATATGTCAATGTTCACAGAGGTCAGGGCTATCCCCTCCCGAGTCGCCCGCCTCAAAAACCGCTCTGGGACTGTGCTGGAATGGAATCAGTCGAAGCCGAGTGCTCACGCTTTTTAAAATGCCAGCCATTTGAATGCATATCTATTGCCTCAGGTCTGCCGGGATTGCATGCTCGTAGCGGCTACTCAGTGCAACAGGTGAATCTGTTCAAACTGCACAGCGTCTCACATTGCACAGGCGTTTCACATTGTGCATGCACTTTGCGACCCCTCATGAGCTTGTCACCAGGACCCCGGCTCTTGATGACGCACATCAATCCGTCGACACTCTTGGCATACTTTTGAGACGGGGGGTGCGAGCGAAAAAACTCCTGTTTGGGATGTTTCCAAAGAATTCTCCATATCTCGGCTAGTTCTCGACGGATTTGATTGAAACATACCTAGATATACCCGGCTAATTCACGCAGAATTAGTGATAGAAATCAAGTCGTAAAAATATTCATATTGGATGATCTACAAATTTGAGCTGTTTTAAAGATGAATGCAATCTATGTAGCGTGGTCCAGGTGTGCTAATATGACCTGGTTTCGTGGGAGGGGGGACTTGCATACATGCAGGACGTCAGAAATTTGTCCGGATGCAGCATGGGAAGGCAGAGGAACCTAGATGTTTCTGTATGTTGAGAGATTTTTTCCAGTGCCTGGACTGAAATTTGCTGCAGCTCTTTTGACGATCCGGCTGGACATCAGTGGCGGTGCAGAAAAAAATCGATTTTTCGTAAATAGGCTCAAATCACCAGTACATCCTTGAATCGAGTAGTGCACCACCGTAAACTTCGTCAACTGCGTGAACTCGGTGAACTTTGCCGTGAAGTGTCCGTATATACGTAAACTCTACTGCAATTGGACATTTGTTTGGTCCAGACTCTGCTAACACACATAGTCGCCACGTTTGCTTGTGGCTTGGGCAAACGGGGATGACGGTCGGAATCCGACAATTTGGCCTGGAAGCAGTATAAAGGATGGACACTTGAAAGCAAAAGAGCATACGCACTTTTAGCGCATCCTAACAATCGCTCTCATCCAACCTCACATCCTCACACATAAAAACCATGTTTTCCTAAACCTTCCTCGCCTTCGTGCTCGCGTGCAGTGAGAGCAATCCAGTCACGCGTTTGGAAATTTAATGCAAGAGAGTCACGTGGTTAGAAATGTAATGGATTGCATCGCGGGCAATAGGTTCATGTGGTTGAAAATGTAATGGATTGCATTGCGGGCAATGCACTCACATGTTTGGCAATGTAAAGCACTTTCTGGCCTCTGGAAAGGTCCATATTGTGTCCGAGGGGAATCTAAATAGACCAAAATGACTGGAATGATCAGGGCTATCGATTGCTGGTGCAATGGCTTGAAGTGAGGGCAATACAGTCACGCGTTTGAAAATATAATGGATTGCGGTGCGGGCGATGGGGTCACGCGGTTGAAAATGTAGCTGCAGAAAAATCAAATCTCGACAATTTTCGGTACACCAGTTAGTGCTAATTGATCAATGGAAATTACATCCGCCCAATTTAACATGTAAATTACAGGGCAAAATACGTATTTTACATTACAGCTCTTTGCGGAACTTAGGGCGTGGTGGGGTTTTTTTTTTTTTTTTTTTTTTTTTTCCTAAGTTTTCACGACATCCCTGATTGTGACTCAACCATTTTCCATGAAAGTAGGCTCATTCGATTCGGAGGGAGAATTTGGAGGGCATCTCGTGGCCCGATTCTTTTTACCCACCTCAAGATCATTTGGTGGCTCAGATTTGGGTGTTTCTGGCTGTATCATAGAGACCGTAAAGGGTAGGCACGAAGGTGAAAGGAAGGGCAGGAGGACGATAAACCATGGGTATGTGGGCGAGGAAGAAGGTGCCGGCGCCCGGTGGAAGAGGACGACGCCCGCCGCAGGCCGATAAAGCGCTGAGAAGGACTCCGCGTCGGCCAAGTAAGGTGCATACCCATGATTTCACCGTTTTGGCTGATTCCGGTAAGATTGGAACCATCTTCCGTAAGCAGAAAGCTTCTCATTTATTTAGGCATTACTCCTCTGGGCTTGGAAAGGTATTCTCATTCCAATGGCTGGGGTTAACGTGCGCATGAGCCATTTTTTTTCTTTTTCTTTCGTAAACCCTCCGCTTCAATGGCATCGTCTTCACCCTCGCAATCCTTCGCCCTATTTCGAAAGTGCGCAGCGGAGAGGCTGTGTGATTGATGATCACTGTCAAGCCATATTGGGATATTCAGTGGCGGGCAAAAAGATTGCCCGCCATTCGTTGCGGTTCATTTCTGGGCCGAATGAATTCAAATAAAGTGTTAACACAAACTATGAGTGATCTCTACACTGGTATCCTCCGATCATTTTACAAATAAGAACAACTTCAGATACCTTCCTTCTTGTACCGCTCATTGCTAGCTCAATTCTTGTCCAAATCTCTGGAAACCTGGTGCCGTGGGACTTTCCAACGCAGAGATCCGGCATAATTTTGCCAGGATGCTGCAAGAGGTGGGCGCCCCTGTCTCTTAGAATATCATGCCCTTTTCGGTGATCGGACCGGTGTGACGGCAAGTCTGCACTCTCGTGTAATTTACTTTGTTCATTCTGTGGATCAAATTACAGTATTTCCCGATTTACGACTGATTCTCAACCTCAGATAAGCAAAGAACCAACCAAGAGAACACCAGGCCTTTGATCCGAAGCCTCTGATATTAGTAAATTGCGAGCGAAGCGACCTACAGTTGCGGCAAGATCATCTGTCTTGAAAGTCTCATCATTTTTTGTCGTCTACTCCAAAGTAAGTATCCTGGGAATGCATGGCCCAGAAAAAAAACGAGCACGAGGGTCATTTGTCGAAGAGGGGCAACCACATCCATTTCAACCCTCCAGTATATTCCACAACTCTTTGGAAGCTCTGTAATCCTACATATGAGTCCAAGATGGCGTCTCGTCCATTTCCAGAATATTTGACCCAGAAAAAAACCAGCACGAGAGTCATTTGTCCAAAACGGGTAACCACGTGTGGAGTACGGAGTCTGTTGTTCAAGTTCTGCGAGCCCGACACGACCGTACCACGTAGACCAGTCGCAGTATAGGCGGGTGCTGGGGTTTATGAATTGATAGTATGACATCGAATAGGACTCAGAGGTAGCACTCAGCTGGGTGTCTCTATATACTCTTGGTTGCATCCCATCCGTAGCCGTCCGGAGTATACAAATGTTGTCCACAAATCACGCCGAGGAACAATGTCGGACATAAGTACTGCTGTGCCTTTCCGTGAAAATAACGACACAGTGGCAAGCGCAGGCATAGCCGCATATGAGAGACGAGAGTACAACTGGCTCAGGCTTCGGAAATCTCAGGCCAGGGCCAAAGCCAGGAGCAAGCCAAGGCACCCTTTCTGTCATCTTCAACTTCCATACTGCTGTGTTGGGACTCTGGTGGGTCGGCGGGGGAACACTGACAGACAGAAGTGTCAGATTGAGATGGATATTGCGAAGAACATCACGAGGGCTTGTACTCTAGGTATGTATGTAGCTGCAGCTCGATGCCCAGAACACGCAGATTGAGGTCAATTCCTGAGTTTAGGGGTAGGTCGCGTAGCTGGCGCCAAACGGGAGCAACGGGTACGCAGTCGTATTGTCAAGCCCGTCAGTGAATCCCGATCAGAAGAAAATGGAACCTGTAACCTGTTACCTGCGCCAGAGTCGAGAAACCTCAGTGGGTATGGATTTTCTCCCAGGATTCATTCAGTTCATCAGAGCTGTTTTCTTCAGGAAGGACACGCCAGGGGCTAGGATATTTCGCCGCGTCCGCCGATCCGCGCCGCGTCACTGCCGCGTCACCTGTCGACATCGCCGCGTCCCAACATTCCATCGCCGCGTCCTTCCTCATGACTGCCGCGTCCTCTGTCTTCATCGCCGCGTGGTCGCCGCTGCCTAGAAAAAGTATATGGGGCCATCACGCAGCCTTAACGATGTCTTGAAGTTCAACCTCATGCCCCATCGCCACCATCCACCAACGCTGTGCCTCGACACTGGCTATGTAATTTGTAAATTAAATATCATCACGTCTGTTTTGCGTGTCCTCACTGGCATCTTCAATTTCCATCGCCGCGTACCGCCGCTGACAATCTTTTCACTTACTCTCCCACACGCAAGTTTTTTGGTCGCCCACTGTGCATGACCAACTCAACTGCGCACAATATATACAGGCAGCTACTCTTTACATACCAGAAAGTGCTTCTCCTAACTCAAGTTACAGGGTTCAACCTGTATGGGCGGGAATAGTTACTGGTATTAAATAAAACTTTAACCATCATCCACGTATACCAGCCGCGTCCGGAGGCCACAACCTTCCCCACTGGTGGTGCCAAGGCAACCTTCTCGGCGCGTGAATCGTTCCCTCGAGGTCGGAGTCTGCGTGGTGTCGCTTGTCGTTTTGCCAGAGGAATATCTTCAGCAAGTTCTTCATCATCGTTTGTCCTGCGCCGAATGTTTCCTCGGGATTTCTCCTCGTCGCTTGGGGCCATTTCGATCGCAGTGGCAGGCCGTCTGATTTCCCGTATTCCGAAACAGTTAAATGTCGGTGGTCTGAACATGGGGTCAAATATCGCGTGAGTGTCCGAGAATTGTAGGAGAGAGGCATGAAATGCGTCCAAGTCCCAGAATCTTTTGTGACTGAACAGCTTCGGCTTTGTTGCGAGAAACATTGCCCGGGTCGCCTCGTGCGACTCCATCTGCGTTGCTTTGATATCACCTTCAACAAGGTCATCAAAAGTATCACCATTCAAATCCAAAGGTTCACCGAGCTCGTGCTGGAGAGCCAAAAGCTGAAGCATGGCTCGGCCAACCCCGATGACACGATAGCGCCGCTCTGGACCAGGCACAGACACCAGGCGAAAGTCCTGTAATCTTTACAGCGGCCGCTCCATCAAGGCGGTGAGCTCCCGCTCAGGCTGATGTAACCCCTCTGGAAGCCAGCGTTCGATGTGGGTGTCACGATGATCTTCGGGCCTGTCCATGAAGAATGCGTTGTAAGATCGCACAACTGGGTGATCACCCGGGAATGAAACCAAGAGTTTTGCCAGTGACGCAACTGCAATATCAAAAATCTCGATGAGCGGGTGGTTCTTTGGAGGGTTGGGAGAGCTGAATGCTGGGTAGCGAACTATCCCAATCTGTACATAGTTCAACAAATCAAGATTTACAACATGGTTATACCGAGACTCACTTGCTCAGGTCGGAGTACTATTTTTGAAAGCTCTTCACAGAACTTCCGATCCTGTGAATAGTGCCGCGAAGGTTGCATGAGCTCGTGTTCCTGCCGTGTCCATTGGATACATTGCAGGAACCGGAACTCAAACTCCCTCTTCTTGTTCGGTGCATGTGGGCGGTGCTTCAAGAATCGGGCCGGATACCACAAAACCTTCGCGTCCCGCCACTGGTCTTCGGCTCGAGGATCTGGTAGCATTACGATTTCCCCGGACAAAAACCTGTGAAATTATATAAATAAATAAATGAGGAGCGGAAGCTGGAACCAACGGTTGAGCTGCTGTCCTTGGCCGACATCCCTGGCAAGTGAAATGCACAGCTGGATCACTCCAGTCAAGCTCGTCGTTCTCAGGCTGACATTTGAAGTGGGACCAGAATCCACAGTGCGAGCACTGCACTTGATTCTGGTCATCATCACCATCAGAGATCTCTCCGCAACCGTAACAGTTGATTGGGCATGGGGACGTTGAATCACTCGAGTTGCTTATTGTGGAGATCGCGCCGCTCGGTTTCGTTTGTGTCGCAGCTTTTTCGCCAATTGTCTCCAGTATGAGCGCATCGAGGGAATCATTGTCGGTATCGTCATCGCCAGACATCGCCCGTTCTCCATTCGAGTCGTCGTGAATGGTGATGATTTCGTGCGGGACTCTTTCGGTGTCTGTAACTTTGGCTTTGTCCATCCGCTCGTCGGTTGGTTCATCTCTCTGATACTCGTGTGCCTGAGCTCGGCGTTTCTTGCTCGTCCAATCATCGCGGTCTTCGTCGGTCATTTGCACCAGATGCGGCTGCACCAGTTGAGCGAATCGTGCGAACGGCTGGTCACTTCCGGCATCAGCGTCCAGCTGCAAACCCCATGGTGCGGTCTTCTGTCGCTCTGTGCGAAATATCCGCTGGGCATTATCACCGCCTTCGAGATGATAGATAACAGCAACAAGGTTATATCCCTTTGGTACGTTGTTGAGCTTGTCTGACGTTCCCGAAAGCCATTTCGAGAGCTTGGCACCACGCTGATGCCGCGCATGCCCTTCATGAGTCATTCCATCGTAGTCAAAAAATTGGCCACCGTCCGGAGTCACATAGCGCGCAATGAAATGTGAGCCAGACCCTTTTGCGACGGTGTAGTTGGTATAGATGTGCGCCACAATATTGTATTTCACGCCCTGACCCGGACCCGCAAATTTGCGCCCAAGGGGTAACAGCATCGGGGGAACGTTCCACGAGCGTCCCAGGGATTCACCGGCCTCGATTATCAGAACAGCCGGGATGCTGAGGATGTACTGCTTCTCCAGCGCCGGCCCGTTGCAGAATGGGTTGGAATCCCACTGTCGCCAGCAAGTCGCCTTCTCCCATTCTGCTAATGGGCTGCTTTGAGATAAATTCTTGAAGCTGCAGTGTCTTCTTATTCTTCGATGCAGGAAGTGAATGAGTGTACTTGGAATGATTATGTGTACCGCTATTCTCGAAAATGGCACCGTCACGATAGAAGACAATGGACCACTCCACCGTACATGACCGATGGTGGAGAGGGGACCCACAAGTGCAGAGCGCTTCTATTTGCCGAGCAACATTTGGTCCAGGTGCAATCTGGGTAGTGCACACCACTGCTCTGCAGTTGATAACACCGGCACACCTGAAACGCGACAGCTTCCCTTTTTCAGCCGTAGCAGCATCGAGCAACCCGCGTCTCCCAGGAAGCCTGTCAGAGATCCAGTACAGGGCGAGCCGTGAAGTGTCTTCCACCTGTTGGCGTGTGAAATGACACCGAAATTTGCCATCGGGGAACCCATTCCAGGTCGATAGAGGGAAGTCAGCTAATGGCGCATCACCGTGGGACAACTGCGCTCCAGGTACGGTCGCAAACGGTGGAGAGAGCTGCGGCGGGGCAGTGGCATAACGGAGTGCTTGTGCGGAATAAGTGGATAAGGCAAATGTTTGGGAGGGGACACACAATTCTTCTGCATCAAATCTGTTCGGACTGAACCCTCCGGCTCCTCTCTGACCCAGCCTTTGAGTTGTCCTGAGAGAAAGCTAAGCACTGCAACGGTTGGCATAGGCTAGGGACTTACCATCATGATCATAATATGGGACAAGAGGTTTTTTGCGGGCCCGTCGAGTTGAATGCTCGGTTGTGGCGGGAATATGAACGACAACAAGCAGGTAGAGAAGCACGAGGCCATATATCCCGAGTACAGTGGATGTGGTGACCAAACGCGCAACAGCGGAATACAGCCACTGGAGAAGCCCCAGGACGTGACCCCAATTCGTCATTGCAAGCAGGAAGATGAGCAGAGTGTTGAAGGCGAGTAACCCTATCAATAGTATCATGCACGAGATAGGAGAGGGAAAGCAAGGGTGTCACGCATCAGTGACCGTGACATCTAGACATTGCGCAAACTTCGAGTATTATATTGAACACCTGTTCATTCTCCGCAACTTTTCACAACGAATTTCTCTCTCTCATATTTTCTCCTTGTACACCTCACAACCTCCGGAGATTTTCAGGAGTCCGACTCGGACTCAACTATAGTTTGATTATAGTTCGAGCCGTTTAATATGCAACTGACATCGAAGTGTCTCAATACATCCGCAGAAACTTCGACCCAGGATTCCATTGGGATTTCAGTCAATCAACTCCAAGTCACCGACCTGGTAGCGGGCTGACCCGCAACATCAAGGGATGCTGGGAGCAATCAGTAGTACTCGCATCTAGATTCTTGACTACATAATGAATCTGTATGATTCTTCCATTCGGCGTCAGTGCGCCGCGTTCTAATCAAATAACCAATGAAATTGAGGTATCCTTTGGATTTTTTCGATGTGAAACTGGTCGGGGGGGCGAGAACCTGGTCAAAGGTTGGGATACTTTCGTAAGTTCGCCTACGTGATGTATGGCAAGGAGGTGGAGTGCCTGAATAATGGATGAGCACTAATCTACCTCACAAGAAGTTGGTCTGAGGTCAAAAGCACGTTGTGGAAGGAGCTGCACGCCGCGCGGCACTCTTCTCTCTTGTTGCAGCGAAAGCACAGCCACCACCGCGTTTGAGCCACTGCGCCGCGCCGCGCCGTTCATCGCCTAAATTGAATATCTCAGCTCGCCTTTGATATATAATATTACCACACTCCATGACCTCCTCCCTGCCAGTTCTCGATGTCTGAATCTCAAGAGAACAGCGTCAATTAATATGCAATGAGACCCCGTATCCCAACTTTGCCGTACAGCATCTTTCCGATGCAGCCTTTTGAAGGATTTCCCAGCGGTAATTCTTTTGAGCAGATGTCAGATCCTACTTGGTTAATTCAAAGAGATCAAGGACTTATTTGACGCAAGGGAACCCGGCGCATACAAAATGTGACACGGTGCATCTTCAACATGACACGGCGGTTCCAAGCCCCGACGCGGCACTACCGCGGCGCCGACTTGACCTTCGAAAAACCGATTGAACATCTCATTCACTCATCACTTAGCCTGAAATCTTCTTCCTGACAAGTCATATTCATTGACTTCTGGTTTCTTGTTCAAGCAAGGGGCCATTTTGACGCCATCACCCAGTTGAATATTTCAGGCCGCTACCACGCCTCTCCACACGACTCCAATACCCAGACTAAGTCAGCTAGGGCTATCATGCTGTGTAAGAATAGCCGGGAACACGGTAGAACTGTTGAAAAAAATGCACAGACAGCGATTTAGGCCATGCGGCAAATTGCGAAAGCAGTGATATTGCCTTCACGGACCTGACATATTATTTTCGAAAATAGGGACGCTCCACTGGTCTGGAGGCTACAGTGATATCCCAAAGCCATCAGAAATTGTATTTGGACAGAAATAGCACAGCTAAAAGACGAACGGCGCTGCGCGGCCAACTGCAAAATGCAGCAACTACAACGGCGGCAAAGCATTTTATGGCAGAGTCCTCAGCAGTTTCAAGTGCCGCAACATAGTCAGGCAAAAGATATGAACTTGTTAACCATTGCACCATACTTTTTGTTTGGATACCTAAGTTTCGAAGGCAGCGCGGCGCGACGCGGCGAAGTGCACAGTGGCGCCGCATCAGCCAATCAGCGCCGATACGGTAGTAGAAGCCACTATACTCCACCAAATTGTGTATTTCATTCAGATATCTCTGTCTGAGCAACCTCAAAATTGAATCCTTCTTCATTTACCCTCGGCGCTGTTTCCAACCTGAACGTTAGTTGCACCGCCACTTGTTTTCTCAATCTCCACGCCATTCCTGGGTTCCCCTGTGTCAATTCACTCGCCAGTCTCTGCACATTCACTAAGTAGGAGCTAAAATGTGGTCAAAAAAATTATCGAAATTACACAGCAGCTTTTTGCTCAGGAGAGTTGCTGTCCGGCATAATTGAGAGATGTGTCTCGTTGCATATCGATTGACGCTGTTCTCTTGGGATTCATGGCCCGAAATTTTGTGGGGGGGAGGTAATGGGGTGGATGGGTCTTCTGTATGAGCGGTGGGTCGAAATATTCAATATAGGCGATGATCGGCGCGACGCGGCGCTGTGGTTCTGACGCGGCGGTGGCTGTGCTTTGTCGCAACAAGTGGGTAAACCGCCGCGCTGCTTCTAGCTCCTTCCAGCGTTTTTTCTGCTCTCTAAATGACTTTTGGGGAGGTTTATCCGTGTCCGTCAATGATTGATGCAGCTAAACCGGTGCAATACATCAGGTAGGCCAACTTACGAAAGTATCCAGTCTTTGACTAGATTCCTCTTAGCCGACAGTTTCACGTCCAAAAATCCAACACAGTCGTTGATTACTAATCTGCCTCACAAGAAGTTGGTCTGAGGACAAAAGCACGTTGTGGAAGGAGCTGCACGCCGCGCGGCACTCCTCTCTCTTGTTGCAGCGAAAGCACAGCCACCACCGCGTTTGAGCCACTGCGCCGCGCCGCGCCGTTCATCGCCTAAATTGAATATCTCGACTTGCCTTTGATATATGATATTACCACACTCCATGACCTCCTCCCTGCCAGTTCTCGATGTCTGAATCTCAAGAGAACAGCGTCAATTAATATGCAATGAGACCCCGTATCCAACTTTGCCGTAAGCATCTTTCCGATGCAGCCTTTTGAAGGATTTCCCAGCGGTAATTCTTTTGAGCAGATGTCAGATCCTACTTGGTTAATTCAAAGAGATCAAGGACTTATTTGACGCAAGGGAACCAAGGAGTGGCGTGGAGATTGAGAGATTCTCCCCAGCGTGTTTGCACTAAACATCCACAACCTTGACTATCTGTTCAATTTCAAAATTTGGGTCCCTGAATCAAATTAGTGCTCAGTGCTTCTGGGTTTTTTCAAAACTCATACTGGAAGTCACTATCAACCTGCGCATATTTTTGCATCCCAACAAGTGGCTGTGCAGTTAGTGTTCAGGTTATAACCGGCGCGAGGACAGACGAAGAAGGATTTCAACCTGAAATATCATCAGATGGAGATTTATGAAGGGAATACACATTCTGGCTGACTACCGCAGTTTCAGCTGCCGTATCGGTGCTGATTGACTGACGCGGCGCCGCTCTGCACTTCGCCGCGTCGCGCGCGCTGCCCTGAAAGCTTCAGTTTCCAAACACAAAGTATAGTACAGCAATCCCCGAGCTCATATCTTCTGCCTGACCATATTTCAGCGCCTCAAAACTGCCGAGGACTGCGCCAGAAAAGACTTTGCCGCTATTACGGTTGCCGTATATTGCATTTGGCCGCGCGGCGCCGATCTTCTTTTAAATGTGTTACTTCTATCCAGATACAATTTCTGAAGAGTTGGGGATATTATAGGAGCCTCTATACCGAGTGAGGTGGGCTGTTTCGGACAAGAACGGTGTCAGGACCGAGGTCAGTGACCGAAATGACCACCTCACTGATGACGCAGTTCGCGGCACCCTCTGCACTACTGTATGTGTACATCTTTCGCCAACATTTTGGACTGAGCCTCCAGCTATAGCTACACAGGACCCAACCTCTGCTGAGTTTGTCCTGAATATTGGAGTCGTGGAGAGGGGTGGTAGCGGCTTGAAACAGTCAATTGTTGTGATGGCGTCAAAATGGTCTTGAAGAAACTGTGGAGTGGAGTCAATAACAGTGAGCAGCAAGGAGATCCTGGGCTAAATGAAGAGTCAATGGGATACTCAGTTGATTTTGTGAAGGTCGGGTCGGCGCCGCTGTAGTGCGCGTCAAGGCTCGTGACCGCCGCGTCGAGTTGAAGACGCGCCGCGTCAGACTTTGTGTGCGCCGCGTCACTTAGGTTGAACCGCCGCATACCGCCGCGTCGAAGAGGTGGGACGCGGCGAATTTACCATGCATTTCGCCGCGTATCGCCGCAGACCGCCGCGTATCGCCGCGTCACTGCCGCGTCCATATTTTAGCTTGTGACGACAAGCACACTCGATACGCAAGGCTCTCAGCTTATTCCTTTGTCAAACGATACTGATATACTATAGGTACATACTGTACACATACGCTGTAGCTAGGGACCGCACAGCGTGTGAACGGCGGTCACCAATTTTCGGACCGCCGCGTCACCGCCGCGTCCCCGCCGCGCCAACCTGACGCGGCGAACTATTTTTGCCCCACGCCAGCTGCATTAAGCCACAGAAAGGCGAAAACTTCTGAGAGCGAGCAATAAATCTGTTACACTTTCAAACATCATACCGCAACTCCTCTCCTTGAGCACCACCCGATCGAACTACCACGCCTTGGTCCAGCTTCTGTAGCTGTTCCTACTTGCCCGGTCGAACTCTGGTGGCCAGCCAGTTTAGAGGGTGTCCTGCGCCGCCGCCTCTGTATGTATGAGGGACTCAGCCATCTGTTCCTCTGCCTCCGCAATCTCCGGGTCTCGCTCCGTGGGTATAGGCCAGGCGGGTGGGGAAAAAAACGGAACAGCAACGCGGTTAGCAAGTCTTGGAAGCATGCCGAGAGACTGAGTACTCACTGTTGAGGAGCACTTAGCTTACAGACAAGCCGCAAAACCCATACATACGAAACCAGAATCGAAGCCACAAGAACGCGCAGGTTCCCCTCGGAAGTACGTCCATACTTCCAGTTGAGGTTCCCTGATGTCCGCATGGCACAAAGGATCGACGACGAGGTCCAGCCCGAGTAGTCTGCGGGGGTCAACAACGTCCTGAATTCTGTCGTCCCAGCTGTGGTGGAGATGCCTCCCAACATCCTTTCAACCACCCACGTCACCAGAGCTGGGCGGCGTGAAGGGACGCCGGTCCAGATGGCGCGTTTCAGATTCATCAGCACTCACGAGGTTGATCCCGCCGGTTTGCTATCCCGCATCCCTTTAGGTCCCCAATCACCGACTATCTTCTCAGCTTTTATGCAGATTGAACGCCCCTCATCATTGCACGGCGTGTGGTCCGATTTTGGAGACACTGTCTCTTGGCTGCGGGGAGACTCGAGAGTCGAAGTCGGAACTGGAGCACATGTGAGATGATACATTGGGCGGGGAGAAAAACTCACTGTCGAGCAGCCAGTTGGTTCTTTGGAAATCTCCAACAAGAGACAATTCCTACGATGTAACTATTCAACAGCGGCAGGGGGGAAATGGTTCAACAATTACCGACGAAAATCCCGCTGGACACAATTGAAGCTGTTCCCACGATATCAATCCGTCGAGGCGCACACTGTGCCTGTCTAGTGGGATAGATGGACACTGGGAATTATCCCCGCCACGCCGAGCCATCAAGGCGCACACTGGGCCTCTAACGGGACGGACGTGGGCCTCACTCAGTGGAGCTGGAATTTTGCCCCAGGCATGTCATCTACCTGTCGAGGCGCACACTGGGCCTCTAACAGGATTGACACCGGGAATCTCCTCCACTGTGTCTACTCGTCGAGGTGCACACTGGTCCTCTAACGGGAGGGACACGGGTCAGGCTGTCTGCATGTCGATCCGTCGAGGCACACACTGGGCCTCTAACAGGAGTGACACCGGGAATCTCCCCACCATGTCGAATCATCTGACAGGATGGAGACAGCGTTCAAGGAATCCAGTTTGAATTGCGGGATCTGCAGAAACATGTAAGCACAGCAGTTGCACCGGGGAAGACTGGCGAAAATACCTCAGGGAATAGGGTGCATCCCTGGGACTGAGAACCAGTGCCATGGGTTCATCGTCGACACTGGCGACCAGTAAGAATAAGAATTGTTGACATTTCCTCAGGACTCACTGCCAGGAGTTCAGTGTGTTTGGGTTAATTGGTCGACACGAAGGGAGCAAGGTAACTGAGAACAAATGAGAGTGTGCACGTGCATATGCAAAGAACCAAGCACCTTTTATCTCTGTAAGCTACTAGTATTGAGATTTCCAATGAATCAGCTTCAGGGGGCTTCCTTCGCCCTCAGAGGGGGGATGTGCACTCCTTATATACGTCTCCGGGAAGCGGTTTTCCGAGCCGCGCTCGGGCACGGACCATTCTCTATTTGTTCAATTTAGACAGTGACATTCTGCTGCGCGATTCCTACAGCTCAGCTGAGACGTTTGTCATGCACAGTTGAGAGATGTGGTTCAAACATTGGATTAATACAGATCACCTACATTTGTTGTCGTTCAACCACCAAATGCTATGAAGCGGGCCCTTAGCTTCAATGATAAAAGTCTAAGACCCTTCAAGTTGCACTTTTGTTTTCGCAGTACACATACAATGTATCTGCATGCGTCGGCTGTGCGGCCCGCTGGTGCCAGTGCCGAGAACGTGGCGGGTGGTGTCCCTGGAAAATTCGAAAGCGGACATGTGCAGAGCTGATACACTGTGACTGAGAGAGAATAGCAGCAACTGAACTCATTCACTGAGTCGAACCCGTTTAAGCCCTCGTTCTGCTCAAGAGTCTTCCGCAGGTCCTGCTTGTGCAACCAACATCGAGCCCGATTTTCTCCTTGCCCCTTCAGCCAAATATATCACTTGATCTTCTCCACTGCTCCCGGTCGTTCTGAGGCTACTTAGTTGACTGGCTCGGTCTCTGTCTCAGCATTAGATCACATTTATAACCTTTTACCTTGAAGTTTCTGGAACTTCAAGCACTTCTCCGCATGCTCGGTCATTACCGGGTAGGCAAACAAAGTTTGTCAATTACGAGCTATCAAACAGAAGAATGGACAACTAATCATGAGTTTGAGAACTTCTTTGGATAATTCAATTGTTTGTTTAGAGGGAATTTTCGAGCCTAGAATGTTTCGTTTGATTTCGAAGAAGTTTCAGTACGATCATTGGATTTGCAATACTTGGCCCACTGTCTCCGTCTTTCCACAAAATTTTGGCCATTGAATGGTCTGTGGTTCTCGGTATTCTGGTCACCCAATCACTCCGAACCACTTATGGAGGGAAAATATGAGTGAATAGAAGATATTTGGATATGTTAACCGATTTCCAAAAAAGGAAATTCTAAAGATACAACAGGTTCCTAGACAGCCGCAGTTTCGAGGCTCCAATCCTAGTGATGGGATTACAATTGAATACAGAGACATTTGGCAGGGCGGAAATTTCGGACCGAGTTATGCGTGACATTACTAGTGACAGAAGTTGGGGTGAGCCTCTCCACAGCGGCTGCCCGATAACATCTACAAACAACATAGCCACAATTCCGATCAATTTAGGAGAAATTCAACACATTTCGGCAGTGAGTAGTCTGATGGGAGAATAATAATATATTGGCCCTAGTGTCTAGGGCTCTGCCGATAACTCTGGCACTTTTGTCTTCGCACCTTCCCAGGGCTCCCAGACCTGAATTTGGTGCTGAACAGCAGACTTCGTGTGAACAATATCATTGGTATCTAGATTATGCAGATGTGTGATAGTGGGACTCAGATGCAAAGGCATTTATCTCTCGGATAGTCTTGCTGGTATTGCTATTACTTTGATAAATGTCTCTTTTAATGAGGTCTTCGGTTCGAGCTAGGCTGAGTTTACCCTTTTTTTTGCAGAGCTCGAGATCCACGTTGGGCCGAGCCAGTGCCGCTAGGTAGATGATATTACTTGGCCAACCACTAGTGAGCTAGTGTGATAATATTGTGTTCCTCTCCGGCCGAACAATGATTGTAGGCGGGATAATATTATTGAGCTTGAGATCTACTTTCGGCCGAGCCAGTGCTGTCAGGCGTATAATATTACTTGGCCGACCACTAGTGAGCTGGCATGATAATATTGTGACCCCCTTCGGCCGAGCCATGGGTGTAGGCGGGTTGGTATAGGTTTCAAGGTAGTCGGACCAAAACTCAAGGAGTCATGAGGGAATCGGTCGGCGCGACGAAAAAGTTCTCAAAACGGAAATTTTTCGTTCGCGCCCTAGGTTCCAACATTAGCGGTAAGCAAAAATGAGCCAAAAATGCCCCAAAATGCGAAAAATGAGAATCTTGCACTGGCCATCCTGAGCCCATATGCCAACCAATGTCAACCAACTGAAACGCGAAAATGGTCCCCTTTACCATTACTTTGAGGCTGTTTTCACCCTTTTTGGATACCATGCATATCGACAAAGTTGATTTTTCAGAAAATGCCCAATTATTTTATTCTGGGGGAACGCTACAGGTGAGATATGGGTTACAGCTAATTGCAGTACCCAAGGCGCGAACGTATTTTGGACAGATTTTGATCCTCAGGACCGAATTGTTCATATCTCGGTGAGTTCTGCACAGATCAAGATGAAACATAGCTAGATAATTTGTAGTAATTCATGCGCAATTAGTGATAGAAAAGAAATCACTGCGTTCAACGGCATTGTCTACGCGGTCTACGTACGACCCCAGTCTACGAAGGTCTACGCATTTAGACGTCTGGACACTCGTGGACATCCGTTCATTCCAAAGATGGCCCGATTTCTCGGCCTAAAGGCGTTGGGAATTGTCTACGAGTTGTCGAGGAGTGTCATAGGGGTCTCTTCCACGGCTCACGTCAAAAATCTGTCAAAATGCACAGCATTTTCGTCAAATCCAGCGATAACACCGAAGTTTCACATGATTGGCACGTGAAGTTGGATTTAACTCTGGGCCATTAGGAAAGTTGTTATGGCACGGAGCAACAAAAGAAAGGCTAGGAGGACCCACCGCACGGCCGCACGAGCCTGGGCGGATGGGGATGCGGCCCTCCGCCAATGTCCGCAAAGCCCTGCAGAGGTCGGCTTTCTGCCTGGGGCTGGAATGCTAAGTAAGGTAGGAAAGTGTCGTGTTGTTCAAGAATTATATTAGGGTTGTTCACAGGAGACTTTTATCCTTCCTTTTTCTCTCCTTTTTTTGCGTTTCCCCGGTTTTTCTCCCGATTTTTTCTTCCCTTTTCAATTTAGACATGCAAAAAAAGGTACAAAAGCGAAAAAACGGAGTCTACATGCACTTTTTGGATGAAACACAGAAAAAAGGGGGAGGGCCGGTTTTTTTGACAGACTGTCATTTAGTAGGGTTTTCTCTTCATCGTTTTTTGTTTTTGTTTTTTGTACTCGTTTTCATGAGATGAGTTTTCCTGAGCTCAATTCTCACCTGTTTTCCTTGGGAGTAGGCTCGTTTTGTCCGCACTGTGAATGCGGAGGGCATGGCATCTGACAATGTTCTATTAGCACCCTGAAATGCCTTATTGACTCGAATTTGGCTGCTTTTCCGTGCTTTGTAAAAGTCCGGACGACTAGCCCTCGGCGCGTGATCGGGGCCGCCGTCTGCATCGTCGTCCATAGGCATGGGTGCGAGTACGGCCCTCATGCGTTCTTTGGGGCGGGAGGGCTGGTGCCCTCACACGACTACCCGGCTTCGGCGTACCCGCAGACGCCGTACCAGCAGCAACAAGTCGCGGGACAGCGGCACGCGCGTGCACGTCCGGCAGGGACAAATGCCCGTACCCCGGATGCGGCAAGAAATACCACCGAGCTCGCGCTCTGTTTTCGCTCGTTTGGGTCCGCAGGCGGTGCGCTGTCCTTGTCTTTGTCTTCTGCCCCCTCTCTCGCAAGGATGCCCGTCAGCACTCCGCATAAACCCGACTCTCTTTGCCAGGTGTTATGCTCGCTCCGGCATTGTATGTACGTTGAAAGGATGGATGGATGGATTCAGGCGCTTCCCTTTCGTACATTATTTATTTGTGATACGATACACTGGATTTCTCTTTCTTTCTTTATGTTCTCATTACCAAGGATTGCTCCCTTCTCCACTGGTGGAAGTGTAGCTGTCAGTAGAAGGTTTTCCCCTGCTTAATGTGAGCGCCCCCGCATGCGGAGGGCATAGGCATCGACCATGGTACCTAACCTGCTTTGCCAGACAGATAAATATTCGTCGGCGCGTCCTCGCGAAGATTCCTTACTTCTCCCATCCGAACGAGATTTGAGTCATTTGACTTTCGGTACCAGTGCATGCGTGTACTGGAGAAAACCTCGGGACCCGTGGGCGATAGCGAAACACGCACGACGATGGTGTCCCTGGCCATCCCTATTGGTACATGCACGTCATTGGGATTTTCCACGCAGACCTAGTCTCTTATAAACAGACGCTACAACAATTCTCACTCGTACCTCGTGTGCTACGTAGTCGAGTTCGGTTCCTATGACCCAGGTCTTGCGGCGTTCATTCTAATGCAAAGCTTGGGTAGCATCAACGAAACCAGCTGTGTCGTTGGCTTCGACTAGTGATGTTCAGGGCCCGGCTCGGCCTGAAAGCCCGGGCTCGGGCTCGGCTTGGGCGGGCTCAGGCTTCAGATTCTCCAGGCCCGAGCCCGAGCCCTGGGTGCGGGGCCTGAAGCCCTGAGCCTGGGCCCAAGCCCGGGCTTTTTCATAGCCGTGTAAATGCCCAGAGTGAGCTATGAAAATTCCGAGGACACAGAAATTTTCGTATTGACCAGCGCGGCAGAAAAGTCGACCCGACAATTTCCAGCGATTTGTTACGTCGCGGTATTGTTTACCGGGACTATTCAGCACCCACACATCTCATGGATTTTTGTGGGATGTCAAATATTACCCCGAAACTGTGGAGCGAGCACGTGATCAGGCGATTTGCAATGTATACAACCACGTCCAGTTAATTGGATGAATTTTTGCAAAGAAAAATTATGAGGAGCATCAACTACATCTCAAGTGTCCAGTACAAAGAAATGGGGAGTAAGGCAGCTTGGAACAAGCAGATAAAGGGGCCACATCGACATGATGTTGATTCTTCTACAATGCACCATGAAAAAATCAACCAGGTGAAGTAAATTCCGATGCACTTCCGACTCATAACGAGTCGATGCGCTGATTGACAGGCATCAGTTTTCAGTCACGTTGCCGACGGCAGGTCCCACTTTAGGAATTACTGAAAGCATCCTAGCTCAAGAAGACAGAAGCGCATCTAATTTCTCGAGCTTCATTGGGAGATGATAGCCAGCGTGATTTTGAGTGAAACTGTCTCTTCAGATTTCCCATTGCCGCCCTCGTCATTGAGCCTAGGGCTTTGAAGCTCTTCATTCTAGAGGGAGGCAGTGCTGTGAGGACTGTATTCTGTCAGTCTAGGCCTCACAACGTGACTTGGTATGGAGACCTACTTTCTTGAGCTTGATTGAGAGGTGATAGCCAGCGTGATTCTAAGCAAAACTGCCTCTTCGGATTTCCTGTTGCCGCCCCCGTCATTGAGCCTAGGGCCTTGAAGCTCTTCATTCTAAAGGGAGGCAGAGCTGTGAGGACCATATTCCATCCAGTCCGAATCAATTGCAATGGCAATTGCCGGGACAGAATCAGTGCGTTTTCTGCAAATTATCCACAACAATAGGACCCCGGCTAGTCTGGCCAAATGCCTGTTCCCCACCTGAACTTCGTGGGATTCGGACCCATGACCTAGGGCGATTTTTGTCGGGATTGACACAGGCATAGGCGGAAAATCGGGCCAAATTTGTCGGGATCTGTCAAATTTTCGCCCAGCATGGGCGATTTTCGAATTTTTTTCTCCCGCTGGCGCAATCACAGCGCCGGTTCGTAAATTTAAAGGGAAATTAAGTTAGTTGCGGTTCTTAAATATTGTAAAGTAAATAATAGGGCCCAAAACTGAATTTAATATATCTCATTTTGGACTCAACTAAGTTGATTATTATTTCTTTTCTTATACGCAGAAAACTGCAGATAACTAAACTGCCCAATAAATCCATGAGCAGCCAATCAGAGTGTTGGTCTATGGATTTAGTGAGCAGTTTAGTTGCCTACGGTTTTCTAAGTATAAGAAAGAAAGAAAAAATCAATTTAGTTGAGTCCAAAATGAGATATATTAAATTCGGTTTCGGGCCCTATTATTTACTTTATAATACTTAAGAACCGCAACTAACTTAATTTCCCTTTAAATTTACGAACCGGCGCTGTGAATTTTGTCGGGATTTGACATAGGCAAAATCCAAAATTTCTCCCAAATTCGTCGGAATTGGGATCAGGCTTTTAGTCTGGTCATCCAGCTCCTGCAATAGTGGATATCTTGTGATGTATTGTGGGAATTCCCGACGCTATTGAGTCGGCCCAGCGCAAATACAGCACCACCTCTGTCAAGAATGAAGAGCTGCCAAGCTCCTGGACTAAGGACCAGGCCCGCAGGAGGAAATCGGAGGAGACAGTTTGTTCAGACTCGAGCTGGCTATCACCCCGAATTCAAACCGAGCAAATCGCTCTCTATAAAATGTCACGTTTGTCGGCACAATGCCAAATAACACGCAGCCTGTTGTAAGCACCGGCAATGCAGTGTTATTTCAAACTCCGCTCGATCATCTGGCCTGCTTTATATGGTTTTGCGAAATGTGTGTGGGCTCAACACGTTGGAATATGGGTATAAATTACTGACTTATTTCTATGATTGATGGTCAATATTCATCTTTTATTTTCTCTGACTGCTTCAGTCGGCGCGGGAGTAAAAACATACAATAAATTTGGTGTATAACAAATCTGTCCTGACATTGAGCCCAGTACATTTTATAGCTTCTTGCGAACTTAGGTGCGGCCCGAAAAATTCCCTTTTTGGTCAAAATTTGTCTTGTTCGTTGTTGCGGGCTCAATATTTGTTGTATATTGCTGGAAACTATAAAGACAGAATCAGAATGCGAATCCAAAGGGCATGTCGTCCCAGATTTTTGATACCACACATAAACGAATATAATACCTCAGGTCACGCTTTTCAAAATGCCGGCCATTTGAATGCATCTCTATTGCCCCAGGTCATGCTTTTTAAAATGTAGGCCAATGTTCACGCTGAAGAAAAGCCAAAATGCCTTTGAACGGATTCTGAGCATATGTCAATGTTCACAGAGGTCAGGGCTATCCCCTCCCGAGTCGCCGCCTCAAAACCGCTCTGGGACTGTGCTGGAATGGAATCAGTCGAAGCCGAGTGCTCACGCTTTTTAAAATGCCAGCCATTTGAATGCATATCTATTGCTCAGGTCTGCCGGGATGCATGCTCGTAGCGGCTACTCAGTGCAACAGGTGAATCTGTTCAACTGCACAGCGTCTCACATTGCACAGGCGTTTCACATTGTGCATGCACTTTGCGACCCCTCATGAGCTTGTCACCAGGACCCCGGCTCTTGATGACGCACATCAATCCGTCGACACTCTTGGCATACTTTTGAGACGGGGGTGCGAGCGAAAAAACTCCTGTTTGGGATGTTTCCAAAGAATTCTCCATATCTCGGCTAGTTCTCGACGGATTTGATTGAAACATACCTAGATATACCCGGCTAATTCACGCAGAATTAGTGATAGAAATCAAGTCGTAAAAATATTCATATTGGATGATCTACAAATTTGAGCTGTTTTAAAGATGAATGCAATCTATGTAGCGTGGTCCAGGTGTGCTAATATGACCTGGTTTCGTGGGAGGGGGGACTTGCATACATGCAGGACGTCAGAAATTTGTCCGGATGCAGCATGGGAAGGCAGAGGAACCTAGATGTTTCTGTATGTTGAGAGATTTTTTCCAGTGCCTGGACTGAAATTTGCTGCAGCTCTTTTGACGATCCGGCTGGACATCAGTGGCGGTGCAGAAAAAAAATCGATTTTTCGTAAATAGGCTCAAATCACCAGTACATCCTTGAATCGAGTAGTGCACCACCGTAAACTTCGTCAACTGCGTGAACTCGGTGAACTTTGCCGTGAAGTGTCCGTATATACGTAAACTCTACTGCAATTGGACATTTGTTTGGTCCAGACTCTGCTAACACACATAGTCGCCACGTTTGCTTGTGGCTTGGGCAAACGGGGATGACGGTCGGAATCCGACAATTTGGCCTGGAAGCAGTATAAAGGATGGACACTTGAAAGCAAAAGAGCATACGCACTTTTAGCGCATCCTAACAATCGCTCTCATCCAACCTCACATCCTCACACATAAAAACCATGTTTTCCTAAACCTTCCTCGCCTTCGTGCTCGCGTGCAGTGAGAGCAATCCAGTCACGCGTTTGGAAATTTAATGCAAGAGAGTCACGTGGTTAGAAATGTAATGGATTGCATCGCGGGCAATAGGTTCATGTGGTTGAAAATGTAATGGATTGCATTGCGGGCAATGCACTCACATGTTTGGCAATGTAAAGCACTTTCTGGCCTCTGGAAAGGTCCATATTGTGTCCGAGGGGAATCTAAATAGACCAAAATGACTGGAATGATCAGGGCTATCGATTGCTGGTGCAATGGCTTGAAGTGAGGGCAATACAGTCACGCGTTTGAAAATATAATGGATTGCGGTGCGGGCGATGGGGTCACGCGGTTGAAAATGTAGCTGCAGAAAAATCAAATCTCGACAATTTTCGGTACACCAGTTAGTGCTAATTGATCAATGGAAATTACATCCGCCCAATTTAACATGTAAATTACAGGGCAAAATACGTATTTTACATTACAGCTCTTTGCGGAACTTAGGGCGTGGTGGGGTTTTTTTTTTTTTTTTTTTTTTTTTTCCTAAGTTTTCACGACATCCCTGATTGTGACTCAACCATTTTCCATGAAAGTAGGCTCATTCGATTCGGAGGGAGAATTTGGAGGGCATCTCGTGGCCCGATTCTTTTTACCCACCTCAAGATCATTTGGTGGCTCAGATTTGGGTGTTTCTGGCTGTATCATAGAGACCGTAAAGGGTAGGCACGAAGGTGAAAGGAAGGGCAGGAGGACGATAAACCATGGGTATGTGGGCGAGGAAGAAGGTGCCGGCGCCCGGTGGAAGAGGACGACGCCCGCCGCAGGCCGATAAAGCGCTGAGAAGGACTCCGCGTCGGCCAAGTAAGGTGCATACCCATGATTTCACCGTTTTGGCTGATTCCGGTAAGATTGGAACCATCTTCCGTAAGCAGAAAGCTTCTCATTTATTTAGGCATTACTCCTCTGGGCTTGGAAAGGTATTCTCATTCCAATGGCTGGGGTTAACGTGCGCATGAGCCATTTTTTTTCTTTTTCTTTCGTAAACCCTCCGCTTCAATGGCATCGTCTTCACCCTCGCAATCCTTCGCCCTATTTCGAAAGTGCGCAGCGGAGAGGCTGTGTGATTGATGATCACTGTCAAGCCATATTGGGATATTCAGTGGCGGGCAAAAAGATTGCCCGCCATTCGTTGCGGTTCATTTCTGGGCCGAATGAATTCAAATAAAGTGTTAACACAAACTATGAGTGATCTCTACACTGGTATCCTCCGATCATTTTACAAATAAGAACAACTTCAGATACCTTCCTTCTTGTACCGCTCATTGCTAGCTCAATTCTTGTCCAAATCTCTGGAAACCTGGTGCCGTGGGACTTTCCAACGCAGAGATCCGGCATAATTTTGCCAGGATGCTGCAAGAGGTGGGCGCCCCTGTCTCTTAGAATATCATGCCCTTTTCGGTGATCGGACCGGTGTGACGGCAAGTCTGCACTCTCGTGTAATTTACTTTGTTCATTCTGTGGATCAAATTACAGTATTTCCCGATTTACGACTGATTCTCAACCTCAGATAAGCAAAGAACCAACCAAGAGAACACCAGGCCTTTGATCCGAAGCCTCTGATATTAGTAAATTGCGAGCGAAGCGACCTACAGTTGCGGCAAGATCATCTGTCTTGAAAGTCTCATCATTTTTTGTCGTCTACTCCAAAGTAAGTATCCTGGGAATGCATGGCCCAGAAAAAAAACGAGCACGAGGGTCATTTGTCGAAGAGGGGCAACCACATCCATTTCAACCCTCCAGTATATTCCACAACTCTTTGGAAGCTCTGTAATCCTACATATGAGTCCAAGATGGCGTCTCGTCCATTTCCAGAATATTTGACCCAGAAAAAAACCAGCACGAGAGTCATTTGTCCAAAACGGGTAACCACGTGTGGAGTACGGAGTCTGTTGTTCAAGTTCTGCGAGCCCGACACGACCGTACCACGTAGACCAGTCGCAGTATAGGCGGGTGCTGGGGTTTATGAATTGATAGTATGACATCGAATAGGACTCAGAGGTAGCACTCAGCTGGGTGTCTCTATATACTCTTGGTTGCATCCCCATCCGTAGCCGTCCGGAGTATACAAATGTTGTCCACAAATCACGCCGAGGAACAATGTCGGACATAAGTACTGCTGTGCCTTTCCGTGAAAATAACGACACAGTGGCAAGCGCAGGCATAGCCGCATATGAGAGACGAGAGTACAACTGGCTCAGGCTTCGGAAATCTCAGGCCAGGGCCAAAGCCAGGAGCAAGCCAAGGCACCCTTTCTGTCATCTTCAACTTCCATACTGCTGTGTTGGGACTCTGGTGGGTCGGCGGGGGAACACTGACAGACAGAAGTGTCAGATTGAGATGGATATTGCGAAGAACATCACGAGGGCTTGTACTCTAGGTATGTATGTAGCTGCAGCTCGATGCCCAGAACACGCAGATTGAGGTCAATTCCTGAGTTTAGGGGTAGGTCGCGTAGCTGGCGCCAAACGGGAGCAACGGGTACGCAGTCGTATTGTCAAGCCGTCAGTGAATCCCGATCAGAAGAAATGGAACCTGTAACCTGTTACCTGCGCCAGAGTCGAGAAACCTCAGTGGGTATGGATTTTCTCCCAGGATTCATTCAGTTCATCAGAGCTGTTTTCTTCAGGAAGGACACGCCAGGGGCTAGGATATTTCGCCGCGTCCGCCGATCCGCGCCGCGTCACTGCCGCGTCACCTGTCGACATCGCCGGCGTCCCAACATTCCATCGCCGCGTCCTTCCTCATGACTGCCGCGTCCTCTGTCTTCATCGCCGCGTGGTCGCCGCTGCCTAGAAAAAGTATATGGGGCCATCACGCAGCCTTAACGATGTCTTGAAGTTCAACCTCATGCCCCATCGCCACCATCCACCAACGCTGTGCCTCGACACTGGCTATGTAATTTGTAAATTAAATATCATCACGTCTGTTTTGCGTGTCCTCACTGGCATCTTCAATTTCCATCGCCGCGTACCGCCGCTGACAATCTTTTCACTTACTCTCCCACACGCAAGTTTTTTGGTCGCCCACTGTGCATGACCAACTCAACTGCGCACAATATATACAGGCAGCTACTCTTTACATACCAGAAAGTGCTTCTCCTAACTCAAGTTACAGGGTTCAACCTGTATGGGCGGGAATAGTTACTGGTATTAAATAAAACTTTAACCATCATCCACGTATACCAGCCGCGTCCGGAGGCCACAACCTTCCCCACTGGTGGTGCCAAGGCAACCTTCTCGGCGCGTGAATCGTTCCCTCGAGGTCGGAGTCTGCGTGGTGTCGCTTGTCGTTTTGCCAGAGGAATATCTTCAGCAAGTTCTTCATCATCGTTTGTCCTGCGCCGAATGTTTCCTCGGGATTTCTCCTCGTCGCTTGGGGCCATTTCGATCGCAGTGGCAGGCCGTCTGATTTCCCGTATTCCGAAACAGTTAAATGTCGGTGGTCTGAACATGGGGTCAAATATCGCGTGAGTGTCCGAGAATTGTAGGAGAGAGGCATGAAATGCGTCCAAGTCCCAGAATCTTTTGTGACTGAACAGCTTCGGCTTTGTTGCGAGAAACATTGCCCGGGTCGCCTCGTGCGACTCCATCTGCGTTGCTTTGATATCACCTTCAACAAGGTCATCAAAAGTATCACCATTCAAATCCAAAGGTTCACCGAGCTCGTGCTGGAGAGCCAAAAGCTGAAGCATGGCTCGGCCAACCCCGATGACACGATAGCGCCGCTCTGGACCAGGCACAGACACCAGGCGAAAGTCCTGTAATCTTTACAGCGGCCGCTCCATCAAGGCGGTGAGCTCCCGCTCAGGCTGATGTAACCCCTCTGGAAGCCAGCGTTCGATGTGGGTGTCACGATGATCTTCGGGCCTGTCCATGAAGAATGCGTTGTAAGATCGCACAACTGGGTGATCACCCGGGAATGAAACCAAGAGTTTTGCCAGTGACGCAACTGCAATATCAAAAATCTCGATGAGCGGGTGGTTCTTTGGAGGGTTGGGAGAGCTGAATGCTGGGTAGCGAACTATCCCAATCTGTACATAGTTCAACAAATCAAGATTTACAACATGGTTATACCGAGACTCACTTGCTCAGGTCGGAGTACTATTTTTGAAAGCTCTTCACAGAACTTCCGATCCTGTGAATAGTGCCGCGAAGGTTGCATGAGCTCGTGTTCCTGCCGTGTCCATTGGATACATTGCAGGAACCGGAACTCAAACTCCCTCTTCTTGTTCGGTGCATGTGGGCGGTGCTTCAAGAATCGGGCCGGATACCACAAAACCTTCGCGTCCCGCCACTGGTCTTCGGCTCGAGGATCTGGTAGCATTACGATTTCCCCGGACAAAAACCTGTGAAATTATATAAATAAATAAATGAGGAGCGGAAGCTGGAACCAACGGTTGAGCTGCTGTCCTTGGCCGACATCCCTGGCAAGTGAAATGCACAGCTGGATCACTCCAGTCAAGCTCGTCGTTCTCAGGCTGACATTTGAAGTGGGACCAGAATCCACAGTGCGAGCACTGCACTTGATTCTGGTCATCATCACCATCAGAGATCTCTCCGCAACCGTAACAGTTGATTGGGCATGGGGACGTTGAATCACTCGAGTTGCTTATTGTGGAGATCGCGCCGCTCGGTTTCGTTTGTGTCGCAGCTTTTTCGCCAATTGTCTCCAGTATGAGCGCATCGAGGGAATCATTGTCGGTATCGTCATCGCCAGACATCGCCCGTTCTCCATTCGAGTCGTCGTGAATGGTGATGATTTCGTGCGGGACTCTTTCGGTGTCTGTAACTTTGGCTTTGTCCATCCGCTCGTCGGTTGGTTCATCTCTCTGATACTCGTGTGCCTGAGCTCGGCGTTTCTTGCTCGTCCAATCATCGCGGTCTTCGTCGGTCATTTGCACCAGATGCGGCTGCACCAGTTGAGCGAATCGTGCGAACGGCTGGTCACTTCCGGCATCAGCGTCCAGCTGCAAACCCCATGGTGCGGTCTTCTGTCGCTCTGTGCGAAATATCCGCTGGGCATTATCACCGCCTTCGAGATGATAGATAACAGCAACAAGGTTATATCCCTTTGGTACGTTGTTGAGCTTGTCTGACGTTCCCGAAAGCCATTTCGAGAGCTTGGCACCACGCTGATGCCGCGCATGCCCTTCATGAGTCATTCCATCGTAGTCAAAAAATTGGCCACCGTCCGGAGTCACATAGCGCGCAATGAAATGTGAGCCAGACCCTTTTGCGACGGTGTAGTTGGTATAGATGTGCGCCACAATATTGTATTTCACGCCCTGACCCGGACCCGCAAATTTGCGCCCAAGGGGTAACAGCATCGGGGAACGTTCCACGAGCGTCCCAGGGATTCACCGGCCTCGATTATCAGAACAGCCGGGATGCTGAGGATGTACTGCTTCTCCAGCGCCGGCCCGTTGCAGAATGGGTTGGAATCCCACTGTCGCCAGCAAGTCGCCTTCTCCCATTCTGCTAATGGGCTGCTTTGAGATAAATTCTTGAAGCTGCAGTGTCTTCTTATTCTTCGATGCAGGAAGTGAATGAGTGTACTTGGAATGATTATGTGTACCGCTATTCTCGAAAATGGCACCGTCACGATAGAAGACAATGGACCACTCCACCGTACATGACCGATGGTGGAGAGGGGACCCACAAGTGCAGAGCGCTTCTATTTGCCGAGCAACATTTGGTCCAGGTGCAATCTGGGTAGTGCACACCACTGCTCTGCAGTTGATAACACCGGCACACCTGAAACGCGACAGCTTCCCTTTTTCAGCCGTAGCAGCATCGAGCAACCCGCGTCTCCCAGGAAGCCTGTCAGAGATCCAGTACAGGGCGAGCCGTGAAGTGTCTTCCACCTGTTGGCGTGTGAAATGACACCGAAATTTGCCATCGGGAACCCATTCCAGGTCGATAGAGGGAAGTCAGCTAATGGCGCATCACCGTGGGACAACTGCGCTCCAGGTACGGTCGCAAACGGTGGAGAGAGCTGCGGCGGGGCAGTGGCATAACGGAGTGCTTGTGCGGAATAAGTGGATAAGGCAAATGTTTGGGAGGGGACACACAATTCTTCTGCATCAAATCTGTTCGGACTGAACCCTCCGGCTCCTCTCTGACCCAGCCTTTGAGTTGTCCTGAGAGAAAGCTAAGCACTGCAACGGTTGGCATAGGCTAGGGACTTACCATCATGATCATAATATGGGACAAGAGGTTTTTTGCGGGCCCGTCGAGTTGAATGCTCGGTTGTGGCGGGAATATGAACGACAACAAGCAGGTAGAGAAGCACGAGGCCATATATCCCGAGTACAGTGGATGTGGTGACCAAACGCGCAACAGCGGAATACAGCCACTGGAGAAGCCCCAGGACGTGACCCCAATTCGTCATTGCAAGCAGGAAGATGAGCAGAGTGTTGAAGGCGAGTAACCCTATCAATAGTATCATGCACGAGATAGGAGAGGGAAAGCAAGGGTGTCACGCATCAGTGACCGTGACATCTAGACATTGCGCAAACTTCGAGTATTATATTGAACACCTGTTCATTCTCCGCAACTTTTCACAACGAATTTCTCTCTCTCATATTTTCTCCTTGTACACCTCACAACCTCCGGAGATTTTCAGGAGTCCGACTCGGACTCAACTATAGTTTGATTATAGTTCGAGCCGTTTAATATGCAACTGACATCGAAGTGTCTCAATACATCCGCAGAAACTTCGACCCAGGATTCCATTGGGATTTCAGTCAATCAACTCCAAGTCACCGACCTGGTAGCGGGCTGACCCGCAACATCAAGGGATGCTGGGAGCAATCAGTAGTACTCGCATCTAGATTCTTGACTACATAATGAATCTGTATGATTCTTCCATTCGGCGTCAGTGCGCCGCGTTCTAATCAAATAACCAATGAAATTGAGGTATCCTTTGGATTTTTTCGATGTGAAACTGGTCGGGGGGGCGAGAACCTGGTCAAAGGTTGGGATACTTTCGTAAGTTCGCCTACGTGATGTATGGCAAGGAGGTGGAGTGCCTGAATAATGGATGAGCACTAATCTACCTCACAAGAAGTTGGTCTGAGGTCAAAAGCACGTTGTGGAAGGAGCTGCACGCCGCGCGGCACTCTTCTCTCTTGTTGCAGCGAAAGCACAGCCACCACCGCGTTTGAGCCACTGCGCCGCGCCGCGCCGTTCATCGCCTAAATTGAATATCTCAGCTCGCCTTTGATATATAATATTACCACACTCCATGACCTCCTCCCTGCCAGTTCTCGATGTCTGAATCTCAAGAGAACAGCGTCAATTAATATGCAATGAGACCCCGTATCCCAACTTTGCCGTACAGCATCTTTCCGATGCAGCCTTTTGAAGGATTTCCCAGCGGTAATTCTTTTGAGCAGATGTCAGATCCTACTTGGTTAATTCAAAGAGATCAAGGACTTATTTGACGCAAGGGAACCCGGCGCATACAAAATGTGACACGGTGCATCTTCAACATGACACGGCGGTTCCAAGCCCCGACGCGGCACTACCGCGGCGCCGACTTGACCTTCGAAAAACCGATTGAACATCTCATTCACTCATCACTTAGCCTGAAATCTTCTTCCTGACAAGTCATATTCATTGACTTCTGGTTTCTTGTTCAAGCAAGGGGCCATTTTGACGCCATCACCCAGTTGAATATTTCAGGCCGCTACCACGCCTCTCCACACGACTCCAATACCCAAGACTAAGTCAGCTAGGGCTATCATGCTGTGTAAGAATAGCCGGGAACACGGTAGAACTGTTGAAAAAAATGCACAGACAGCGATTTAGGCCATGCGGCAAATTGCGAAAGCAGTGATATTGCCTTCACGGACCTGACATTATTATTTTCGAAAATAGGGACGCTCCACTGGTCTGGAGGCTACAGTGATATCCCAAAGCCATCAGAAATTGTATTTGGACAGAAATAGCACAGCTAAAAGACGAACGGCGCTGCGCGGCCAACTGCAAAATGCAGCAACTACAACGGCGGCAAAGCATTTTATGGCAGAGTCCTCAGCAGTTTCAAGTGCCGCAACATAGTCAGGCAAAAGATATGAACTTGTTAACCATTGCACCATACTTTTTGTTTGGATACCTAAGTTTCGAAGGCAGCGCGGCGCGACGCGGCGAAGTGCACAGTGGCGCCGCATCAGCCAATCAGCGCCGATACGGTAGTAGAAGCCACTATACTCCACCAAATTGTGTATTTCATTCAGATATCTCTGTCTGAGCAACCTCAAAATTGAATCCTTCTTCATTTACCCTCGGCGCTGTTTCCAACCTGAACGTTAGTTGCACCGCCACTTGTTTTCTCAATCTCCACGCCATTCCTGGGTTCCCCTGTGTCAATTCACTCGCCAGTCTCTGCACATTCACTAAGTAGGAGCTAAAATGTGGTCAAAAAAAATTATCGAAATTACACAGCAGCTTTTTGCTCAGGAGAGTTGCTGTCCGGCATAATTGAGAGATGTGTCTCGTTGCATATCGATTGACGCTGTTCTCTTGGGATTCATGGCCCGAAATTTTGTGGGGGGGAGGTAATGGGGTGGATGGGTCTTCTGTATGAGCGGTGGGTCGAAATATTCAATATAGGCGATGATCGGCGCGACGCGGCGCTGTGGTTCTGACGCGGCGGTGGCTGTGCTTTGTCGCAACAAGTGGGTAAACCGCCGCGCTGCTTCTAGCTCCTTCCAGCGTTTTTTCTGCTCTCTAAATGACTTTTGGGGAGGTTTATCCGTGTCCGTCAATGATTGATGCAGCCTAAACCGGTGCAATACATCAGGTAGGCCAACTTACGAAAGTATCCCAGTCTTTGACTAGATTCCTCTTAGCCGACCAGTTTCACGTCCAAAAATCCAACACAGTCGTTGATTACTAATCTGCCTCACAAGAAGTTGGTCTGAGGACAAAAGCACGTTGTGGAAGGAGCTGCACGCCGCGCGGCACTCCTCTCTCTTGTTGCAGCGAAAGCACAGCCACCACCGCGTTTGAGCCACTGCGCCGCGCCGCGCCGTTCATCGCCTAAATTGAATATCTCGACTTGCCTTTGATATATGATATTACCACACTCCATGACCTCCTCCCTGCCAGTTCTCGATGTCTGAATCTCAAGAGAACAGCGTCAATTAATATGCAATGAGACCCCGTATCCCAACTTTGCCGTACAGCATCTTTCCGATGCAGCCTTTTGAAGGATTTCCCAGCGGTAATTCTTTTGAGCAGATGTCAGATCCTACTTGGTTAATTCAAAGAGATCAAGGACTTATTTGACGCAAGGGAACCAAGGAGTGGCGTGGAGATTGAGAGATTCTCCCCAGCGTGTTTGCACTAAACATCCACAACCTTGACTATCTGTTCAATTTCAAAATTTGGGTCCCTGAATCAAATTAGTGCTCAGTGCTTCTGGGTTTTTTCAAAACTCATACTGGAAGTCACTATCAACCTGCGCATATTTTTGCATCCCAACAAGTGGCTGTGCAGTTAGTGTTCAGGTTATAACCGGCGCCGAGGACAGACGAAGAAGGATTTCAACCTGAAATATCATCAGATGGAGATTTATGAAGGGAATACACATTCTGGCTGACTACCGCAGTTTCAGCTGCCGTATCGGTGCTGATTGACTGACGCGGCGCCGCTCTGCACTTCGCCGCGTCGCGCCGCGCTGCCCTGAAAGCTTCAGTTTCCAAACACAAAGTATAGTACAGCAATCCCCGAGCTCATATCTTCTGCCTGACCATATTTCAGCGCCTCAAACTGCCGAGGACTGCGCCAGAAAAGACTTTGCCGCTATTACGGTTGCCGTATATTGCATTTGGCCGCGCGGCGCCGATCTTCTTTTAAATGTGTTACTTCTATCCAGATACAATTTCTGAAGAGTTGGGGATATTATAGGAGCCTCTATACCGAGTGAGGTGGGCTGTTTCGGACAAGAACGGTGTCAGGACCGAGGTCAGTGACCGAAATGACCACCTCACTGATGACGCAGTTCGCGGCACCCTCTGCACTACTGTATGTGTACATCTTTCGCCAACATTTTGGACTGAGCCTCCAGCTATAGCTACACAGGACCCCAACCTCTGCTGAGTTTGTCCTGAATATTGGAGTCGTGGAGAGGGGTGGTAGCGGCTTGAAACAGTCAATTGTTGTGATGGCGTCAAAATGGCTCTTGAAGAAACCTGTGGAGTGGAGTCAATAACAGTGAGCAGCAAGGAGATCCTGGGCTAAATGAAGAGTCAATGGGATACTCAGTTGATTTTGTGAAGGTCGGGTCGGCGCCGCTGTAGTGCCGCGTCAAGGCTCGTGACCGCCGCGTCGAGTTGAAGACGCGCCGCGTCAGACTTTGTGTGCGCCGCGTCACTTAGGTTGAACCGCCGCATACCGCCGCGTCGAAGAGGTGGGACGCGGCGAATTTACCATGCATTTCGCCGCGTATCGCCGCAGACCGCCGCGTATCGCCGCGTCACTGCCGCGTCCATATTTTAGCTTGTGACGACAAGCACACTCGATACGCAAGGCTCTCAGCTTATTCCTTTGTCAAACGATACTGATATACTATAGGTACATACTGTACACATACGCTGTAGCTAGGGACCGCACAGCGTGTGAACGGCGGTCACCAATTTTCGGACCGCCGCGTCACCGCCGCGTCCCCGCCGCGCCAACCTGACGCGGCGAACTATTTTTGCCCCACGCCAGCTGCATTAAGCCACAGAAAGGCGAAAACTTCTGAGAGCGAGCAATAAATCTGTTACACTTTCAAACATCATACCGCAACTCCTCTCCTTGAGCACCACCCGATCGAACTACCACGCCTTGGTCCAGCTTCTGTAGCTGTTCCTACTTGCCCGGTCGAACTCTGGTGGCCAGCCAGTTTAGAGGGTGTCCTGCGCCGCCGCCTCTGTATGTATGAGGGACTCAGCCATCTGTTCCTCTGCCTCCGCAATCTCCGGGTCTCGCTCCGTGGGTATAGGCCAGGCGGGTGGGGAAAAAAACGGAACAGCAACGCGGTTAGCAAGTCTTGGAAGCATGCCGAGAGACTGAGTACTCACTGTTGAGGAGCACTTAGCTTACAGACAAGCCGCAAAACCCATACATACGAAACCAGAATCGAAGCCACAAGAACGCGCAGGTTCCCCTCGGAAGTACGTCCATACTTCCAGTTGAGGTTCCCTGATGTCCGCATGGCACAAAGGATCGACGACGAGGTCCAGCCCGAGTAGTCTGCGGGGGTCAACAACGTCCTGAATTCTGTCGTCCCAGCTGTGGTGGAGATGCCTCCCAACATCCTTTCAACCACCCACGTCACCAGAGCTGGGCGGCGTGAAGGGACGCCGGTCCAGATGGCGCGTTTCAGATTCATCAGCACTCACGAGGTTGATCCCGCCGGTTTGCTATCCCGCATCCCTTTAGGTCCCCAATCACCGACTATCTTCTCAGCTTTTATGCAGATTGAACGCCCCTCATCATTGCACGGCGTGTGGTCCGATTTTGGAGACACTGTCTCTTGGCTGCGGGGAGACCTCGAGAGTCGAAGTCGGAACTGGAGCACATGTGAGATGATACATTGGGCGGGGAGAAAAACTCACTGTCGAGCAGCCAGTTGGTTCTTTGGAAATCTCCAACAAGAGACAATTCCTACGATGTAACTATTCAACAGCGGCAGGGGGGAAATGGTTCAACAATTACCGACGAAAATCCCGCTGGACACAATTGAAGCTGTTCCCACGATATCAATCCGTCGAGGCGCACACTGTGCCTGTCTAGTGGGATAGATGGACACTGGGAATTATCCCCGCCACGCCGAGCCATCAAGGCGCACACTGGGCCTCTAACGGGACGGACGTGGGCCTCACTCAGTGGAGCTGGAATTTTGCCCCAGGCATGTCATCTACCTGTCGAGGCGCACACTGGGCCTCTAACAGGATTGACACCGGGAATCTCCTCCACTGTGTCTACTCGTCGAGGTGCACACTGGTCCTCTAACGGGAGGGACACGGGTCAGGCTGTCTGCATGTCGATCCGTCGAGGCACACACTGGGCCTCTAACAGGAGTGACACCGGGAATCTCCCCACCATGTCGAATCATCTGACAGGATGGAGACAGCGTTCAAGGAATCCAGTTTGAATTGCGGGATCTGCAGAAACATGTAAGCACAGCAGTTGCACCGGGGAAGACTGGCGAAAATACCTCAGGGAATAGGGTGCATCCCTGGGACTGAGAACCAGTGCCATGGGTTCATCGTCGACACTGGCGACCAGTAAGAATAAGAATTGTTGACATTTCCTCAGGACTCACTGCCAGGAGTTCAGTGTGTTTGGGTTAATTGGTCGACACGAAGGGAGCAAGGTAACTGAGAACAAATGAGAGTGTGCACGTGCATATGCAAAGAACCAAGCACCTTTTATCTCTGTAAGCTACTAGTATTGAGATTTCCAATGAATCAGCTTCAGGGGGCTTCCTTCGCCCTCAGAGGGGGGATGTGCACTCCTTATATACGTCTCCGGGAAGCGGTTTTCCGAGCCGCGCTCGGGCACGGACCATTCTCTATTTGTTCAATTTAGACAGTGACATTCTGCTGCGCGATTCCTACAGCTCAGCTGAGACGTTTGTCATGCACAGTTGAGAGATGTGGTTCAAACATTGGATTAATACAGATCACCTACATTTGTTGTCGTTCAACCACCAAATGCTATGAAGCGGGCCCTTAGCTTCAATGATAAAAGTCTAAGACCCTTCAAGTTGCACTTTTGTTTTCGCAGTACACATACAATGTATCTGCATGCGTCGGCTGTGCGGCCCGCTGGTGCCAGTGCCGAGAACGTGGCGGGTGGTGTCCCTGGAAAATTCGAAAGCGGACATGTGCAGAGCTGATACACTGTGACTGAGAGAGAATAGCAGCAACTGAACTCATTCACTGAGTCGAACCCGTTTAAGCCCTCGTTCTGCTCAAGAGTCTTCCGCAGGTCCTGCTTGTGCAACCAACATCGAGCCCGATTTTCTCCTTGCCCCCTTCAGCCAAATATATCACTTGATCTTCTCCACTGCTCCCGGTCGTTCTGAGGCTACTTAGTTGACTGGCTCGGTCTCTGTCTCAGCATTAGATCACATTTATAACCTTTTACCTTGAAGTTTCTGGAACTTCAAGCACTTCTCCGCATGCTCGGTCATTACCGGGTAGGCAAACAAAGTTTGTCAATTACGAGCTATCAAACAGAAGAATGGACAACTAATCATGAGTTTGAGAACTTCTTTGGATAATTCAATTGTTTGTTTAGAGGGAATTTTCGAGCCTAGAATGTTTCGTTTGATTTCGAAGAAGTTTCAGTACGATCATTGGATTTGCAATACTTGGCCCACTGTCTCCGTCTTTCCACAAAATTTTGGCCATTGAATGGTCTGTGGTTCTCGGTATTCTGGTCACCCAATCACTCCGAACCACTTATGGAGGGAAAATATGAGTGAATAGAAGATATTTGGATATGTTAACCGATTTCCAAAAAAGGAAATTCTAAAGATACAACAGGTTCCTAGACAGCCGCAGTTTCGAGGCTCCAATCCTAGTGATGGGATTACAATTGAATACAGAGACATTTGGCAGGGCGGAAATTTCGGACCGAGTTATGCGTGACATTACTAGTGACAGAAGTTGGGGTGAGCCTCTCCACAGCGGCTGCCCGATAACATCTACAAACAACATAGCCACAATTCCGATCAATTTAGGAGAAATTCAACACATTTCGGCAGTGAGTAGTCTGATGGGAGAATAATAATATATTGGCCCCTAGTGTCTAGGGCTCTGCCGATAACTCTGGCACTTTTGTCTTCGCACCTTCCCAGGGCTCCCAGACCTGAATTTGGTGCTGAACAGCAGACTTCGTGTGAACAATATCATTGGTATCTAGATTATGCAGATGTGTGATAGTGGGACTCAGATGCAAAGGCATTTATCTCTCGGATAGTCTTGCTGGTATTGCTATTACTTTGATAAATGTCTCTTTTAATGAGGTCTTCGGTTCGAGCTAGGCTGAGTTTACCCTTTTTTTTGCAGAGCTCGAGATCCACGTTGGGCCGAGCCAGTGCCGCTAGGTAGATGATATTACTTGGCCAACCACTAGTGAGCTAGTGTGATAATATTGTGTTCCTCTCCGGCCGAACAATGATTGTAGGCGGGATAATATTATTGAGCTTGAGATCTACTTTCGGCCGAGCCAGTGCTGTCAGGCGTATAATATTACTTGGCCGACCACTAGTGAGCTGGCATGATAATATTGTGACCCCCTTCGGCCGAGCCATGGGTGTAGGCGGGTTGGTATAGGTTTCAAGGTAGTCGGACCAAAACTCAAGGAGTCATGAGGGAATCGGTCGGCGCGACGAAAAAGTTCTCAAAACGGAAATTTTTCGTTCGCGCCCTAGGTTCCAACATTAGCGGTAAGCAAAAATGAGCCAAAAATGCCCCAAAATGCGAAAAATGAGAATCTTGCACTGGCCATCCTGAGCCCATATGCCAACCAATGTCAACCAACTGAAACGCGAAAATGGTCCCCTTTACCATTACTTTGAGGCTGTTTTCACCCTTTTTGGATACCATGCATATCGACAAAGTTGATTTTTCAGAAAATGCCCAATTATTTTATTCTGGGGGAACGCTACAGGTGAGATATGGGTTACAGCTAATTGCAGTACCCAAGGCGCGAACGTATTTTGGACAGATTTTGATCCTCAGGACCGAATTGTTCATATCTCGGTGAGTTCTGCACAGATCAAGATGAAACATAGCTAGATAATTTGTAGTAATTCATGCGCAATTAGTGATAGAAAAGAAATCACTGCGTTCAACGGCATTGTCTACGCGGTCTACGTACGACCCCAGTCTACGAAGGTCTACGCATTTAGACGTCTGGACACTCGTGGACATCCGTTCATTCCAAAGATGGCCCGATTTCTCGGCCTAAAGGCGTTGGGAATTGTCTACGAGTTGTCGAGGAGTGTCATAGGGGTCTCTTCCACGGCTCACGTCAAAAATCTGTCAAAATGCACAGCATTTTCGTCAAATCCAGCGATAACACCGAAGTTTCACATGATTGGCACGTGAAGTTGGATTTAACTCTGGGCCATTAGGAAAGTTGTTATGGCACGGAGCAACAAAAGAAAGGCTAGGAGGACCCACCGCACGGCCGCACGAGCCTGGGCGGATGGGGATGCGGCCCTCCGCCAATGTCCGCAAAGCCCTGCAGAGGTCGGCTTTCTGCCTGGGGCTGGAATGCTAAGTAAGGTAGGAAAGTGTCGTGTTGTTCAAGAATTATATTAGGGTTGTTCACAGGAGACTTTTATCCTTCCTTTTTCTCTCCTTTTTTTGCGTTTCCCCGGTTTTTCTCCCGATTTTTTCTTCCCTTTTCAATTTAGACATGCAAAAAAAGGTACAAAAGCGAAAAAACGGAGTCTACATGCACTTTTTGGATGAAACACAGAAAAAAGGGGGAGGGCCGGTTTTTTTGACAGACTGTCATTTAGTAGGGTTTTCTCTTCATCGTTTTTTGTTTTTGTTTTTTGTACTCGTTTTCATGAGATGAGTTTTCCTGAGCTCAATTCTCACCTGTTTTCCTTGGGAGTAGGCTCGTTTTGTCCGCACTGTGAATGCGGAGGGCATGGCATCTGACAATGTTCTATTAGCACCCTGAAATGCCTTATTGACTCGAATTTGGCTGCTTTTCCGTGCTTTGTAAAAGTCCGGACGACTAGCCCTCGGCGCGTGATCGGGGCCGCGGTTCCGGCGCCTCCCGCGCCAGGTATAAAGCGAGCATATAAGTGTCACAACGTACGCTGCCAAGGCATAATCGACCGTGGAGTTTGATGCCGCCTACCAAGCGCTCCAAAGACGCTCGGTGTCCCGCGCCGACATCAGGTGCCGTACGGAAGGAGCTGAAGGGCTCTAAGGAGGAGCTAGCCTGTGCTCCCTTCACTGAATTGGCCAACCGTCTCAATTTCATTGAACTCCTCTACCACTTTCATGCAAGGCCCCGTATCTCGTTTGTAACGGGACAATCCGGTAGCAGAACCTACGGCGAGTTGGGTTCAGCCCTCTTGACCAAAATGGACCTCGACACATTACTTAGCCCGGGGAAACTATTTCTTGACATTGGAGCCGGCATTGGGAAACCTGCGATGCATGCGGCACTTTCTTCGGGCTGCGACACCATATCGTATGAAATCGGTGGCGCTCCTGCAAAGATCGCAGTTCCTCTCTTTCGAAACCTCTTCGCGAAATGCGCGGTCGAGAAATATTCTCTGGGACGCCACCAATTCGTCCATGCCGATGTCCGAGAAAATGATTCCGGCCTGGGGAAGGCCATTGCTTCTGCGAGTGTAATACTGATCAATAATAAGGCGTTTGATGTTGCATGTGCGTCATTCGGGTTTCACCTTCTTCTACAGCCACTGATCTATTCTCAAGTGATCCTCTGGATCGAAGAGCAGCTCAAGCAGTTTGCACGCACGAATACGCATATATTCGTGACCAGTCATCTGGGTTCCCTCAGACGTCGAATAACTGCACCAAACGTTCGACAAATCGATGACATCTCATTATCATTGATGAGATGCCCCGACATAAGGGGCGACGTCTTGTGGAGCAGTAAAGAGACGATTCTCCACCACTATGTCTTCCATCGGCCAGAAACCTTACGTTCGACAATTGTTGGGAACCCGATCGGGCCGCCGGGCTTTCACGCTGTTGGCTGCGATGGGCAGCCTGGAAGTCCAGAATGGCAGCCAAGGATTCACCACACGAAACATCCTGTCTGGCTATAATGCCTTATTTCTATTTCTCCGTAACCCACAAGACCCGTGGATTGTTGGAACCTCAGGAAGTGATCTATCACCATCGTGATTATTGGGATGGGTTACGTATGATTGAACAAAGACTCCATACAGAGCGCGAGCATATTTGTTGGGGTCATCCCAGAATATCGAGCGGTGGCAGAGCCTCTAGATCTCGAGCACTCGGTCGACGGATCTAGGAATATTCTAGACCAGTACCGGCTGCTTTGAGCACACCTAATGTCTATATACAGTTGGTCTCTCGTGGAAAGACGCTCTAACACGAAGCGAAAAATCGGTCATTCCGAGGGTTATATACTCGTCATCACAGAAAGTAACCGGAAACTCATCTCTTACGTGGGCAATTTGTAGGATATTTTGGTTCAAACTATATGCATGTTCTTTGGGATATATGGCGGCCCTTTAACCCACACGCGGCCTGGTAAATGGTCAGTATGAGCTCGGGAGATCAATTAATTTTTATTGTACGTGATTTTGCCTCAGATGGCCTAAATCTCGTTGAGCAGCCCTCACTGTGTGGCCAGTTGTGGCTGGTGATGACCCAGGCAGGTCTTAAAGGTGCTTTAAACATGTTTTGTGCCAAAAGAAATTGGGATATGCTTGTGGATGGACAAAAACAGCGGACTTCGTGATCAGCGGCCCCCAAGGTGCTGAACAACTGTCCTTGAACAAATAATCACGCATTGCCGGAATCTGTGGCTGTGGTTCCACTCAAGCTCTAAAAGACGACAGCTGGTCTCGGTCGACGCCAACGGGAAGACACCGAGGGACCGACTCCTTGAAACGGAGACCATCTAACTCCAAGGTCGCAACTCCCGCCAACTGCCATCTGTTCATGAACCAACCACCCATCCGTCGTGCATCCAGACCGAGGACTCAAGGCTGCCCAAGAATTGAATGCAACTCCCTTCCGGCTGCCCTCAACTACTATCTCCAGCAAGCACTTCAAATCTATCTCAAGACAGAGACTGGTCGGATATTCCGAGCCGCGGCGCACTGGTCATTCCTCTGGTATTTTTTGCTGTGGACGGTACTCAAGACATTATCTTTGAAAGATCACGGCTCCGTCGATGTCTCTATCGTTTTGCCGTTGCCTCCGCCCATCCCCTTTCTTCACTTTCCCTCCCATTCCTCATCTCCCTTTAACCTGATGCCAACCAGAACCATGGCAGTGTTTGTGGCCCCGGGGAGCAGTGCAAGTTCCTTCATCATATGCATTTTTTAGACTCGTAACCAGTCTGCCTACGCCGTTCTAACAAGGCGGGCTTGTTGCCGTAGGCAGACTGGTACTTCTCGGAGCTGTCAATTGGGCTGGGGCGGAGTTTGAAATTAAGTCTTGACTTGAGTGGGGCCGGTCAAAGCGATGACCAACCGATGACGCACATCCGCATTTAGCTCCTTTTGATTAAGTTTCTTCTCTAAACTCGACTCAATTTTATAGATCCTCCGAGTTGAAAAGCAGAAGTTTGAGGAGACAGATGTCCAGGGGTGGAATTATCATCAATTATTCCAGCTTGAACGGAGAAGAAAGCTTGAAAATTGCGGCGCGCGAGAATACCTCGAGAAATTAAACACTTAAAATTTCAAACTCCGCCCCAGCCCAATTGACAGCTCCGAGAAGTACCAGTCTGCCTACGACAACAAGCCCGCCTTGTTAGAGCGGCGTAGGCAGACTGGTTACGAGTCTATGCATTTTTGCATTTTCAACACCCCTGCATCAGCTCCACTATTTGCCTCCAAGGGCTCTAATCCCATCATGCACCACCTCTATGAGGCCATGCATGGAGCGTTTTCAGACAATGGCTCTGGGACCGCGCTGGAATTGAAATATCGACAATGTCAAGTCATGCGTTTCGTCTCACGTCCATCAGAATAAAAATATTGTCCTCACGCGCCCTTATCTATTCCATCCCGTTTTGTATACAGTCTCCTCTGTCTTAACCCATACCCCCCGGTGGACCCCAAAACCTATGGGTTATTGCAGAGTATGGGGTTCAGCAGAGGTCCAGGAGAATCGGACCTACCATATTCGGAAATATGATTCATAATTTTATGGTTAATTTACAATTTTTGCTTGCTCTGGTATAATAAACCGACCGGTATCGGCGAGTAAATTCACGCTTGTGATCGTGGTCGATTCACAGGGCGTATCTTTGCAATTTCTGACCTTCAAAACCCAAAATACGCGCAAAATACACCTCAGCAGCCCCAAAATTGGGGTAAAGTATGGGTTTTTGACTCTCAAAAACCTATGGGTTATGGAGTATAACAGAGTTACCTCACGGGGTTTAGCAGAGTATGGGTTATCACAGGTGTGGGTTAAGACAGAGGAGACTGTACTTTCAAAACAACTGGACCTCCGTGCTCTGCACGCAAAATTATCAGAGTTTCAATCCATTCGGCTTGCCACTCATGTAATGTTGGGCTAACTTGAACTTACTCTGCCTATGACCCTATATGTATTATTGGGATGTAAATCTACTACCGTCTTTGTTAGCTACACCACTTGCACAACGAAGCTGCCGCGCTCATTATTTGGATTTAAGTTCACTAACGTGGTTACTTGCGGGCCCTGTACATGCTTCCGAGACTACTCCGAACGGCCTACTATGTGCCTCATCTGGAATTTGCTCCTCTGGGGCCGTCCGTGGCTCCGGTGTCTCATATTTCGGCGCTGGTCAATACAAATGTTTCTCGCAGTTCAGATTTTGCTCCGAGCCATTATTGCCTTTTCCAGAGGGCAGTTTACGGTCTGCCATTTGAAACACGTGTGACTCGGACTCATTGCCTTCTTTTCTCCTCCATGTCCAGGCTTTTGCTTGGGAAATGCAGCAAGACAACGTTCATCCTTCCCATAATCAATACCAGCACTATGCAGATCCATATGAAGGCAACCACTACAATCACTACGAGTCTTCGTATGATTTTCGCGCGGAAAACCAGTGAGTATCCCCTCGGCAATTATATGTCTTTGCTGATGTTGACTTAGATTTTATCGACCTCCAGGTGGGCGCTTTGCTCCATCGCATCCCCAATACACGTCTATCGGCATTATGTTGGATATCATCCGATCCCTTTCCACCCCGTGGATCACTGTGGTCATGAGTAGCCACGGATCCGAGTACGGATTTTCGTGGTTTCCGGACCAAACTCGTGGGTATTTGACCTGTTTTGAGGGGATTAAAGGTTAAAATGTATACAAACCAGGTACAGAAAGGTTAATGCATGGTTTCCGGCTTGTGTAAATGGCATGGGAGCCCAGGACAGCGGATATGGTGAAAACTTACCAAAAACGGGGGAAAAACGGGCCGCACCTTAAGTTCCGCAAAGTGTTGTAACGTAACTTGTTGCGATGAGCATTTCTCGCATAACCATTGTCCACCCTTATCTGCGTCAAGTTCGGGGACCAAGTACAGGGTACTCGACGGAACAATAAGCGAGGCATCCTTCCGCAAATTCTGGAATTCCCTGTGACGGTCAAAGTTCGGCTCGGTTCAGGTTCGGGGGGTCTCTCCTCGATCACGGTCGAACGCCGAACCTGAACCAAATTTTCGGTTCAGGAGATCCCCGCGTGTGCCGCCGGGGGGTACGCTGCCACCGTACAAGCCCTGAAGTGTACAGAGGGGTGCGAGTGGCGGGCATCGGAGGCATTGCCTCTCCTCCACTCAAATATACTCTCTCCTATCCCTGTGTGGAAAACTCAAACTTCCCATGATCCCGTGCTCAGCCAGCTAGCGCTTGCTTACAATCTCGAATTAGAACACGTACTCGGCGACGTTGGCCATCGGTGAAAAGGCGGCAGTGATTATTGCGGAGGAACTTGGAGAATATCTGTAGCTGTTTTGAAAATTGTGATCTAGCGAACACGAGCGGCGTGGATGTGACATAAGGAATATTGAATTGCTCTTTTGAAGTTTTGTGTGCGACAACAACTAGTAATATATAGTGACACGCGTGACAAATCAGTCGCGCCTTGAATCCCAGTGAAAACACCGGGGGGCCGTCAGGTGGGCTGCTAGGGTTCAATGGCTGAACCGAGGAGATATTGATGAGGATATGAAAGCGCGGCCGCCGAAAGAAACACTGCGTTCCTTTCCTATCACAATTAACGCCCTCAGCACATTTGTATCATGTATATAACCACGTAGAGCTGCCCTTGAGTATGATGAGCTCCTATGCCTCATGACAGATAATATTCTCAGTAATATTATTATACCCCTAGAGTGTTGGACTCGGCCCAAATCCTGCCGGAATCCGGGGGGCCCTACACTCCAGGGATTAATCATATATAGGGGACCTATCATCTAGGTCGTTGTTGACTGCAGGCACCGCTCAGAAGACCGATCGTTTCATGATTTTGTCCACTTAGTGTATTAAGTACAGAACAAATATGTGGACTCAAACCTTACACACATGTAGACGACCTCTGCACAGTGCGCAACAAGGCGATTCCTATTTTGAGTTGTTCCTGAACTACGCTGACCCCAGTGTTGATTTTTGGCAACAGGAACGAGCGAAGAAAGCGGGTGTCATCGTCCTGTGGTGCGGCAAACGTGGCGTCAAAGAATGCATAGGACGAACGCGCAGAATCTCCGGGGGTGAGCGACGCGGTGGTTGATTTGGCAGAGAGCACGTTGCCGCGGAGTTTCGCGATGGCTGATTCTCGTTTCTGTCACTGCATTAGGAACGGGGTTGAAATTCAGAAAGAGCCACGCTAACCTTAAGTGCTGCGTTGGCAACCCGCTCAACTCTCGCTGCGCGACGACGAACGATCGTGATGAAATGCTCCGCCTGCACTTGAATGTAACCGGAATCTCATCAGAAATTTTTACGACGTAGACTTACCAAGGCAATGCACCCCCTGATGCAGTCCAACTGACAATCTTCTCCTAGGTGCAAAACATCGGAAGTTCGGAGGGGGCCGTCCAACCAAGCCTCGGTGAACAGGTCGAGATTTTCGTCTGCCGAAATAGGGGAAGGCAGCGCTGCATGGGTCTGCTCAACATGGTTGCACATCGCGCCTAATCGCACATTGTCTACATCCTTACGCAAGACCTGCACCTCCTTGAATGCTTCGTCTGTGATAGTGTGGTAATGGGCTGAAAGTATCATGGTTATATCGACTGCATCGCGAAGGAGCTGCTCGAGGCAATCCAACTGGTCTGGCGTGGCGTTAGGAATTTCGGACAGCCAGGTGAGGCGAAGATTATCAAGGAGCTGCTCTATGGATGCGGAAATGTCCACATTCTCAAAAATGGACGGGTCATCACTGAAAAGTGAAACTGTCGATGGTGAGGCCGATGAGGGATGGATCGTGTCACTGGTGTGACAGGAGAGCGATGAGCCCGGGCGAGAATCTTCCAACTCCTCTCCGGATTCAGCCTGAGGCTCGGTCTTACGCGCCTCGAGCGCAGTTAGACTACAAATCCCCGTTAGTGAAAGGTTTGGAACGGACGACATGTAAGCCCGCATACCCGGCCTGGCCCAAACTCGCAGGATCAAAGCCTGGCATACGATAAACAGGAGGATAATGAGAGATGCAGTGCCCTGTGGAGGACGGACACGTACGAGGGGTGACCTGGGTCCGTCATGATCATGGGAATGCAGCACGAGGAAGGTATCACGAGGGAAAATGCCAACCGACTCTTTATTTTCTCAGCTTTCCCTTCTGTTCGCTGATTGTTTCTCTAGAGGCCGAGGCCGCAAACTCCGGTGGTGCTATCTGCGACGGAGTATTCGGATGGGACGCCAAGGTCCGAGTCGGTGTAGTCCACAGACGACATCGGCCACATGCGGGCGAAGGCTTAGAGGGCTGAGAGGTCGAGGAGGATACTCGTGGGCCATGGATGACACTTTTGTGAGCAATATAAATTCCAAGGATTGTGTTTTTCATCAACATTGCCGGTAGTCTCGCCCAGCACAACACTGGCAGCAAGGTCCCTAGTTCGGAGCCCGGCATGAAGACGATTACCCTCTCAGTCACAACAGAGACACCTCAAAGTATTCCCCCGCGCATATCCGTCAGTGGAGGTATTGTCGACGCCTACGCGCATCGCAGACGCAGACGCACAGCAGGCGCAGAACACGCACGCACGATGCCCATGACGTGAAGCGCTACGGTCTTCGCGCGCCCTCTCTCTGCCCCTCGTTGGTCTCTCGCCAACTGCTATTTGCAGTCGGGCACATACCGTTCTTGCTTCCTCATCCATCCTGGCATGTGTCTATGCACCGTTAGAAACGATCGGCGTTCCTCGCATAAAATTCGCACTTCCGGTGTGCCACAAGTCGGTGTAGCCTGAAAACTCATCACAGGCGCACTCCGCAGCATGACGATCAATACCTGCACCGAGATCCACCAATGATCTTCCCGCCTCAACCGCGCCACCTTCAACGTCAATTAAGCTTCAGCGCCGACGCGACCACCGCTCCCCGTTTTTCGTCAATGTTTCAAGACCATCAGCCCCCCCTACGCGACGTGCATCGCGCCGACGAAGGACCTCGCGAGAGTGGAGGAGGAAGGAATCGTACGCAGGACTAGGAACCATTTTCAAGACGGGGTCGCCGGCACTCTCCCGGCCCTGGACATCAAGAGCATGCCGCGACATATATTTAGCCTAGCACCCGCAGTGCGCGCACTGTGGGCGCATATTCGGCACCCATCCTCACTGCGGGTGCCAATTAGCTAGGCGGGCGCTGTGCGTCCACACGCGACGCCCTGGTCGCGCTGCAAAGTATTCCATACAATGGTGCCCCCAAGATACCGGCGCAAGAGCCGCAAGCATTTTTCCCTCTCACTCCCGCCTACCCGCGCCTCTGCTCCGAGTTCACGGTGCCTACAGCGGTGTCCCTCGGAGAGATATCCCCCGACCGTTCTCCTCAGCCCAGTATCCACGTCCCCGCCCTAACTTTTTCGCTAGCCAGCCGTTGCCGCGCTGACGCATCCACCCCTCCGCGTCTGCGTCGTTAATGGGTCTCCTCGAGTTCCGCCTCCGTCCCGTTGGGCCGCTTCAGCCATGCCCGTACCACCTCACTGGCGCGTCGTGTTATATGGCTCACCCTGAAGACCCGCAGCTGATGGAGACTCCGCACCGGTTCAGCACTCCGGCAGCGCCCACATAAACCCATTATTTTCGGTCACGTCTGTGTCCATTTATCACTTTGTCCGCGGTACCGTGTATCTTCCATCACTCCAGCATCGCCCATATAAACCCGGGGTACCACCCCGTCTACACGATCACCCGGCACGACATCCTCCTACATGTGTGTGTGTATCAGTGCCACTCATATGCGCAGGAATGCGGGCTCGCCACCCCAGCAGCACCCACAACCGGAATCGACATGTGTGCCGGCCCCGCCCCCACTGATTCGGTGTATGCACTCGTTCGAGGTCTGCACTGCACAGCTCACCTACAGAGATTCTCACTGAGCTGCATGGTCCTCACTCGGAGTCATGTGCACAGCTAGCTTCTCCGAACTCGGATGACCCCCATGCCAATCTCGGTGCATTCTTCGGCAATGCGATGCCAACTGGATATGGGCCTGGTTCGGCGGCACCCACCGTCGTGTCCACTCTCGAACGCCAGCCTGTTCATGTGTATCGCCTGCCACAGCGAACTGCTCGAACATATGCAATCATATCTCAGTTGTGACAAGCCCCTCAACCGCGCTTACCACAGTGACACACCCGCCGTATTGTTTGTCGCTGCGGCTGCATTCCCCTCCTTCCCTCATCCATCCGGTGCTCCCGATGTGGACACGTGCATAGGAAGTCTGGTGCTGCCGGCGTGAGGTGTCGAGTCGCGCCGTCAAGGCCGAGACAGATAAGATCGTGAGAAGGGCAAGTTCTGCGTATTCATGGACGGGTGGCTCTGGTGGGGGTTCTAGGGAAGGCTGGGTGTAGCCGGAGTCGTGAGGAACAGTGGACGTATCTCGGTCACATCCATGTCCAGCGGATGCCCCAACCACTTCGCTGCCTTGCATTCCGCCGCTAGGCGCTTCAATAAATCTGAGCTCGTGCCTCTGTCAGGAGAGAATACTCCACCGCAGCCTTCTCCGAGCACGCTCCACCAGCGCATTCCGATTCTCGTTCCTGAGCAGCAAACACAGGCACCGTGTTACCCAGACCTTTACCTATGTACCCGGTCGACGCTGGCGGGTCGCAGCTTCCGCGTTAACAGTTGCACGTTGCATTCACACTGGCCAAACTCAGCGGTGCCGAGATGTTGCCCTGCTTGTCTTTCAGTGCGTCGATGTCGTATTACCCGCTGTGCAAGGACAGATACCCGCGCCACTGGCCGCTGCCCTGTTACACAGAGATCCCACAGGTCACTTGAGAGGGCAGCTCGCAGCCCAGCAGCCACTTGTGCAAGGCACACTCAAGTCATGCACGTCCCCGGCATATTTGAGCGGACACGCACGCCCCCCTTCCCTGCACAGGGTTTACAATGCCTCCTCCGGCCACCAAGCATACCCCGCCTCCACGTTGCCCATGTAGCCTACCACGCCTCGCTTTCATACGCCCGCGCCACGAGACGGCAATACGACAGTTTAGATTGACGACACTAATCGCTTCGAGGCGTCGTACACCCTGAAAGACAATGTTTAGAAGCTGGAGCTCTTCATGACTGAGAAGGCTTCTGCACTTCTTCCCTCCGTGCTGTTACGCAGCCCACTATCGTTCCCTCCCACTCAATTTCGCCGGCATTACCATCGAGGCCTCCAAGTTCACGTTCCGCAATCACGTCGAGCTCGCGCAACGCCGAGGCATCAAGGCCACCCTCGCGCTTTCGTGCATCTCCTCCCCCACCTTCGACGTACCCCATGCTTACACCCGCCAGCTCTTTCAATCGATTGTCGCTTCCCGTAGTGTCGCCGAACTCGGACACTCGGCGTTCGGGCCCCGCGTGGATCACAAAGGCGCTAGGGAAGGTGTCGAGGCAGAAGGCTCAACACAGGCACGCTCCGCACCACGGCAAGGACACACTGGACTTCCATGCCAATATCCTCCCGACCACGACCACACCGTATTCGAGTTCGAAATCGTGGCCGCCACCCTCGGCCTCTCCTCCATCCCTTTCCTTTCCCACCTCAAAAATATCATCCTTGGCATCGACAGCCAGTGTCATCCGTGCGCTACAGCACCCCAGACAACAGCCCGGCCAATATCTCCTGGAGCTCATTCACGAATTCGACCGCCTTAAATGCCGAATCCCTGACGTCCACCATCCACTCATTCCATAAACCCCTCGCTAACCTTTCCCGCCGCAATTTGAGCCTAATCATGCAGATGCGCACCCGGATGATTGGACTAAATGCGTGGCTTCACAAAATCCACGGCGCCCCCTATGCCCAACATGCCAACGCCCCGAGGATGTTCCTCATTTCCTCTTCTTTTGCTCCCGCGTTAACCCCAGCATGCCCTCCTCCGCACCATCGTCGGCCGCAAGCGCTTCCTCCATCGGGCACCTACTTACGACCGAGAAAGGCATTCGTCATACCCTCCAATTCATTCACACTACCAGCCGCCTGCCTGCCTGCCACGATACGATACCCCTCCGAGCCCAATTTTTAATCCCTCACCCATGCCTTACTTCATTACATATGCTCTTCCCCCGACCTCGCTACCGGACATATTTAGGCATTAAATACAACCGCTACCAACACTCATTCTTTCTACTGCAGACAACCGTCGAGCGTACGAGCCTCACTCCGCCACTCCGAGTGTTCGAGTCATACTCCGCTATTCGCGCGTTCCACGCACGCCTCCGCATTCGCCCTCGCTCCGTAGCCTCCCGCGCTCCCTCCGCGCCCCCTCACACGCCCTGCCCGACATCTCACTGCGTTCCGCCGGGCCGGAGGCAGACCCTGTCTCCCGAGTTCTCCGAGCGCCGAGGGCCCGAGACCAAATTTGATCTGATCAACTCAGCACCGCTCTGCCTCCCTAGTCCGAGTTGCGCCTCTGCCACTTAGCCCTACTCTGCCTCTTGGTTGCAACACACCGCGGCAGACCTCTGCCCACCTTCTGGCTACACTTGTTCCTGGTTTCCACCTTCACCATCTCGACTATCCGCGTGTACCCGTACGGCGTGGAAGCAAATTTAAAAAAAATGATTCGCGAAACCCTAATACTGATGCTCGCAAAGAAAGGCGGTTCTATTCTTGATAGGCGAAAGTTTAAACCTGATGCTTCAGGGATTTGAGCTGCCGACCGTTGCCTTTACCACGCTTCGCTTCAAGTCAAATGATTCATAGACCTAGGCTAGTGCGGGTAGGCACACTGTGCCTACTTCACAGAGGCAGACTTGTCTGCCTTGGTCTGCCTTGGTCTACCGAGTCGGCTCGGCACAGCCCTCTGCCTCTGACCTCCCGGAATGCAGTGTCTCGTGCCGTCCGTGCTGCTCCCCAGGTAGCAATCGGGCTGAGCCCCTACGCGTTGTCCACGTAGTTAGTCCATAGAGTCATAGTTGCTTACAGAGCTAATTGATTCATCATCATCATTGCTGAACCTTTAGGTTTGGCTACCCAGGGGAACTTGGGCTTAGTTCTCTTTTGCTACATGTACAAACAAATATTTAGTCATCCAACATTGGTCATTCACTGCATTCAGACCCCCCCGTAGACACAGATGTGCCCACCTTCGATGATCTCCGCCTATGAGTTGCCCACCCAAGCCGACGTTGGTCTACGCTAATAGGCATTGGCCGACGTTGGTCTAGTATCCCTACCAAGGCAAAGTCTGCCCACCTTCATCGATCTTCGCCGACGGTGGTGTGCCCATCATGGCTGACCCCGGTCGACCTGGGTCCAGGTTGGTGGCGGTTAAATTAGGCCGCCAATTCGCCCTAGTTGTATTGGTAGTTACTATTTTGACTCTCCTGCAAGTCTCCTGCCAGGTATCTTAGCAATATCTTAGCGTATCTTTCATTGATGTTCACGATAATCATTCGGCAATCAAGCATTTCCGTCGATCTGTCAAGTCATTGTGAAGGCAGACTGATGGACTCTAATAAGCTAAACAAGGTGCGCACGCGTGAGAATAGATTAAAACTCTTGTTAAAACTGGTCTTCTGATTGAGAACGAGCCCAAACCGTGCCGGTTATTGAGTTTACCTAGCTAGGCACATCAGCCCACGTGAGTCTATGTGTGCCTATTCCGGTCAGAATACCTAGACCAACCTCGACCAACCTCGGCAGGGATGGGTAGATGGATCGGCAAGGGTTGGCACACTGGTCTGCCTATGCATCTGCCTATCGGGATCTGGCAGACCTGTGCCTATGGGGGGGTCTGAACGCAGTGATTCCAAAAATAACTCGAAAGAAAGCGGGTAAGACGTAGAAATAAATCAAAATGCCTAGTTATGTTTTTCTATATCTTATCCACCTGAATCTCATGGTGCAAGCCCATTTCATTCTCTGGAACCAAAGAGATTCCCCAAGTTCGATTTTATGTGATTAGTCATTTCTGCTTTATGTTCGGAACGGTATCCGTTACTTAGTCATTCAAGCTTACCGATCACAACACTCCTTGCTTTCGGCTCTGCTTCTAGTCTGACAGACATATCTGTGCATTGTACTGTACCAGTTCAACCATCACACCACTGGAAGATCCGCGATGCATACACCCTAAACCAAAAATTAAAATTCCTTGGGATTGGGCCTCTTCGAGGTGGGTGCTGAACCTTTAGGTAGGGAGTAAACACTAAGTCGACACTCTCACAAATACACACTATACCAGCTTTTTAGCCTGAGGTTCAACAAATTATTTCTCGATTCGAAGAGCATGAAACCATTACATTGGATAAGCATAACGTGGAAATACTACCATTCTCTAATGCAATGAACATGTTATCTGCACAAATGGATAAGCAATTGAGAAGTATACGGGTTCAGTGCCCGAAAATTGGCAGAATTCCCAATGGAACTTCAGATCCACAAAAGATGAGGGCTTCCACACTGGGGCATGATCCCTGCTTTATGACCGTTTAATCTGTTGCACCGACCTGTTTTCTAGAGGTCAAGCCATTGGCCTGGACTAGTGAAAGTCACAAACAAATGGGGCATTTTCTTTTGCAAGCAGCCGTTGTATCCGAATTGATAAAGCAAAAGCTGTCCGTCTGAGTGAGAATTATGCAAAAAGTCTTATCAAGTTGTCCTGTCCCCCTTCTAGGTATAAGCATGATGACACAAAGATTGAGTCAAATAATAGTAACCACTGAGGGAAACCGGAGTTCTGAGCAGGTAAACCATTCAATGGATGCTAATGGTCCAGTTTTTCCAGAAAAATTGGGGGAAAGACTTGAAAAATGCCATTGACCTGTGCAACCCGGAGACCCGAATTGAATTCTTGTTTTAACCCACTGTCAGAACCTCTACAAGTTCAGGTCACAAATTTGAACCAGTAACCCAGTTACCAGTCCAAGGCAGACACCAGGTCAGAAGCCAGAGAAGCAGTCACAGAAAAATTGTTCAAGAACATAGACACATGTCGCCAACATCGCACGAAGCATCAGGAGCCCAGAGGCTTAGGGTTATGTACGGAGCTCAGAATCAATCACCCATTCCAGAGAAACACAGCGGGTTCAAGTTGTGTGGCATGGCTGTTGAACCCAGTGGATACAGCACATCACAGTAGCTAGAGGACATGGAGGAGGGAGCAATACAGCATGCGAGGTACTGTTCGACCACAAGTTCAAGTTCAATTTTTACCTGAGAAGGCCGAGGAATATTATTTCGATTTATGGTGCACATCACGAATCTTCCAGTGGTGTGACCTGTGACTGAACTTGTGGTTGAACTGGTACAGTACAATGCACAGGTATGTTGCTGCCTCTGTCAGACTAGAAGCAGAGTCGAAAGCAAGGAGTGTGGGCTCGAAGTATCTACTCGGGCTTAAAGATCCAGTGTTCCGTCTTAAGGGCTTATTAAGGGCAAAAATTTTGGCTAAGGCCTTAGCCCTTAATAAGGCTTAATTAAGAGTCTCAAATTAAGGCCTTAAGTCAATTTTTTTCATGCCATTGTAGTGGTTATCACAATTGAAAAGCGTAAAACTAGTCATCCCCGTCGCCCGAGCCCGAGATGGTGGCCAGTTGACGGTCAAGCTGGCCAATGGCAGAGTATGCATGTATTGCATGCATGACCTGGCACATTTCCACTGCCCTTCGCGTGCCAGAAAATGAATTCACTTCAGGCAGTACTACATCTTGTTGTCAAATCTCTTTGTTGTCGCCGCCAGCATCGTCGCCACCGTCATTCACCATCTGTGATTGCCTGCCGTGCTCGTGGCCAACGCCGTCAGTAATGATGCTGTCCATGTCCGATCGCGTTCCGTTAGGTTGACAAACAGGCAGTGTTTGTCACGTGGGGAAGAGATAACAAGGACGGTGGTGCCGGTTAGTCTGTAGTTAACCGCGCCACCGTATATAGGTGGCCGCATTATTACAAATCATCGGAGTTTGAAATCTTGCCGGGCCTATTCAGCACTTCCAAAACCCCCCATCTTCAAACTTTGGGAGAGGGAGGGTATTTAAATCCATGTCTAATCCCAAATATCTGTTCAAAATTTTCTTCTCAACACCCATTCTCGCGGAATAGAAAGAGCAGATTATGTCAGGATTTGTCATCTGTTGAGCCATCAAAGTTCAAACTCCTGGTTCTTCGACACCGCTGCTACGAGTTAGGGGAGAAAGTTGCTCAAATTATGCTAATAAATACTAATGTGCCTTCACATTTGTGAAAAACTCGTTCTGGTATCCATACCAGCATCTGAATTGTTTTTGTGATTTGTAATAAGCAGGCCACTGATCGTTCGATCGACCTTATCAACAGACTACAACATGCGAGGTACGAGCACTAAATTTGTTGTAGTGTCTGTCTATGAGAGACTAGGTGCCGGTTGAGGAGACTTGATAACCGGGAAAAATGCGAGGGATCGCGAGAATCATGGGCGAATCTTGAGATAATTATGAGCTTGAAGCACCGCACTTGAAGGCTGAAGCGAGGCGACAGATGATTGCTGTGCCTCCTGGAAATCCGCGCTCTTGAGACATTCTTGAGTCACGGCGACTGAGTGAGTTGAGTTCTCGAGCTTGCTCAACCATCGAGGAATGGTGCGGCATTTGTAGATTTCAATTTGTCGTTGAGCTTTTGGGACTCGGTTTGTGTCAAGCCTCAGGCAGGGAATGTAGAAAGTTAGTATATAGTTGAAGGAAAGTAACCAGGCTGGATGGTACAAATTAAGGACTTAGGAGGGAGGGAAGGAGAGTGAGATCTGAATTCGACGGCGGATTCAACGGCCATGGGCGTGCGACCGGGTTGCACTGGAATCACTTTACGAGATCATGGGGATGTCCAGAGTCAATGAGGGAAAAGACGGTGAAGACCTGAGATACCTAGGGGAACGACAGCCCTGGGCCTATCGGCGTGCGGAACAGTTGTCTTGGCGCAATGCTGGTTGAATTTGACAGCCTTGAATAGTTGTGCTGTTATCCCAGTTCTATGGAAAGCAAGAGCACCTCCAAGGGCCGTCTTGCCGGCGCGGAGCCGGGCTTGCTCCGGGGAGATGCTGAGAGACGCGTTTGTTTCTGTTTTTGGCCCGATTTTCGGGCTTTTGATTTTTTCCTGGAGGCTGGAGCCGTCCGGAACGGCGGATACGCACAGTAAAGAAATTGTAAATTTACGTTGAGGGAGCATTACCAGACTTGTGTCTACTTTATCTAGAGCGTACGACCTGTATTGACCGCGAAACAATATTTTATTTTAAATTGCGATTAGCGGCTATGAAATGCGACGCAACGCGCTCAATCCAAATCCCCCAGAGCCCAAATAAAATCTAAGTCTATTGCCGAACAGCAATACCAAATCGCTCATTCCGTACTCCGTGCAACCGGCTTCGCTAGCAAGTTCTGCTGAAGATACACTCGTGCTAACTGGGCTAAGTAACTTGTGGCCTTTGCATCCTTCCTTTCCGCTATAATTTTCCATGTTTGTGTCGACATTCCTAGGTGGGTGAGTGCAGCCGTTAACGAGAAGCTGACATATCGATGACATACCTTTGCCTCCCTACAGCGTCCTCTGCACCTTGGTCCTCGATTCCTGAGTTTCATCCCTCCCCTTTTGTGTCCAACTCGAACGGAAATAGACCTACGTCCAATTTCCTTTCTCCGATTCTCCTGACCTCGCGCCGTTAGTATTACTCTATTGGCAATCTGGATTGCCTGAGAGATCCTTCTTTTGGGGGCACCAAAATTAGTCATCATAATGGCCCTCCTCCATCAGCATTTTTGTCTGGGTTGCATTGCCTGTGGATGGCAGCCATCCAACGATCCAAAATACTTGATTCTGTGCACTCATGCTGCATTCCCGCTAAGTCTGAAAGTGAGGATGGGGCTCAAGTTTCACTGAGCGGGGCACTTAACTGGTATTGTCCATGAGTATCTTTCGCTGGGATTCCGTCGTTACCATAACGGCAGCACTCTTGGACGTTATCTGGATGATTGGTTCCCCACCAGCCACATTCAACACCCGTGTCGGCGTAGGATTCTGAGAACGAACCATTAGACAAAAATAATTGTGGGAAAGAACCTGAACGCCCCTGTGTACCCTTCTCTACTGATATCGACAGACTATCCACGATTCCATCCCTCATCCCGATCCAAAGTTTCCATATATCAACGAGAGTTGTTGATTCCCATGTCAAGGCCGAAATCGGGGCCGGGAATACCATGGTCGTCAGATGTATGCCACGCACAAGAGAGAAGATGTTCAGACGACCATCAATTCCACCACATGCTAGAAGATCTCCATTGTTGCCAGGTTTTACAACGTCAGGCCGAATATACGGGGGACGGAAAAGAAATTTGAATGTGGACGCCATTGGGATCTGAGACCGTCTGGTGAGGCTTGCTGCGGATTGCTACTGTCCCAGGGCTCTTATATGCGCTTTGAGTTGGCGGTCGGGGCCGAGGATGGAGCCACTTCAACTCCGTGCCAACGCTATCAGGTGGGCTTGGAAAACCCGGGGAAATTGATTAGGTGTAATTGTTACATTCACAGGCTTATTAATTCCATCGAACTTCAACAGCTCCCCCAAACTGACGGCCCAAAATGACCCTCAGGATTTGAAAACTTGAACACAATGTCAAGGGACTTGGAAGGCCTTGCTCTATTGAAAACAATTCTGCTCGACAAAGAGGACCAGATTTTTGGTATGATGGATGCTATCAAGTCACGCCGTCAGGAAATTGAGCTACACTTGAGCCCGTAGTAAGTACAGTCCGGTTTTTTGTTTGGAATAATATGGAATATCTGTGGCATGGAATCGCATTTTGACCCTGGATAAGCCGAATTTGCCACTAACCGTGCTCTGGAATAAATACCCTGGTGAGGCCCGAATACCCTGTCCAGATGTTCAACACTTGTCAAATGGTCGTAGGATGGTGGACTAACAAAAATGCGAGGAGTTAGATCCTTGCATTACGCTCCTCGACCACTAGGGTAAAGCGGTCGCTTTGATTTCCTTTATAGGGAACGCGTACAGTGGCGGCAAAAAAGACCCAGCGGCCCGTTTGGGCCCATTTCTGGGCCGAATTATCTCAAATAACATGCTAACATGAACTTTGAGCAATTTCAGGACGGTATGCACCATTTAACCGATACCACGCCTGTCCCGATGTTCCTTAATAAAATAAAGCAGGTAAGGCCGACGAGCGGCACGGCTCGTTACCGAGATAATGGCACAAATAATCCATGGGTTGGGTGAGTTTCAGAGCTCAGTCGTCGCCAACTCGTCGGAATCCAGAAAATTCAACGGTGAAATTCAGCTCAGCTGGCGAATAAACGGCACAGTGCTCGGTGGGAACTACACTGCCTGCGAAGGCGATGCAGGTTCCCGCGTTCAAGGGTCCGAATACCGCTCGCGCGGAGTCTCGGATGAGGGTCATGTTCAGCTAGACATCCAAGTTAGGTCACATGCCCGGTGAAATTCAAGGTCGACTTGACTAGATGAGTGACAGTTTGAGAGGCAGCGAGCAAACAAACGAACCTTCATTCTGCCAAACATGCCGTGTCCTCTTTCCGCTGCAACTGTTCCATATTGGGGAGCCAATTGCTCCTTGATCAATGGCGCCCAAATACGATTCCCTTGTCGTTGCCGAAGAGCGATCGATCTCTGGACGACATGGGACAGCTCCTTCACAAAAGATTCCACCCCAAGGGACTTGCGGTCCGTGTCGACATTAGCAGAGGACCGAACCTGCAGTGTCCGGATCGACTTTGACCTCCTGTTTATAGTTAATTCAGCTGCTGGCCACTTGGCAGAAAAAATTCCACGACCTGGAAGAAAACAGAAAGAAGGGCCGGGATCTCCACGTTCACGCCGAGGTGCCACTGAGTCTGCACAGAGGGCAAGATCGGGGCCGTGAGATCTGCATTTAGATCGGTAGGGCCGTATTCTCCCTCGCGACGCATCAGGGCGAGCCAGCGTTGGCATTGACCGGGGTCAAAGGGGGTCAAAGAGGGGTCAAAGCAACTTGACCCCCGGGTCAGACCTTGAACACGGTGTCAGTGACTGACTAAACAGTTTTCAACCTTTCTACTCTTCACCAAACTCCTCGAATATACATGAATTCAAGAGGTTTATGGGCTCCTACTGCCAGTTTAATATTTGCTTGACCCGGTCAATGCCAACACTGGGGCGAGCTATTGATTCCACTTTAACCGAGCAATCTTCTCGAAGGCTTTCGGACTCCGTTTCTCGGCCTGATTGTTTTACAGTAAGTTCGTACTCACAGATGGGCGTTGATTACGCGAGGTTGACAGCCTTCACCACTTCCGCAGCGATCCTCTTGGAAATGACGTCGACAGATTGGACCAAGGTGAGCGCTCGATCGGTGCAGCGCTGCAGCGGCAACGATCAGCGACAAAAGATCGCGAAATCGGCTTCCCAACCTTTTCTAAGTCCACGATCTTTTGCTGCATTTCGGGCCCCACGCTGTCTCCAGATGGAGCGTGTGAGGCCCGATTAAGCAGTCGGTACATCATAGAGGACATCGATATCGTCCCCCAAATTGTGAAATTCCCCAATAAGCTGAATATACTCGTGGAGGGCCGGAATAGAAGTCTAACGGATGGGGTTGAGATCTTGCATGGAAGTGAAGCAAACAAATCCTTACATCCTCTTTCGACGAAAATACCAGCGGTGCGGCCGGCAGAAGATGTGATAAGGATCTAGAAAGCAGTGGTTCATTCAGTTCAAAACTGGGAGGGATATAAAATCGCCACAAATTCACGAGTAATTTTTTACATCAGAAAATGTCTTCAAAAAAATAATTTTGAACAATTTCTCTCATTTTTTTCAATCCACCTGCTGTCTTTTTGTGCCACCAGCGCTTTTTTCCCTGAAATCAACGGCCAGAGGAAGTGGAAAGAAAAGTATATAGAAGGCAATGTAAAATGGCTCCCAATTTTTCTCAGATAGGATCGTGCAGTGCAATGCAGCAGAAGCAGTAGAGAAAGAAGAAGAAGTGTTGAAGAAGAGTCTCTGCGGTGCGCTCCACCTTGCCATTAGTGCCGTTTTGCGTCGCAACTACTGCTCTCATCTGGGTCGAATCGTTGTCTTGTCGCCGCCGTTGTCTTTCAATTTCCCGCTTCTGTTCGTCATCCGGCGCATCTGTCGCATCGCGTCTTATTTGTGAAATGCCCTCCTTTGTGTCCTTGCAGCTATTGGCAGTACCGAAGGCGCGGATCGAAAATTTCCATTTAGGGATGTTTTCAGAGAATTGTCCATAACTCAACCAGTTCTCTACCAATTGAGATGAAATTTATGTAGATCTGTCGGGCTAATGCATGCCCAATTAGTGATAAAAAGTTATTCATGAAAATATTATGTATTGAGTAATTTGTGTGTTTGGCCTATTTTTGCGCCGAATGGCACCTAGCATGCCATGAACATGTCCCAGTGACCTACTATTTCGAGAGGGACAACATGTATGCCTAGGGAAACATGTGATAGAACCAGAAGCACAGATAACTTTGTTACAGTCCCTCTAGACCCATTGGATACATTTGGCAGTTTTGACATTCAGAGATATTGTATGGATTACATTTATCGAGGCATTTTTTATACTTTTGGCTCTATCACATGTTTCCATAGGCATACGTTTTGTCCCTCTCAACATATCAAGTCCCTGGGACATGTTCTGGGTATGCTAGGTGGCATTCGGCGCAAAAACAGGCCAAACACACAAATTACTCAATACATAATATTTTCATGAATTGCTTTCTATCGATAATTGCGCATGAATTAGCCCGACAGATCTACCCAAATTTCATCTCAATTGGTAGAGAACTGGTTGAGTTATGGACAATTCTCTGAAAACATCCCCAAATGGAAATTTTCGATCCGCGCCTTCGGTACTGCCAATAGCTGTAATGTCGCAGCAGGATCGAGATACGATCACCCAGTTGTGCCGAAACGTGGTTCTCGAGCACAATACAGGGATGGAGGAGTACAGTGGCACTCCTCCCACTACAAGGCATACTGTCTCGGTGTTGGAAATGCAATCCGGCATCTGGGAGAAGATGCTAGAAAGCTGACTGATCCGCAGCTGGCTTAGTGATCCGGCCGAAGGAAGAGATCCTCATCAGCTTGTAAAATCTGGTCTAACAACCAATTGTGCAATCTTACTGGATAAATCACAACACTCGGCTGCCTCAATGTCCACCGCCCTGCTTCTGGCAGCGCTGCCGACCCGATGGATATCGATTCAGACAGTGAGGATCATAGTGGCCTCGGAGAGGCATGGTTTGACGCCGGTACGTCTCTGGTCCCTGTCTACTTTTAAACTCGCTGATGTTACGGTACTACGGTAGCATTACAAACCGTGCCGCATGTCATTGGGAAAGAGGAAGCCATGGTCGCGCACCTGATTGGTGCAAAGCCCTGTCCCAATGCTTCGAAAGAAGCCAAAGCGGCGGCACGAAAAGTGGCGGGAAAGCCGCCGCGGCCGAAGAAAATGCTACAGACGGGGATGACGAGTCAGATGGCGGGGCTCCTGTGAAGAAAAGGAAGCGCATTGCAGCGGTCGAAAAAAGTCTGAAGCAGTCTGAATTACAGCTAATTGCAGTACCGAAGGCACGAATGAAAAATTTCCTGTTTGTGATATTTTTCAAAGAATTCCCCAGATCTCGGCCAGTTCTTCATGGATTTGGATGAAACTATGCTAGATAATTCGGGCTAATTCATTCGGAATTAGTGATAGAAGGAAACTTGCAAAGAATACTTCATATTGATTGACCTGCGATCTCGGACTGTTTCTGTGATAAATGATGTCTAGCATAGTCCAAACATGTTACAGCTAATTGCAGTACCGAAGGCGCGAATGAAAATTTTCCTGTTTGGGATGTTTTTCAAAGAATTCCTCAGATCTGGGTCAGTTCTTCATGGACTTGGATGAAACTATGCTAGATAATTCGGGCTAATTCATTCGCAATTAGTGATAGAGAGAAACCTGTCAAAATATTTTATAGTGGCTGATCTTGGATTTCAGGCTATTTGGGGGTTAGATGCCTTCTAGCAAGCCCAGTACTTGTTCAAATGGTCTGGTTTTGTGAGACAGAAGGCTCCATGGATTATAAATGATATGATAGAGCCAAAATTTCATAAAGGTCATGGTTGCATTCAATTCTCACAAGATTTCCAGATCAGAGCAGATTGCCCATCGTCCAGAAGTGATTACAGGCACCATAGAGTGAATTATATTGGATTCTGGCTCTATCACATCGTTCTAAATGTATGCTAGTTTGTTGTTGAAAAAAATCAGCTCATTTTACAGCTAATTGCAGTACCGAAGGCGCGAACCAAAAATTTCTGTTTTGGGATATTTTCAAAGAATTCCCGATATCTCAGTCAGTTCCTCACCGATTCACATGAAAACTGGATAGATCTACTCAGCTAATTCACGCGCAATTAGTGATAGAAAGGAATCTGTGAAAATATTATGTATTAGGTATTTTCTGGTTGTGGGCTGTTTTCGCACCGAAAGCCGTCTAGCATGCCGAGAACATGTGCCAGCGGCCTAATATTTTAGGATGGACAACATGTATGGCTGAGGAGACATGTGATATAGCCAGAAATATATGAAATTGCTAGATAAATGTAATCTTTACAATATCTCTCAATGCCAAAACTGGCAAATGTATCCGAGGGAGCTACAGGGACTGTAAGTAATTTATCCGTGTTTCTGGATCTATCACATGTTTCCTCAGCTATACATGTTGTCTATCCTAAAATATTAGGTCGCTGGCACATGTTCTCGGCATGCTAGACGGCTTTCGGTGCGAAAACAGCCCACAACCAGAAAATACCTACTATATAATATTTTCACAAATTGTGGTGATCAGATTAAATTAATCCCTCTCCCGCTTACCGCACTCAGCAAGCTTCCCCAACAACAGCGCAAGGATGCAGCGACACAACAGGTACGTGAACGCCACATTCCTCATTCCATAATCTTATCATATATTTCAGCGTCTTGACACATCTGAAACCACACTGTGTGAAGGGTCCTCTGTAACGCCTGTATGCTGCTCGATTGTCTCTCCCATGCATGCCTTCATGAATCATTTTTTAGAACCTTGGAATACAGTCGACTCCCGCAGTTGCTGGAAGCACTGGGAGCAAGCGACCTGCACCCGTAGCCAGCGAGCACAACGTTTGAAAAGAGCGAAAACCACACTCCACATTTAAATACAAGCTCCTTGATATCTACTTACAAGTCCTCTGAGAGACAGTGTAATGGAGACATCCGCAGCAGCGGTACATAAGCAGTATAGAATAGCCCCTGGGTTCAGCCGCTCACGCCAATAATATTTGCAGCCCTACTAGACTTGGGTCAGCTGATGAGTAGGGTAATATTATACTGCGAGCTAGCCTGGTTCAGCCAGTCACAACCATAATATTCTTAGCCCTACTAGTCGGGGTTTGGCCCATGGATATTTTGACAGGCTATAATATTTGCAGTACTAGTCGAACCAAACGATCCGCGTTGAGAATCCGCGGGGCATGGCCTCTTACAATCTTTTATGAGCACCCTGTGACCACTACCTCAGCCAAATGTGAGGTCTTTTTGGTCTTTTACCACAGGATTGCAATAGCATTAGCTATACTGCTCCACTTGCCCTATGGTGCGGTTCACTTAGTCACCACCAACTTTGAACTAGTCCCAAATTTGGCCGGTGAGATTTCTTTTTTCTAGGAGGGTGGTCGATGGCACAGGAGAGTCGGCAAGCCAGTTTTCTGCGCACACTCCACACAACTTACAGCGAGGAAAATATGGGAGCTAAGTTATCTTTGCTATCAGGGGAATTTATTGTCAAAATGAGGTTTTGGATGCAAGTAGAACTGTAAATATTTCGACTCCGAGACCTAAGGGAGTGCTCTAACCACGTTTTTGGCAGAGAGTCCCAAATTCACCAGTCAGCTATTTTATAACTCCTTCGGTTTTGACCCTGATTAAATTCTGTCTTGCCGGAAGTTTCCTCATTGAAAGGACGAAGGGTACTTGAGCCAGAACCTGTCGTCATCAGCAATCCGCACCACGCCCTCGCGGCGAAGCTCGCAAGTCGAAGGAATTCCGGTCTTGCTTGAAGGATCACATTGGAATTGCAACCCGAGCTTTGCGCCCGAGTCTTTCCAAAGAACTGCTGTGCTCCTTCACCACCCTCCAGGTGATACATCACTGCATACAGCCGATACCCCGCTGGAATTCCCGTCATCGACTTTGATGGGCTGGTGAGAGTGCCTCGCATGGCGGTGGCTCTATTTCGAATAGCATGTCCCTCGTGTCTGGTGCCCTCATAATCAAATATTTTCTTCTTCGAGCTGGAGGTTGACAAGTAGCGTTAAATGAAGTGCCGCTCGTCTACGTTGGAATATATGTGACCGACGATGCTGTATCTGACCTGGGCGGCGGATGCGGCGGGATTGCTGGGATGCAGGGAAATAAGGCTGGGAACGGTCCACTCGCAGGCAGTCATATCGCCCATCTCGATGATCAGCACGACCGGAATGTTGAGGATGACCTCGTACTGACTGGCGCTTCCGTGGCAGAATTTGAAGCCATCACGATCGTGCCAACAACCGCCGACAGGTTCAGGCTTGTTTACCTGCACCAAGTTCTGCAACCATTTCCGCATGTCGCCTCCATATTTCCGGCTGATGGTGCGGTTCAGCTGGCACTCACTTCGCTGTTTGATCCGTGAGAGTCGCCAATGGTCCTCCGACGATTCCATGCACTGTTTGAGAATCACCGTAGTGAGCCTGAAATAAGAACTGGCGCGTTGGATCTCATGCTTAAATCGGGCAGGGGCGTTGCGACCTTGGTCGGTGATTGTGTAGAGCCAGCCCTACAATTCAAGATAAGGCGACCACTGTAGACGAATATGAAAGGCACGCACAAACATCGTGTTCGAATCCGTCGGTGATTTTATCGGTGAATTTGGCATGTCTCGAAGGACTTTGCGGAAACCGTCTCGTTGCGTACTGAGCAAAGTACAACCACCAGCCTGGTACCCCGGGAGTTCTACCGTCTTAAGACGCGTGTAGAGTATTTGGGGAAGGTCACCGAGGGGATGATTTGGTGGTAAGCCGGAGAACATAGGTTCCATGCTCTCGGCGTAATCCCGAGAGACGGCAGCAAATAAAAGAGACTGGAGTCGAGCCAGCAGGAGTTCTGCTTCCAACGATATGACTTCTCGTATTCCGGATCCTGCGCTTTTGGCTTGCGCAGCAACGCCTTACCTGTATCGGGGGGACGCCCGTCGTGTTTGATTTTTCCCAAGGCAAGTTGTGCGCCGTGACGACGAGAGTATTTTGTGTAGCCAAATCGTTCAGCAGCGCGCTTCCACGTCTGCCGATCACGGCCATAGAAGAGTTTAACTCCATCTGAATTATTCGGTCAGCCTCTCATCGAGCCGAAATATGAAACAAATCACGTGTTGCCGCCTCGAACAGCTGTTGATAATGCTGCGCAAACTTGTACAACGCCTTGAGACCTTCTAATAAGGACAAGTAGTGGCCAAGTGCGGCGTACAGCTTCCAATGCATGGTTTCCTCGGTGTTAGTGGTATCTGGAATAGATCCGCATTCATGACGCGAAAACTGGGGAAGAGCATGCGGGCGCCGGAAGCAATCATCAGCGAATCCAGCTCTCAGCGCGCGGAAAGGCCTTGATAAACGCTTTGCGTGGCGGGTAAAATCGTCCATGGTTTTGCAGGAGAGCAGCTTTCTCGCATAGTTTTCGAAGATATCTGTTTTCGAAGGATCAACGACACCGCTGAATTTCTTGACACGTGTTATTTGGTTTCGGAAATGCTGCGCGCAGCCCTTCAGTAGTTTCGGTGCGGCGGCTAGTAATTCGTCGATAGTGCGTTCAGCAGCACTGAAGTCAAGAACCTGCGCGGACGACCCACATTCGCAAAGAGGTTATCGGTGACCGCAATATCGCATTGGGACTCACACATCCTCAATTAATTATAGGTCCTCCGGACTCTGTTCTTGGCCCTGCTCTCCATGACTACTCCAGGAGGTGTCTCCCCCTATCTCACCGTCTCGATTATCTGTTCAAGGACTTTGGTTATAAGATCCAGTACGTGTCTGAATTGGATGTTTTCATTCAAACTGATCAACATCTGTTAGATTAAGTGGTCGGAAGTCAGTGAAATGCGATTTGACCGATGTCGAGAATCGAAGCCATGCTGTGACAGAGTTGTGAATGCTTCCTGGATGTGCATTGGTCAATTACTATGTTAGTCAACCTTTTGCCACCAACACTTGGTTTGGGGTTTAAAATCAACCCCGTGTGTCTTGACGGTCGTTGAAAGTCAGACTGTGCTGCCTCCGTGGCCGAAGAATATGGCGATCTATGTTGATGGCTTGAATTTCTTAGCATGGACGTGGGCTGCCGTTTTTCGACAGACACTGCATTCCGGCCCCCCCTATGCGCAGGTTTGCCTAGCTTGGCCGAGGTGTGCCTAGGCAGCTAGAAACACGACGCCGAGGCGGTCGCGCACCTAGACCCACCTGGACACACATAGGCACATGGTGTCGAGGTGTGCCTAGGTGTCGCCACACACCTCAGCCAAGCTAGGCAAACTGTGCCTAGGGGGCCCGGGAATGCGTACCGTCGATATTCCATAGCGAGTAGCTTCCGGTTGGAGTAAAGTGTACCTGTTACAAGGCGCATTGCCCCTGTATAATACTGGGGAGGCCAGTTCTTCAAGGACATCAGGCCAATAGAGGGATAACCGAGTTCCCATTGATCAACAGCACGCCGCCAGGCCATGGCATCTTTACCGACGCTTGGGACTGATATACAGGGAAGCGGGAGCGTGGCGGCATCGCTCTGCGGCGCTGGATTCGGATGATGGTGCGGCGAGGGCTGAGACCAGATCGTTGGTTGCACAGAAATAACAGGTGACGGATTTGACGTGCTAAGGGCACGGGCGGTAACGACATGAGATTGAAAGCCTCAGCCATAGAGCCGGCAGTTGTAGCGCCATGAGCGGGAGGCAAGTGGGTGCAGTGAATTTGGGTTGAGAAGTTGTTGAGCTTTGTTAGGATCTTGTCGCTAAGAGTCCTGAACTCCCCAATTGTCGGGGCCTTCAGTACATCGTGATCACCCATGAAGCTCTTGTCCATCTCCAGCCGATGCGGATTGAGCGCATCACCATGTCCGGACTCGTAACTTTGCAAAGAGTCCAACAGGTAACGCATCAAGGTGTCCACCTGTGAGCAGAGTCAACTCAAAATCAGGGTGATAAGATGGAAAGATATATACCTGCTCTCCTTCGGCCCATCCACCCCACCAACGGATAATACTGAGCGACCATCGCTTTCCAATTGCAGCAAACATGAATCTATATTGCGATCCGCCCCTCCGAAGGCAGTGAGTCGTGAATATCTTGTTGATGCTGGCTCCTGAAGCAAACTCGTTGATATAATCTTGTACGAGATCATGGCTCAAGGGCTTCTTGGGATGAATTGTCCCGTTCGGCGAGATGTAAGGGAAGACATAGTCATCTGGCTCAAATTTGCGGTCCAGTCGTTGCCGGTATATCTTCCTCCAGATTGTGAGGTGCGAGAACATACAAATCTCGGGCGTGTCTGGCTGCTCATAAATATCGTAATGATTGCCTGAGCCAGGGCATTGTGAGCAGGTGTGTAAGGCGGAGCGGGTAGAGACATACTCGCTAGTGGCCCATCGTAGCCTTGCTTTTGCTGCCATCCCTTTCGGTTGTCGAGGAAAACTCCGATGAATGGGAGATAATATGGGGCTGGCCCTCGGGCACCTGGAGTAAGGTCGCGTTCTTGCAATTGGCAAAGCTCAAAGTTTCTAGACAAGCCACAAGCCATTTTAGCAAATTTTCAGGTGTAATAATCCACATACCTGGTCCATAGACAATAACCAGAAGATAAAAATGCCCGCATCATGCCATGCTTCAGCAGAAGAAGAAGCCCTGCAAGGTCGTTTGGTTTACACTTCTTCGACTCCTCCGCAGGGCATTGACTCTCCGACCAGCCCATCATCTTTCTCGTGTCTTCAATTGTCGTCGCCTCAGCATGACGTCTGGTCGCAGCCTCGCCTTTTACACGAGACTTGCTCTTAATGCATTTCATGAAAGCTCCAATTTCTGGCGCGCGTGCTGGACATCCAGTGACCTTCCCAGTCTCCCCGTCATAGCTGTAATCCCCAGCATATTTCCCCCCTTGTCTGGAAGCATAGTTATTGTCTGCATCACACCCAAACGTCGGTGACTCACAAATTGTCCCAATAATCGGCAAACGCGCCGTGGATTCCTTCCGCTGTCGACTTCCCGCGTCCCTCGACAACACATTTCTGGGTGAGATACAACTCCAGTGCCATGGCGGAATGCTTGTTCGGAGGTCCCTCGAATGCTTTCTCTAAAAGGCCCGTGTCGATTCCCTCTGGACAATTCCAGCCTCGGGTGGTCTTTTCCTTCAGCCTACGCTCCTTCACTATATCCGCGAGGATATCCCTTCCACGGTTCAGGTATCCCGTGTATGCAGCCTTCGTCCTTCGTCCTTTGCTGAATTCTTCGCGTATAGCTGCTTTTTTGCTTTGAAGCGCATTGAATTGGGCAGTCATGGTACCCTTCTTTCGGCCACATTTCTTGGCTGTGATAGCTGGTTTCTTTGCCGTGGCTGTCGCAGTTCTGACCATAGGAGAAAGAGTGTTGTAGTCGATGCGCAGAAGTCCTTACATACTAGTGGGGACGGGCACCACCATGGTCTGATCCGGCAGCTTTGTCTTTATTTGTTCTCAATTACATCTCTTTTATCGAAGACGGTGCTCGCCCAGATGCGGCTGCCCGTTCCCGCCCTATGTGATTGCCGCTGTCCGCTCTCCGTACCATAGACCCGTTCCCCGTCGTGACGGGACGGGTCCCGTCCGGCGAGCGACTGGGGTGTTCAACAGCCGGGTCTGGGACGGGTCGATCCATCAACGGGTACCCGCCACCCACCACCTGCCCGTCGACGGGTCGACGGGTCCTCGCTAAATCGACATGGCTGCAGAAGGACAGCTTGTGGTTGAGGACGACACGTAGTAGCTTCACACCAAGTACAAGTAAACACAATTTCAAACTCCGACAATAAAGCGATGCAAATAGTGTGGCAACATCCACTGAGTACAATAGGATGGCTGGAAAATTCCTTGCACCACTGGGGTGTTTTTAAAGTATTTCATGTATATACCAGAGAAATTCCGGAAGCAAACCCCTTTAAGATGAGACCAGGGACATCGGGTTTGGTTGTTTCCCCCGCAATAAGTGAAATAAGTGCCAATAAGCACTTATTTCCGATCAATTTACGGTAAATTGATATCAATTTACAGGATTTACGGGTCCCGTGACAGCTGCCGTGTGCCAGCGCGTCGCGCTTTTGCTCGTCCCTGGGCCTTCCAGACTCCAGGTTAAGTGTCGATTCAGATCTTTTCATGCCGTTAGACACTTGGAACTGCTTAATGCAATATATAGTCGACCCATTGCCTGGTTTACAGTCATTTTTGCAGTATAAAGGCTTTCACTTAATGGATTAGTACGCTCAAATATTGACCCATACAGGGGTGGATTTAGTTGCTAATGGAAGTATGGAAACTACTTTGAAAAATTTCACCCCTATATCATGGAAATTGGGAGCATGGGATTGTAGATACACGAAAGCTGCATTAAATATGCTCTCTACGAGGTTGCAACATACCTGGACGCCTTTTTTGTGTTCATTCACGCTTCATACAGACGCTAGCGACTTTACGACTGGCGTCCGCGGCAGAGGCATCTGCCATTTATCTCTCCTCTGGTTTTCACTACTCATCCGACGTCTTTCAACATGGCCCGAAAAACAACCGATTCCGTGTCCATTGGGTCTATTTTCGCTGCGCGAATGCGTCCTGGCTCGAATTTGGTCCCAGCAGCCAGGGCAACCAAGAGAAAATCGCAACCTCCCAGCCATAGTATACCCAAGATTTTCTCACCTGCGGCGCGATTTACTCTATGATTTACTCTATGCGGGACCGACGCGAGGACCGAGCGGAGTTAGGGCGCATGGCGCTTGCCGACTCAGCGTTCGGCACGACAGGCTTAGGCGGGGCTGGATTTGGGGGCCGGGACGAGGATAAGAGGAAAGTGGCGAGCGGCAGAATTCTAACAAGTCGTCCCGAAAGGGCGGCAATATGCGCGTGTAGCTGATTTGGCCCGATCGGGCAGATCTAGATCTCGATCACCGGTGATCTAACGTTATCTTATCTTCATGGTTTACATGATTTACAATACATTTGTGTAAATCAACACAGATAAACAAACTTAGGCTTTTGAAGTTAATTGAGGAAGCCATGAAGAATCTGCTTGTGGAGTATGTTTATGCGGTAGGATCCATCGTGAATGAAAGGAACTCGCACCTGATTCTCACTTCCGCAAGATCCTTGCAGTTATGCACAAGCTGCCAGCAAACGAGCAAAGGAAAATTTACCTTACGCACCAGCGAACGTACCTCATCGGTTTGGCTACTGTGGAGTATTCGATGGATCAAGGTATGAGAACTCGAGGTATGCACCAACCTAAATCAACAACCTTCAGTGAATACTCCGGAACGCCGCTATGAATTTTTTCAGCAAGCACTACAACGCATTGACTATTTAACGGAAAATCTTACAAAGGATGGCTGCCACAATGGGTATCCCAGCGTAGAACAACTGAATGCGGCTCGGGCATTTGGACTAACTGAGTCGCTGTGGCACATAGGAACTTACCAGCACCTGGCTGCCTTCCATGGTCAACCACATTTAGTGCGGATGCATTTCGTTTTTCTGACTTCTCTGACATCGTTGAACTAGGCTCAAATTCGCATGTCTCACGGTTCGCGATATATGGAGCAAGTCAATCCAGTTTGGACGGCGTTGGGAAGGGCGAACCTTGAAGCTGAGGACGATGGAACCTGAATATGCACTCTACGCCAGCACAACTCGTTTGAGGTTCGAAAAACTGGATAAAAGCGGGCAGCTGGCCAATTTACCTGGCGAGTACTGGGACTTGGAGTAGTTGATGTGCTCATTTGTGTTCAGATCTGTCATCGGAATTGGCAGCACTGCCATTCGTCAAGATTTATCAGTAGCCCAGTGGATTAGCCCATGGAAAGGCGAGCGGTGTAGGTGCTTAGCACTTAGGTATCAGCTGCAGCGTGGTTTCCATTTGTGATCGATAATTTCAAGCTCTCAGTCAAATCGGATTTCGTAATTTCGGGATAATTAAGTACCTTGTCTGCGCATCGTTCTCATTCGATTTTACACGATCTACGGTCCGGGCCATCATTGGTGTAATTGACGGTATGGCGGCATGGCTCGTTAGAAAAGAAATTCAGAAAATCTTTGACTCCGAACATCGCTTCTTCAATGTTTACTGTCGGAGAAACTATCAAACAGGCCGTGTCCAGCATTACGAATACCGCAAAAATTGCCGACTTGCAGCGCTGCACTAGGCGGCAACCTCATCACGGCGCTTGGGTCTCCAACACCGACAACTGGTGAGCCCGTAATCTAACCCATTGCCTTTGACTTGAACTGAGGTGGTCATCTTACACCGACTCAGACTCAGTGAGGGCAGGACTGGACCGGGACTCGCATTGCTCGAAGACTACATCGCCCGCGAAAAGATTCACAGATTCGATCATGAACGCATTCCCGAGCGCGTGGTCCAGCATGGCTACTTCAAAGCATAGGCTCGGCTGCCTCTGAATTCACATTCGCCCCAGTATTGACCGACTCTACCCGCACCACTCCCGTCTTCGTCCGCTTCAGTATCGTACAGGGATCCCGTGGTAGTGCTGATACGGTACATGATGTTGTGGGTTTGCGTTCAAGATGTACACCCCGGAGGGGAACTGGGATCTTGTCGGCAACAACATTCCAGTATTCTGTATTCAAGATGCTATCAAATTCCCCGATTTCGTCCACGCCGTCAAGCCCGAGCTAGGCTCATCAGCGGAGCTCGCGGTTACTGACGTTTCGCTCATCAGGGACTCGTCGTCGTTGGAGTCGTACGGTACCTCCCCGGGGGCGTCCTCGGTGGTTATTACCCTCATGAAGTAGTATCAGGGTATTGTGTGTTGATACCCCCTCATAGCGCTAAGTCGAACCTCCTCTTCTTCGTGCGATAACAATTCGTCCAGGTCAGCTGGTGGGTGGGGTTCGCCTTCAAAGTCGGAGGATTCGGATGTTCCTGAGTCTTCTGACTGCGTGCCTTCGTCTGAGAAGCTTTCGATCACCCTTTGAGCAGCCACTCTGGGAGTCTTAGTGGTAACTCGTTGTTCCGGATAATTCTGACAGATTTTATCCTTGGCGTAGTGGTTTCCACCACAAGAATAGCACACCTTCGTCCCTGGGGTACGTGTAGGTTTCTCGGTCGTTGTCTTATCTTTTCGAACGTATTCACGAGTCTCGTCTTTGCTGCGGGAGTACTCGCGTTCGCGACCAGGTGGGCGAGGGGTCCTACGGGTACCTGCGGTACGGATTTCACGTCATGCGCGGAATAGATTGGGGTGCGTGGCTTCAGCTTGAGCTGCCTCTTCTTCTCTTGACGCATTGTGCCGAGGGTACTAGACATTGGGGCAGAGAAATGTTTCCAGCCTAACGATTGTGTGTTCCACGTTCCGCTCGTTGTCTTCGTTATACTGTATCTTTTCATTCAATTCGACAGGGGGTGTGACGCGTGACACTTTGAACCAATTCGTCAATTCGTCAGCCCCCCAAGTTGAGCGTGACAGACCCAAAAAATTCGTCAGACCGCCAAAAGGCCTGGGGTACCTCAGAAATTGGTCCAGAGTTGTTCCGACCGCGTTCGGAGATAGCGCGAGATCGCGGCATGCCAATTATTCACCGAGTTTACAGTTGTGTACCATTGGCTTCAGAAAAATTCTCCTTTCCGCTCTTGCAGACACTTCGAGACACATTCATGACTACTCCTTTGTCCATACCACTGGACATATATTTCGAGCTCATTCCTCCTGATGATCTCTCCGTCTGGGAGTTTGCCGAGTTCCCTATTCCCCGCGTAACGTTGACGGGCAAAAGCCGGAAAATTCGAGCTGTCGACTTCTTTGTGCAACGGTCTCCCACTATCACAAGCCCCCGTGAGGTTCAGAGCATCCTCGCCTCACCAGATGAATTAGTAGATCAACTGTACGACCACGCGACGACTTTGCTGGCTTCCCCGTTTGCATCCCAGGAATTTGCTGTCGAATGCCTCCATATTCCGAGCTCCATGGGTCCAATTGTTCTTGCTATATGGTCAATCACATACTGGAGGACCACGAAGCTTCTCCGGCCCGCGAAATTGAAATGGGCCGCAGCGAAGGAGAGACTCTTACAGCTCACAAAACCCAAGAAGAGACAAGACGTGGAAGCGACCCGGATTGTGCAATAGGTGCTTGATACTCTCCACGGTGTATGCTGGTCTGGTTGGATACAGGGTTTCGACAACAAAACTTCTATTGTCGATCTCGCCTTGTATACTGGTCGTGACTGGTTCACGGATACGCAACAGAGTCATATGCTCGACCTTCTTCGGAGCGATATTTTAGCGAATGATGGAGCCTTGGAGGATGAAATTCCTGAAATCTGGGCTGTGGAATCCATAAAGCTTGCATTGAAATACCGTCACGAATATAACAATCCGGAGCGCCACCAACGAGCCCGGACTTTGGGCAATACCCTTGCCTCCGGCCTGAAAAAGAGAATTGGAATGATGGGAAATATTTCCAATAAACATTGGATTTCGACCGTCGTCGATGCGAGGCAGGCCCGGATTCTGTACGGCGATTCTTACAAAAGTGTGGAGCCCGCCCCAGAGATACGAGAGGCACTTAGCTGGTGAACAAAATATCACACCGGTCAAGACTTCACATGGGGACGTCTGCCAATCTCTCGTCAGCATGATGGGTTTAATTGCGGACTTCTGGCGCACAATTCACTCGGGCATCACTTCCTGCCGAAAAAATACCCACTCATCGAAACAGCCACCAACGCTCCCGTAGCAGATGCCCGACTTCGAGTGATGCTTAGAGTCGTCAATCGACACCTCGATGTAAGTTGGGACACTCTATAATTTAAATATGAACTCACCGAGCTTCGATTTTTGCAGATATGTAACGAAATGGCCATCGATGATGCTTTATCATCCCCGGCGCCAGAGAGTCTAGAAGTTAGCGGGCACGGCTTTGAATTTACGTTTCGGGTCCCTTCCGCCACTCCATCGATGGCTTGTTCCGATAAATCTGATTCAGAAGTCGCCGAGGGTTCTGATAAAATGAGCTTCGCATCAGAGGCACCGTCTACGCCGTACACCGAGGAAGATTTCGGCTGTGATTCGGATCTGGAGTCGCCGCCTGCAAAGTTATCGGCTTGCGACTTTTCTGACAATGGCCCGATATCAATGCCAGAGCCAATTCTCCGAGCCCGCAGCCTTTGGAACCCGAGGGATCGTCGCAGGACTTTTCCTTGGCATCCTTTCGTACACCGTCACCAGTATCTTCAGCCGACGACAGCCTTCCCAGTCCCTTGGGTTTGATCAAACATGCCAGAAGCCGATTATTGAAACGCGTTATTTCGACACCCCCACCGAGTTGAAACACAGACCGGTAGCCGGATATCTGTAACCTCCAGTACTCGTGACGGCTTGGGGAAGGCGAAAGGAGGTTTAATTAAGTTCTTTGGCACACTGGCCACTGAAGATGATAAGATGGAGATTGCACGGTGGCGCGAAGGACGAGAAGGAACTTTCACACAGGGGCAAGGGTCCAAACAACCAACTGATCAGCAGAACGCGGCGAGACAGGAACACAAGAAGGATGGGGTGAGAATTCGGCAACAAAAGCATCGCAAACAGGTTAAGACCCAAGAGATACGGACCGGAGAGCGCTCCCCTGGTGGAACTAAGCGAAAGGTGATTACTTTCACACTGTTTGCGGGAAGATGGCTAAGTCACGGGTGTTTCTAAGGCAATGGAGCTTCATCTGGACGCCGGGCCTTCCAAAAGATTCAAAGGTTCGATAGCCGAGGCATCCTGACCTAACCGTGCGGCTGAGGAACGCATTCGGGACAAGAAAAGGCAGAAAGAGAACCGTGGCAGAATGCGTAAAACGGTACTCAAGGATGCCGTCTATACCAACTGGATGACACCGCTTCTGTGGCCACAAATCGAAGAAGCGGCCCGTCATCCTTCTTTGTGGCCCGGGATGAGCGCTTCTGCAATCCAGGCTGTACTCATAAAAAATAACCCGACCATTTTCGCGAAAATATCACGCACAACAATTAACAGTTGGATTGATCGCCGCGGTGAGAAACCTTGTTGGAGTGAGAACACTCTTGCCCGGGCGGAGAAAGGTAACTTCCAAGGTCATCCTAACGGCGGTCGTCGTGGCGCTCTGGTAAGTGGGTTCAGCCAGCGCTTCCGACATAGATTTTAATTTACCGATTCAGGCTCAATATCCCGAAATTGTGGAGTCAATCACCGAACAGCTTCGGACGTTACGGAATGCTGGGGCGCCAGTTACTCTGATATCAGCGCGAGCGTTATTTGTTGGGACACTCCTGGAAAGAGCGCCAGAAATATTCGAAAAACGGTATAAGGACGGCTCCCATTTCAAGGTTTCCGATTCCTATTAGAGACCCCTTAGTTGGCCACCCTACTTAGTTGGCCACTTGACTCCTATAAGGCCAGGGCTCCATAATTATGACTGGGCATAATGTATAAACAGAATACGACTTCCAACAAATGTTCAGACCAAATTTCAGCCGAAAGTGATGGGTTGATCGGGAGCTACGGCATCGCGGATCGGGATCCGAAGCGTGGGGACATCAATTTCTTATCAATGGGGCCTCTCGCCTCATTTGCCATCGCCATTTCTCCACCATTGCTTCCTCGATCCGCGACTTTGGGGGCTCGTTCGGATCCCCCGATGCTGGCCTTCCATCTGAAGAGCTGCCGGACGGCAACTGACTGAACTATCACTCTTAACACACTCGGGAAAAGCACGACTTCATTTGTAGGCCAGTCATGCTGGCACCGTCGCGGTCCACGACACCGCTATGCCATCGGTCTGGAACCTTACACATGACTTCTTAATATACAATCCTTTATTCCGAGACCCTTTACGAGATTTTATCCAATGACCTCTGATTGCTCTGGAGCCATTGTCCAAAATCACCCAATTTCAGTCGTGCTGATAGTCGGATTTTTTGGAGGAGATGTCAGCAACTTGGAATGGAGTTGGGCATCCAGGTACGTCCAAATACTTCCCATTAAGTAGCCTGGATCCTAATTTGGCCTATCGCGGCCTTTTTCTGAGTAGCAGAATACTCATTCATCCCGCGACCCTAATTTCGAGGTTTCCCGTCGATCGCAAGCATGTATTCTGCCCATTTCTATACCTCATATCTACACCATAACTGTTTTAAATAGTGAATATAACCTGTATGTATGACTCTGGGTGCAGGCCACTGCCATTTGAGAGCTCAATACGTGAGTTGGCGGGGTGGCCAACTAACCTGTTGTTTGGCTATGTTGGACTGCCGGTCAAAATAAATTCCTTACGCACTCAAATCTACGAGTATTTCGGTGCTGGCGGACTCGAACTCTTCGTAGGATGCATGCCCTCATTCTGACATAGTTTGGCTCGCATCGGCACCGGTATAACACAAGGGCTGCGGCATAAATGCTTAAGTGGCCAACTACCTGGTCTCAAATAGTCGTACCTCCGCAAGTGGCTTCGCGAGACGCTGAACTGGTCTATGCGCCATCCGACAAATGCTGCCCATAAACTTCCAGACAACTGGGAGGATCTTTGTGAGAAGTCGTTTCTACGTATTGCGTACGCTATCAAGGAACACGATATTCCCTCGGGCCTATTTCTTAATTTCGACCAAACCCAAGTGGTATACGCACCAGGGACTGGTCTGACGTGGGCAGAGCGTGGATCAAAACAGGTGTCCGTTGTCGGAGTCGAGGAGAAACGGGCATTTACATTAGTCGTCATTGTCGCGAATGACGGGACACTTTTGCCGTTTCAAGTCATCTATGATGGGCTCACTGATCGTTCTTTACCCAGCAAAAATGTCCGAGGCTACGCGGAACTCGCCGCCATCGGCACCAAGTTTGTTTTCTCCGGAACCGACACCTACTGGTCGAATCAGGTTACGGTGAAGTCATTGTTTAGAGATAATATCGCTCCGTATCTTCAGGAGAAGAAAAGAAAACTCGGCCTCCTTTCAAACCAGAAGTCAGTAGTGTCGATGGATCTCTGGAGGGTTCACCGTTCCAAAGAGCTCCAAGACTGGTTAAAGGCAAATTATCCAGACATCATTGTCGATTTCGTTCCGGGGGGCTGTACAGGCAAATTTCAGCCGTGCGATGTTGCGATCAATCGACCACTCAAACATTCTGTACGACGATCGTTTCACCAGGATATGGTTGAGAGTACGCGGGCAGATGCGGGAGGCAGAGAAGAACAAGGAACCACTCCGGTAACCTTCGATCGTACGAAGAAGAATATGCGTAACCAGAGCGTCGGATGGTTATGGGATGCATATCAAACAGTCAACGATGAAACGCTGGTAAAGAAAGTGAGTCAAACTTTTGCCTGTATGTTATAGCGACCTCACATCCAGAAGGCCTTCGAAGGATGCCGTGCAAAGCAATGGGACTTGTCTTATGCTCGGTTAACTAGTTTTGATGCGCGCGAAAAACTTCGAGCCATTAAGACTACTGATCCGAGTTTCTGGCAACAGTTGGAGGATAGGAGGATACGGGCTCTCGAAGAGCACAATGCGGGAGATGCGAGAGATGGAGAGGAAACTTATGATTGTACCGTCCCTGATGATGCCGACGAAGATGACAGCGACATTTCATGCGCGGCCGTCAAACGTGCGACAATCCAATCCGAGCCGGGCTTAACATCAGCCGATAAAGTCGCGGAGGCACTCGATCACGATGACGGAGATGTGGAAGAGGATACAGGCCACGATACAGCGGAGGACCCAATTGGAAAGCGGCGCAGAAGACCTAACACAAGATACCAGAATTTCTGGCGTCATCGTGAAGGCCCAGGCATCGATTCAGAGGACGAGGAGTACGAGTAGATCATACCGGGAGGCTCCTGACGAATTTAGCGAAATTTTGGTGGTATTAGGGCAATTTTTGAAGCCATTTTCATGAACCGTAGGACATATTCGTCAACCACCTTCGTGACGTGTGACATCGACCAAAATTCGTCGTCGTCAGGTACCCCTGTGACGCGTGACCGACGAATTGAATGAAATAATACAGTATTGCGTGGCACTCCAGCGATAAATGTCAGGTTAGTCCATGACTCGTATTACTCGTATCTTTGTGACGGTCAAAGTGCAGTTTTATTCTGACACTCTTTTTCAAATTTTGGACTTTCCGACACTTTTATCTGAGAATTCAGCGCTGCCGCTTACGCCCTCGAGTACTGGCGCCATCGTGCTTACTTAGGATTCAATTGCAGAGCACATTTTAAGCTGTAGGTGAATTTCCAATTCTTAATTGGGGAGCCAAATTAACTGCCCTCCCGGGGCCTAGTGTCTATATGCCGTGTCTGGATGGCATAGCTACGATGTAGAACTATAGGGATGGAAATTACATGAGTGCGAGTAAACTATGAGTGGTGTATGAAACGAAATCATATGTAGGGTGGGTAACGAGAAGAAATGGTTTCACCATCCAAGGCAGTTGAATGAATAACAACGAACAAACAATACTCACCCCTGTCACAGCAAAAGAGCAGAGCCAGCAGTGCCAGTGCTTGCCTTCTTTCTTTACCTACGTTCGCTGATTTTAGGGGTAACCTCCGGAGGGGACTTGAGTTTTGTCGGTGAAAAGTGGGGTCAAGTTGTTATTTCACAGTAATGACTACGACCGGGCAGTGAGGGCAAGGCAGGAAGGGGGGAGAGCCAGGTACAGCGGCGCAGGGGAGCAGCGCTGGAGCGGGCTGGCGGGGCGGGAATGGGCGAGGGCCAGGGCAAGGTGGCGCAATACCATTAGAAACCACAATTTTTCGGAAGTAATTTCATTACATAATTACATCAAAAAAGCCGGTACTTCATCCCCTGCAGATTTTCAGTGCGAGTCGAACGCACCTACTCCTGAGGGATTCTGACCAGAATTGAGGTCGTAGTGAGTGTTCTAAGCAAAATGTTACAAAAAAAAAAAAAAAATCAGCCCGCGCCCTAAGTTCCGCAAACAGCTGTAAACCATTCAATAGTGTTCAAAATGGCATTACGAAGCATGTGATTCAAATGGCATTTCGAAAAACTTAGGAAGGATGGTAAATACAAGCGAGATTAGCCCTACAGACAGCTGAAGTGCCATCTGAGAAACATGCGAGGTACGAGCATCTCACCTGTTGAAGCGTCTGTCTACCAAGAGGCAGCCGCGGGCGCATCGTGCGCCATGCGTACGATGAACTCGTAGGCATCGGCGACCGCTTCACCATCTACATCTTCTTCATCAGCGTCGCGCGCTTCGTCCTGTGATGACGGCGGCGGAGCACTTGTGGCGGTGTTGGTGTGAGACACCAAAGCCGTGGCATTTGCGTGCCCCTGCGTCCGGCATCTGCACGTCCCTCTCGGCGTCTGCCGTGCGCGCCTCCGGAAGCGTCTGTACGGTTACGGTTATGGCCGGTCAGTACCCGTAAGAAGCCGTAATCTTTACAGCCATAACCGTATACGGTATGGTGCCGATCCCTACCTCCGCCACCAACAAATGAAAGGATATCATTGAAATTTGAGTAAACAACGATGAAAGCACTCATAGACACACTGGAGGATTGAAAATGATAATGACTAAGGTTTAGAGTACTCTTCAGGTGTTGGGAAGCATCTACTGTGGTCCTTGCAGTGTCTTGTCAGAACCATACAACTTAGCTGTCAACAAGTTGGTTTGGCCAAGCATGGGAAAAGTAAAGTAAAGTTAGCCCCACCAAGTCAAAGGGGTGATCAAAGTTAAAGTTAGCAGTCACAAGTTACTTTATTCACTCTCGTCCTCAACTCATCAAATGCTTCGTATGTATTCTTGATGTCTATGCATTTCCGAAACAACAAGCTAATCACGTCATTAGAGAGTTTGCGGTAGCCACCAGATGAAACTGGTGGCTTTCACCACGGACGAATGCACAGGCAGCTTCTTCTCATCTAGCCACTATTTTATACTCTCCCTCAGAGCTACAAATAGTGGCTGACTTGGTCCGACAGCATTGCCCACTGTCCAGGAAAATTAGCCACCAGTCCGATCTGGTGGCTACCGCAAGCTCTCTATTAGGGAGGGCGCTTGATTACCGCAAGGTCATCAACGACTTTGTGGGAAAGCACCGCGATTTGCGCCACCGCGATCTCACGGACATTGAGTAGGATGCAATATTATTGGTTACGGGTTGGCTCAAGGACTTTCGCACTGCCACCACCCTCATGTCCACGACTAAGCGTCCCGTTCTCTCGTACACCCACACAATTTTTCGAGGTCTTCAAGAGGACCTTCGTCTTTCCATTCATGATCTCCCTCCCTCTACTCCATCTGCCCTTCGAAACGGTCTCATTGAAGCCCATCGCAAGCTCAGCGATTACTACCACAAGTGGGACAAATCTACGTGAGAGCTCGTATACATTTTTTTCCTTCTTGGTTTCCTATGTACATGCTCGAATTCAGCTGTTTTCGATGTTTCTGAAGTTGAAATTTTTTCGGAGTTCTTTACGTTATGCCATGAAAATATTTCTTTGAAGGCACAGACATAGAATACACCTGAAAACTCATTTCTCAGTGTGGAACAACTCGATAACACCCAATGGACACCCTTGAGGCCCTATGCTGTCATATGTAACCTTGTTTGTTCCTACAGCTCTTACCATATAAGGTGCGTGGGATAGTTATGTAAGCGGCAAAAGTTGGGGCCATGAAAACTCAAACCGTGCCCAAATGCAAAGAAATGCATTTCTACACTCAAAAAAAAAATCGGATTATGAAATGGTACACTGCTTCATCAATAAGAGATATTTCGAGATTCTGAGACCAGGGATGTCTTCTAGTAGCTCAAATACACCGTTTCCTGGCTTTAGTTTGTGACCTAAGGTTTTGTGGCCGGAGCCTTGCTGATGTCACACCTTGATCACGTGACCCTCGTAGTGAGTGACTGACGCCTACCTTATTTGCAGTTTGTTTCTGATCTACCTGGTGCGCCGCATAACTCAGTCAGGTTCTTTCGTTGTGTACATGTATCTCGTTAGTTTCTTATGGATGCGATTTTGGTTACTTTCACAACCTTCCATTAGGAACAAGGGGTAACTGATCTGTGAAAAGTGGAACCGGTGCCGGTTTTTGAAAATAAGACCAGCTCGCTGAACCACCCAACCACGTGACGTCCAAATAAGGCAATTTATCACGTGTGTTGTGGTCTTTCTGGCCCCAAATGTGTTTTTGAGCCCACAACCCACTAAAAGTGACCCACAGGGGCTAGAAGGGTCGATGTTCCTTCTGCAACGTTCGGAATGGCAAAATATCTGCCTTGGTTCATGGCCAAATAGAACCACAACATCCTTCCAAAGTGGGACGATCCTTGGTAAAACCTATCAAGATGGCCGGAAATGAGGTCTTTGGGACAGACTAAGGTAAGAGACAGCTTATATGCATTTTTGGTCCACCTTGAGGTCCCTGGAGTCGTAAAATCAATGGCTCCCAGAATTTTTTTCAAGGCCTGACAGCCAAACCAACCACCCAGCATCCGGTCCGGCAATCACAGACCGGCTACCCCTTGATTAGGAACGGTGATGCCCGAGTTTGTAACACCGCAGTAGACCGCACTACCCACGACTTGACAGAGAAGACTGACAAGTTGAGCCTTCGCTTCGCTCCGGCATCGGGACATCGTTGTAAAATTTATTAATTATTGTCTATTTACAGGAGACAGTTTGTGTGCCACTGGAGAATAAGCATAGTAGGTAAAATCGACGGATACAGAAATTTTTCTGCCCAAATGGAGAAGGGCTCCGTGGCAGCAAGCCGAACAACCACAGATCTGAGAATGGAGGCATTAAGTATTAAGTAGTTGGATGTACCTGTACACAATCTCTGTGTAGCGACCTGGAAAAATGTTCAGTTGTGTCTGGATTCTGGGAGAAGCAAAGCCCCCGAAAGCCGGTTGTGACATGGTAACGTAAATATATGTACTAAAAAGCTCATAAAAAATTCAAGAGAAAAAGAAACGAAAGGCTTTGGCCCCTGCGGAAGACTCTCCGAAGAAAAAGGTGAGCTTGATTGCTTTCGAACATAGGGCTCTGTTTATAATTCCCCAGCCATTTATAAACAGTTTATAATTTTGGGTTTATAAACACGAAGTGCCAAACAGCTAAAAAACGTGTTTCTACCTCCCCTTCCCACGTCAGGTCCCCAGCTGCCTTTCCAAGAGCACATCACGGAAAAATGGCATTCTGATGTCCACGCCGTCGCTCCGTGAGCCAATTGTGGTGTCCGCGAGTTGTCGGAGAGTGCTAGAGGTTTCGTCATCTGGATCTTTTTTTGCTCGGTGACCTCCGGGCCGGCTCCCGCTTATATTTAAAAACCGGTACTTTGGACCGGACTATATAAAAACCAGTTTATAAACTGGTGTTTATAAACATGTTTATAAACCGGACTAATAAACAGAGCCCTATTCGAACATGGTCCCTGGCTCACTTTGACCAGGGAAAACTCAACTCGGGATAAAGTAAAGCTCCCGAAGCCCCGATTCTCCCCGAGACCCCAAGCGCCAAAAGGGCAAAGAAACACAACTTACACTAGCTTGGGCAGACCTCGCAGCTTTATGCTCAGACGCCTTGCTTTCGAGCCCAGTTCCGACGACAAAAGGCAATTGCAAGCTCAATTTGGCTCCAACGCCAAAGTCAAACATTTATCGACCTTGAGATCTGCCAAGCGATCACCGATGAAAAAAGAAAAATACGCGTTTTTAAACTCGGAAAGCGACGTCGTTGGCCGACGTCCATCGATGCGGAGGAGCTGCGTATCCGGATAGTGGCATTGACTGACGGCATCGTGAAGCTTTTCTTCGTCGAGAGTGTCAAAGCTCATCAGTGAGACACCCAACATGTTCGCCACAGTTTGTATTCCATCCTCAATTGGTATATTGGGGTACATTGTGACAAGTTCCTTCCCAGTTGGTAGACATCATACAACCTGCGAGAATATCTCGACAGAACGTCTTTCGGGAGGATCATAGTCTTCCAAATCCAAGGCCCGAATCCGAGGCGGAGAGTAAACGTGAACCGCGTCTTGATCTGCAGCTGGAGCGCCCTCAGCAGGCTCGCCCTCTGCTGCGATTGGTGGAAGTCCGTCCTCAGCGAACGGGATTCCTATTTCAGCTACTTCATCCCGGTGCCGATTGCCGTAGTATTGAGTAGCATTGATTCGGGCTGACTGGAATACGGTCTTGAGGCACTTGAGCGGACGGCGGTGTAGTAGGAGGATCTGGCAGGCTAGCATACCATCCCCATGTAGTAGCTTAGTCATCATTCCCGCTACCGCCATGTCCGCTCTCTGAGGCTGCCAGTTCTGGTGTCTCCAGCGGGGGGCAGAGCACGCTGCACTGTGGCCGGCTCAGGTCGTCGGATATGCCTGCCGTGCTGTTGTCAATCAGGCAAGCGCGGGGAAGGACCCCGGAGGATGACCTCTCCAGGAGCCAGCGCTCCTCGAACGCTTGCCCGTAGCCGCCACCACTGCCGACCTGCTGATGGGGATGCGCAGGCGTCGACTGCTGCGATGCTGACGTGGGCCGGTACCTGGTGGATGCGAATCTTCAAGGTGGATCGTATGCGGAGTATGTAGTCGGCGGTGGTGTAGAGTGCCGTCGCGAGGAGGTACTCCTATTTCCCTTTGCAGAATGCATGCAGGAGAGGCTGCCACAACAGCGTGTTCAACTTCCTGAGAAGGTCCACAGCCATTCAAGTCAAAGAGTTGATGTTTAAAGCGGAGAGGGTGCCAATGGAAACAATCACGCTGGTCTACTAACCAGAAGCATAGGACTGGCCTTCGGCCGGCCTCGAAAACTTTGGGAACATCATAAGCCAGTTTTCCAAGAAGAGGTGTAATTTTTCTCCTAGAAAGGAGACCCTTGAAGGTTTGAAATGCATTAGTGAGCTGTTCAAGAGTCCCCAGAATCAACTCTTCCACTGCCACCAAAAATACTGGGAACGGGCATCGGCCGATCGGAAACCGGCAGCTTTGTCTTTGTTTGGTTGGTAGTAACGCTCGGTTCTAATCTTTGAAAGATTATAATTCTCCGTGGGGGCACTTTGGGTCCAAACTCAAATGAGGGAGTCGGACGAGAGTCATTGTAAAAATACACCTACAAAGCCGGACCTCCGAATTTTCTGTTACGTAGAGGAGGCCAGAAATCAACGCGGAATAGGATAATGCCGAGGCGACAAAGACCGATATCAGTGAAAGCTCTCTGTAAGGCTATAGAGAACATGACGACCTACAAACCCGGCCGCAGAATTAAAGGAATTTGTTCGCACCTTCTGAAGTTATAACCATTTTGAGTGTCTTGAGTGGAATTACAGCTAATGTCGGAACCGAAGGCGCGAACGAAAAATTTCCGTTTTGGGAACTTTTTCGTCGCGCCGACCGATTCCCTCATATCTCCCTGAGTTTTGGTCAGATTACCTCGACACATATACCATTCTTTCAGAATAATTCGTGCGCAATTAGTGATGCAAAGGAAATCACGAAAATGTATTTTATCTTTCCATTTGGCACCTGAGGTGTTGTTTCTGTTGAATACCTCCTCGCAGGTTGGGCACTTGTTCAAACACATTAAGTTTTTGGGAGGGAAAGCTTACATGCAATATGAAGAGGGTGATGTCGCCAGAATTATGATTTTCTCCTCCATTGAGACACTATTGGCTCGGAAGTAATCTTTTGATCAAAATTGTTCAACTCCCCGCAACCTCTTCAATATGGAACCAAAGTCAAACCTAAAACAACACAGGACATCACATTTGACGTCTCCTTCAGGCTATATGTTTGAATTGTCCTAGTTATCCTTGTGCTGGCTTTCTTGGAGGTGGTACATCCGACAACTCAGATTTGGATATCGTCTTTCTAAGCATGTTTTTTAGCCATTTGAGAGTCCAGGCTAAAGGAGACGTCAAGTTCGATGTCCTGCATAGATTTAGGTCTGAATTTGGTTCCATATTGAAGAAATTACAGGGAGTTGAACAATTTTGATCAAAAGATTACTTCCGAGCCAATAGTGTCTCAATGGAGGAGAAAATCATAATTATGGCGACATCACCCTCTTCATATTGCATGTAAGCTTTCCCTCCCAAAAATTTAATGTGTTTGAAGAAGTGCCCACCCTGCGAAGAGGTGTTGAACAGAAACTGAGGCCCCGGTGCCAAATGGAGAAATGAAATGCATTTTCGTGATTTCCTTTACATCACTAATTGCGCACGAATTATTCTGAAAGAATGGTATATGTGTCGAGGTAATCTGACCAAAACTCAGGGAGATATGAGGGAATCGGTCGGCGCGACGAAAAAGTTCCCAAAACGGAAATTTTTCGTTCGCGCCTTCGGTTCCGACATTAGCTGTAATCGGAACCACATGAAAAAAGGTTCATATAATTGGAAGTTTCCTCTTACAGCTCTTTGCAAAATTGATGACAGTTGGCGTGAAAATAAAACATTTCAAAACATTTGATGTCTCCGGATTCAAACTACGACGCAGGCCACGCCGTTCCCATGCGCGTCCTTCACGTACCCAAGAGCGGGAGCTGCCGCCTCATTCGATGATGCCTGCCGTCACGTACCCACCACCGACGCCACCGCCCGTGGACGCCTCCATTTCTTCTGTATCGAACGTCGCCGCGATGTCCCCTGCGCCCAGCGCCACACCTCTCCCCGTCGTCGACGAGAATCGCTGCAGCCTGAGCACAGTTCCCCTCGTTGCTGCCGACGTTCTTGCCCCCAAGCAGCCCATCCCTCCTGATATATCTGACGTGACTGCCACTGCTTTGGCTTCCTCGCTCGCGACAGACACCACCCCCGACGTCATCCCAAGGCTTCCCGAGCCTCCTAATATACGCGTCGACCCATCGGCTACTCCTCCAACCCCGGCACGCACATCTGTCACGGATTCTGCTGTCCCCATCACAGTCCTGAAGCCACCCAACATATCCGTTGTGGCCGGTTCAGCTCAAAAATTTGAGCGCGTCTGCGCAACGTTGTCGCACCGCACAGAGATGCATCGCAAAGAAGGGGAAGGGCTGACACCGGCGCGAGGGCGCGCGGTTTTTTCGCGGCGGGGAACAGCGGCCCAGTTGGACCTAATCATCACCACTAGTGGTGTCTTCCTTTCTACCATCCTTTTTCCTTTTCCCTTTTCTCCTCCTACGATACATTGCGGCCATTTTATTACAAACCTGCGACCCGGGGCCCAAGTCCTCCCACCTTCTCTACGACAGCTTCGTGGACATGTGGAAGGCGGTAATTCTGTTTGCCCGAGGGCCATTCGCATCCTCTCACAAATTCTGAATGCAGGAAGCTGAAAACAACGTCTTGCAAGAGGAATGGGTTCAGCAATATGGACCGAATCTGAAGTATCACGGAGGGTGAGACATTTGGACTTTTGTTTTGTGCTCTTAGACTTGCTGAAATGATTGGCCCATTTCAGTTTCATCCAGCGGAGCTCGTCGTCGGAAGTCTTGTATTCGATGTGATCTCCCTTCTGGCCCCGGTAGGTAAACGGTCCCGCAGTGCGCTTGTGAGCATTGCGCCAGTGCGCAGGAAGATTGTACGTCCACACCAACGGCGAGTGGTCCTCGCACAAGGAGCACTGGAAGGGGAAATTAGAGCAGGGCGTATCTGCATCCCTCGAGACGGATGCACGGGCCACATTGAAATTAAAGGGATTACCGCAGGTGGAGCGCGACCATTCCACCTGCCGTTGGGCACTTGTGCCGCGCCAAGACTTGAAGAATAGGCTGCATAGTGGAAATGGTCGGAGACAAGCTCCACAGGGCTGCTGCAAATGCGAACTGAATGCCGGATCGAACAGAACATGGCCGGTCATGTGTTCGAGGACACGCTGCCTATTGATCTCGAGTTGGATGGAAGGAGAGCATTTTGACCAGACGGTAGGATCATTGTTCGATCCTAAGGGATTGGTACCATCGTGTTCGACAAGGAAACACGCAGAACCTGGGCCTGTAAGCCTGACCATTGTAAACAATTCAAAAGCGTACCTTGGTTGCGGTAGGGAAAAGTATCGGTTTTCTTGACTTTCGGGACATGCAAGAAATCCACTGGTCGCATTTGATCGAGGCTCCCTGAAACCCGACACAGCGACACACTTTGCAAATCCGACACACAGCAGAACATCCGACACATCCTGTTGATATCTTATACAACCCGACACATTCAGTCTCCGAATCTATTCGTACTTACTTCCAACTTAGAATCGCGATCCTCGTGGTGATGGGATCACATTCCCTCATGTGGTTCGTATGCGGTCTATTCACCCGCTCGAACATGCCCAAATTCGAATTAATAACCTCGAGATTGTTCAATTTCACAACAGTGGCCAGCGACGTAGACAGGATCAGATCAATGAGGCCAAATTTCTGTATTGAAAAAATTGTATTGAATCACTACGTGTTACAGGCGATGTACTGGCGCGTCTCTCTCCCTTGGGCTTGCGCGCGCCTCAAAAGGCAGCTGCCCCCACCCTAGCCAACTGAAGAGCGCCACAGCTGCAAGCCAAGTCTCGGCGTTTCCACTGCTGGCCTCCTTTAATGTGGACTCTAAACGGTGCTTTCAAGTGGTTGGCTACCCGTCGCTCCAGGACAACCCGTGCGTTTCCCTCTGTCGTGGAAGCCATTCCGCCGACATAGGTTGGCGCCACCCGCTGGAGAGGCGTCACTGGTGAACCAACCATCTTGAATATTGCGGGTACAGCGACCTGGCACGAAAAGATATAGACGTACCTGCGGTCTCCCAACCGACTAAAAACATTGTTTCAGCTTTCTTCAGCTTGGCTGGGCACCGGCGCGTTGCGGATAGTGGGAGAGACGAAGAGGATGTGTCACAGCGTGACACAAGGTTCAACCATTCCCAAACAGGCCGTGTCGGTTTTGCTGAAAAGCGTGTTGTGTTTACTGAAACCAGACAGAAATGTGTCGTCTTTTGTGAAATTTCATGACGTGTGTCGGATTTTATGCTGTGTGTCGGATTTGCAAGGTGTGTCGCGGTGTCGGCGTTGGTATATCCTCCATTTGATCGTGAATCGTCGCAGCCGCAGCAATAAGGCTTGGCGAGTCAAATAGATAGGTCGGTTTCGCAGCTTGTATGACGGACACCTCGGGATTCATGGAATGGATCAGGTTTCTGGGGACGTTCGTGCATGTTGCCTCGAAATTGAGGCACACATGAGCTGTTCTTCCAACGAACAGTCACATGTTGTTTTGTCGGACTTGTTTTCAGTTTACAGGAAAGCGCTCTGGGTCCGATATTCCCAATCTGAAGAGGCGGTCCGCTGCGAGTTCTTAACGCGAACAGATTAAGCTTACGACCAAAGAAAAATGTAGCGAATTGAGTGCAGGGCAGCTGTCCTGTCAGTCGTGCCAAATTCGGCCTCTTCTAGGGAATGTAAGGGGGTATTGGCTATCCATTAGTATTTTGGTTTTTCTTTTTTGAAACGGTGGTTTTCGAGATCGAGGCTTACAGCCCTTTGCGGAACTTAGGGCGCGGCCTTTTTTTTTTTTTCTTTTTTGTCCGTTTTCAGCAAAATTGTCAGTGTGAGCTCAAATCTCAGCCGATTCCCTTGAAAATATAACCGATAGATTTGCATGGCGATTCCGGACGGCATCTCGTCCCTGTATTTTTGATGGCATGATCTAAGTTACCATATATGGAAATTCCGGCGTTTTCATGCAGAACCGCTGTAGCGCTGGAGATATGGCCCTGGGCAACTTAGATTTTTGTTTTGAAACACTAAAGATCATTCTAGAGGGCATCTCGAAGCCAGAAATGGTTTCTAATCCCTCCAGTGAATCAAAAGGGTGATCAAATCCATCATATAATTGAAGCACATTGTTTATGCTATGGGGCGGTCTGCATGTGTAGAACATATCTAAGATTTAGGTCGATCTGAGACCTGTGTTCCGAGTTACAGCTGTCCTATGCAGAAACATGGTAAAATCAGCAAAAGCTTATTTTTTGATCCCACCAAAAATTGTAACGCGCTATCCCCTACGGATTTATAGTGCAAGTTGAACGCACCCACTCCAGAGAGATTCTGATCAAAATTGAGCTCGTAGCAAGTGTTCTGAGCAAAATATCGCAGAAACAGAAAAAAACGGTCCGTGCCTTATGTTCCGCAAATGGCTGTAAATTTTCTGTCAGTCTCTCAGAACACTCATTCTACATTGACGGTTTGAAGAATAAATCCGTACCCATTCCACTTCTGAAGGAAGACAAAGCTGAATACGCTTGTGGAGGGAAAATATTAACTTGCAAACCCATGCCTCAATCTCACGGGACCTTTGCACTGTGAATGGAACAGGTCTGAATATTTACATTTTATCCCGGCCGCCAAATGGATTCTCGGTCGCCAGGACACGCTTGAGTTTGCTTTTATATTCATGGCCCAGTTGTGATTCTAACATTCAACAAGCGGCTGGCGGATCGCTTCGCGGTCCGCCATCCTCTTTCCGAAAGTTCAAGGTAAAATTTGAAGCTATACTGTTACAGCCCTTTGCGGAACTTAGGGCGCGGCCCGATTTTTTTTTTTTGGTCAAATTTTCTCATTTTTGTTTTTGCGGGCTCAATATTGGGTTTATATCTCTACAAATTATATGGACAGAATCAGAATGCGAATCCGGAGGGCATCTCGTCGCCAGATTTTTATATCATGCCTAAAATGAATATAATCCCGGAATATGTGATTCCCACAGAATTCACTTGGCATGCGACGAGATATGTCTTGGTAAACTCGCAGTAGTGCTAGGATACACTGAGAATCATTTTTCGAGGGCACCTCGAAGTCAGAATTCGTTTATGACCCCCCCAGAGCATAAACAACGTAAGTCAATTATCTGATAGATTTAGTTATCCTGTTGAACTGCTGGAGGCACCAGAAAGGAATTTCGGCTTCGAGGTGCCCTCATAAATGCTCTTGTGGTGTCCCTGAGCCCAACAGCAGTACTCCATAACTTTCTCTCATTTCACAGCGAGAGATTTCTGTGGGAATCACTTATTCTGGGATTATATTCATTTTAGGCATGATATAAAAAATCCGGCGACGAGATTCCCTCCGGATTCGCGTTCTGATTCTGTACATATAGTTTGTAGAGATATAAACCCAATATTGAGCCCGCAAGAACAAAAATGAGAAATTTTGACCCAAAAAAAAAAAATTCGGGCTTCATTTCAATGGGCATTTACAGCTCTTTGCGGAACTTAGGGCGCGGCCTGTGTTTTTTTTTTTTTTTTTTGTCAAATTTCATCATTTTTGTTGTTGCGAGCTCAAATCTTAGCCGATTCCCTTGAAAATATATTCGATCGATTCGCATGGCGATTCCGGAGGGCATCTCGTCCCTGTATTTTTGATGGCATGATCTAAGTTGCCATATATGGAAATTCCGGTATTTTCGTGCAGAACCACTGTAGCGCTGGAGATACGGCCCTGGGCAACTTAGATTTTTGTTTTGAAACACTAAAGATCATTCTGGAGGGCGCCTCGAAGCCAGAATTCGTTCGTGAGCGCCCCATGGCATAAACAATGTGCTTCAATTATATGATGGACTTGATCACCCTTTTGATTCACTGGAGGGATTAGAAACCATTTCTGGCTTCGAGATGCCCTCGGGAATGGTCCTTAGTGTTTCAAATCAAAAATCTAAGCTTCCCAGGGCCATATCTCTTGCGGTACAGTGGTTCTGCATGAAAACACCGGAATTTCCATATATGGTGACTTAGATCATGCCATCAAAAATATAGGGACCAGATACCCTCCGGAATCGCCATGCAAATCGATCGATTATATTTTCAAGGGAGTCGGCTAAGATTTGAGCTCGCCACAACAAAATTGAGAAAATTTGACAAAAAAAAAAAAAAAAAAAAAAACAGGCCGCGCCCTAAGTTCCGCAAAGAGCTGTAATAGGGCATCAATCTTTGATACTTTGCAGTCAGCAAGTTGATTACAGTAACATTTTTTATTTTCTCAATCAGCCTTGAGCTTGTACAAATAAATTCGTAAGCCAGGCATTCTGTTCCATGTACTGCATATCCTCCTATATTTACAGTAACAGCAGATTCGACGCACCTCCAAAATATTCAGGTCGAGAAACACTAATGGCATGCATAACTATCTGCCGAGAATTCAATAACTGTGGCAGCGTGGCCAATAATTTCTGTAAAGGCTCATGTTTTCTTGTGCGTCCCATGTTAGTTGGTGGATCTCCTCACCAGCACACCATAGAAAAAAAAATTGTGCAGGCATGGATATGGGACAGACATTCTGCCATGTCACAGTTGTGATCTGCTGCAAGGGCCCGGGCTCACCTGGACAGACCACACAATCTCATTCCCTGTCACAAAATCTATTTTTCGTGTTCGATGTAGAGGTCTGGGCGCTGAATGATTTCATCGGACGATGGAATTGCGTACTCATACAGCTCTATAAGTTTTTATCTTTATTGGAAAGGAAGGTGAAACAATAAGCCCGCCATTAGCAAAACTACCAGATTTTCATCAGGGTGCACTGTCATTAGGAGGCCTAAAATGATGCCCCTTTAGTGATACAGTCGAAGCTGTCTTAACCCATAAGTAGCTGTCGTAACCCATAATCTGTTAAACCCCATAGGTTTTCAGTGTCCACCATGTTGGTTCCCAATTAAATCTCATAAATCTCTAGAACCCCATATCCCATATGGCTTTCAGGATAAAACCCATATAATTTGTACCTTTCTGGGGGCCATACATCAAATTCTGGGTCAGGAATGACCAAATTCACAGTCAAAATAGTAAAAATGCAACATGGAGGCTATTTGAACCACAACTGAAGCTGTTTCAGATGTCCGAGCTGCCCAAATGAGCTGGACTGTATACTCATAGTGCCGTAAAGTAACCGGAATTGAGGTTTTCTCTGAAAGCCTCGGTAGCTATTGGTCAAATTTTGTCTACACCTCGTATAAGAGGTGCAGTCAAGATATCTGACAGGAAAGACCATGAATCATGTCTCCCTGGCTGCAAAAAGGTTTCGGGAACATCACAAACATGGCATCTCCTAATGAACGCCTGAAGGTTGGATTCTCATTTTCAATGAGACAGGAAATAAGACTGACCCCGAATGGTTTATCCTCGAGCGGGACGGTCTCTGGGCTCGCTTACGGAGACATAAAGACTTTGGCCTCCCGTGATAAACGATTGTGCAACCGGGGCGGACATACAGACTGAATCCCGGTGAGGGTATATATAATGGCAGTTCCGGTTCAATTCCAACCATGGAAGACCTTCGTACTCTCGGCGAACTCATTTTCAAATCAATCCAGACCATAGAGTCCAGATTGCAACAAGAGCATCTCAAGTTTCCGGCCTTGAAGGAACCTTTCGATCCCGCGGGAAGAGCTGAATCAGTCCTTTTGGAGACCGAGATTTGCCTCGCCAGATCCTGCATTGTTGCGGCAGCTTTGCAGCTGATTGCGATGGTTAGATCGCCTGTTGAATCTATCATCGAGACTGGTCTTTTGGTACGTTTCTCCTCGTTCCCTGCGCCCGTCCAAAGGTTTACTCGCAAATAGTTTCATTTATCTTCCTGTATTCGGGCTACAGTTGAAAGCAACATGGTCGAGATTATAAGGGAGGCGGGTATCCAGGCATGATATCTTGACCTCAGTTGCTCTTTCAAGAAACTCACGGTGTTTGAAGGGTATACACGTAAACGATATTGCGCAAAAGAATCATACAGATCCCACCAAAGCTGGTGAGGTTTCCCGCTGATTGTTGCTCCGAGTTCCGAGGGTTACATCATTTACACAGCGAGAATTCTGCGGCTCCTCGCAAATAATCACATCTTCACAGAGATCCATCCGGACGTGTTTTCATTGAACCGTCTGTCTTCTTCCGTCCTCGATTCAGGACATTCAATGGCCTAATTGCAGAAAGAGTAGTTGCCTCTTGGCCCTGTTATTCTCTATAAATCTGACAAATACTAGTCCAGAGTGCAGATACAGCGGTACTGGCATATCTGCGCTAGTCCTAATGGGGTACGCTCCCGCATATATCAATTTGCACCAAATCTGATTGCTTACGTAAAAAGAACCGATGAGGGTTTCAAGGGCTCGGCATATCTCACTGAAGCATTTATAAATCCCACCCTATGAAAGCGAATGACTCGCCTTGCAACCTGTCTGCGAAGACAGACAAATTTCTCTTCGACTGGTATGACTTGCCCGAAAACGCGATGCAAAAAACAAGATTTTCGTTTGCCATGGCTTGTAGCACAAACTTGGAGCCCCCGGGAGCTGTTCTATCGGGTGTGTCTTGGATCCGTTGTAATGACCATCTTGAAACTGGAATTGTTGGCAGGATTCAAGTGGGAGACCCTTCCCCAAGATGCTCTGATCGTCGATGTCGGAGGGGGGGGTCGGATCTACCGCCCTTCAAATTGCGAAAGCCACTCCCCATGTCAAAATAGTAGTGCAGGACAGAGCGTCGGTAATCAAAGACGCAACGATTGTGAGTCATAAGATCAACGTGTATGGGCGAATCGAAATCTTCATTACAATATAGTACTGGGAAAGATCAGGTCCTGATCTTCTCATAGGCGGAAACGTGAAACTTGAAGGTGATTGTCATCCAGCACATGAATCATAGAATCTTACCAGTCCTCAGTCCATGACTTCTTTAAACCTCAGCCGGGTAGAAACGTTGCAGGGTACAACTCGGGACACGCCACTGCCGTCTGTGCCGTCCTCATCATACTGCTCAGCCTTGGCTTAGCACACCCGCATTGTATCTTCACCACTACCTGGTACATTACGCTGTATAGACACTTAAAATCTATCCCCGCGCCACTACGAGGGACAGTCTGACCAGATTTACCATCTAACTCCCCATCCGCACCTCGGTTGCACCTCAATTTGTTGTGAACGTTGCACGACACGGCTGCTGCGGCTCGAAAAACATTGACAACTCTTACTAACTCTGAGGTGAATGATTGAATCGAGAAAGGAAAACGGACATCGTTGCACTCTACAATTTCCTAGTCTGAAGGCCCTACGAGAATAACGCATTAAAATGGTATATCATTGAATATGGTAGCGTAGGCTTCATCACGTAGAGCCGCAATCCGAACCACATAAATTGTTTCAATCAACGAGTAATTGCTGAAAAATTCTAAACAAAATGCATTTAGAGTCTGGTACAAACCTCTAGCCTCTAATTGAACCCTAACCAACTAAACCTTAAACCACTAACCTCGAACCCTAAACAACTAACTCGAACCTAACCGGCCGAGCCAGGCACCCCGCTGATTCTGTGAAGCTTTGTCCTAGGAAAGTGATGAACTTTTGCAAAAAATCCTTGAACTCACAAACTTTCACAGATTGCCATCAAAGAGACGAACTTTCCCGCATTAAAGCGAACTGATGAAGTGACGAAGGTGGCGCGGACTCTGAAAGGTTTGAGGGCGGGTTGCGATTTTTCATACAGAGGTTTTCTAGGAGTAATTTCCCCCCCGGTCTTGGAGTTGGCGCAAATAAGGAACTGAGTTCGCATTGTGAAATGAAGACTTCATCCGATGAGGAAGAGGAAGCCACAGTGCTTTAAACCAAGCCCTAAATATGTAGATAACTTTTCTAGGCAGTACAATTATGGGGCCGCTTGCTGCAGCAGCGTGGGGAACCCCGCCATTCCGAGAGTGATGGCAAATCGGTCGGGAGACCGATTAAAAAGCTGCCACACGGCAAAATCGTCAGCAATCTGAGGCAAAAGGAACTCAAAAAGGAGCCACAAAAGGGCTGCTGTGAACAGCTAAGCACGTATATTTGAGTGAAACGAGCCTCTTTGTTTCATCGGCAACTCTCAACACAGCTAGAGTAACACCTGCTCACTCAGTTTCCCCGCCGTATAAGCAGAAATGCGTTCAGCGAGTGCCTGGGATACATAGTTACCAGGGGCAGTAACTCGCAATCATCCTCCCGTCATTGATCAGAGTACGCCAGCGACTCGAGGATCCACAAGAAATGCCCAATCCGACATCAAGTAACCAGTCTGATTACGCGCCGTTCTTGGAAGAAGACGTTGCCAACGAACGCCGTATTACGTTGGAAATGTTCTTACAGAAGATCCTGCATGTTTCTCCCGAGGGGAAGGAGCGGATGCAGAACTTCGCTGCAACTAAGGGCTTCCAGACTAAATTGGATGCTTACAAGCAGGAAGTCGGGCGCGAGACAGACCTTTACGAACCCTTTGTCGAGCTCGCCAGGATTTGGCCAAAACACCCCTGTTGAGCCTAAAATATTCCAACGTTTCCGGCCACATCAGACAGCCATTGATCCCGACAACTGAGTTTTCCAATCTGTTTGCCTTGAGAGTGCTAGCATATAGAAATTCAGTTGCAAATGTAGTTTCTAGCATCCCCGATTACGGATATGTCGGTCAAGTCACAAAAATGCCTGCTTTCAGAACTACAATCAGTCATATTGAAGTGTTGCGCTTCTACACTACGTTATTTGGCGAAAACGGGCCAACCCGATCTTTGCCCCCAAACTCGTGCAAAGCAACCAATTCTACACGGTTTTACAGCTCTTTGCATAATTGATGATGACAGTAGACAGACAAAAACAAATAAAAACACAGTTTTTGATGTGCAGCCGTTGCGCCGCAATTTGCGTTCCTTTGAACGGATTTGAGTGATTCTTGATGCAGCAGGCAGGATTTAAACTCACTCAAGACTGCCTGTATGAGTTTATATCAGCAAAAACCATTCTTTGTAGCCTGTATTCTTATGAAACTCTTGGAAAACACTAGCTATTCAATGTTTGACGCGTTCTTGCGCCAACCTAATCTCTCACAGACAGACGCTCTATATGAACGCTCATACTTCGCTATATAGAGTCCGTTGTTTACCGTGGGGGCATGTTCGTAGCGCTTTGTTATTATGTAATGTTAAGCCGTCGCTGGTTCGACCACGACCGTGAGCACCTTTTTGCATTTTTTATTTTTGTTTTCCTTGAACCTCTCAGCAGAAGAAAATTATGTTTCAGAGATGTTAGAACGGCCATGGGTATTTGGGGACTTTTTATAGAGGTTTCAGGCCAATTTTGAATAAGGTCAAGAAATGGCAGACAAAGTCACTGTCTTCAAAATCGTCGGTTGACACAATTATTTCACCATTCTGAGGAGACGGAAAGTAAATATCCAACATAAAGGACCCGGAAACGGCCGTAGTTCGGCACTAAGACGGCAGCGAATGGCGTCATAAGCACAGCCAAAGATCGTGCTCGTCTCTTCGCTTCCTTGTCTACGCTTTACGCTTTGCTTTTCTCTGCGCTATTCCACCATCCTCCTATTTCTATCCACTTGTGAATCTCACCATGCCAGGACACTTTATTGGGTATTGCCATCGCGGTACATTCAGCGGGATACGCATCCACTGATATCCCCTACTCTGTTTACAGAGGAGGGTTCTGTGGTGCTGGAATGCATACTATCGATGGCCCCTCTTTGTAAAAATGTATAGCTTTGGAAAATTTTGATCTGGTGGCTTCAATACAAGCTCAGTGATCTTGAGAAAAAGGTCAGGTATAACTTATGTATATATCCTGAAAGGTGGCTACCAATTTTATAGAGCGCATGGGGCGGATTTGGATCCAGAGGAAAATCAAAGGTGAGATTTGGGTCAATTTTGATCGGGCTGCCGGGCGTGATCGCCCCGCCAAATATTTTTGCACAGGTATATAAAACGTCGTTAAAAAAGACCTCTCACCGGCATCTTCAAATTTAAAGCTCTCTTCATAGACCCCGATAGAATCTGGAAATATTCAGACTCATTGCTGAACCTTTAGGTTTTTGCTGAACCTTTAGGTTTGGCTACCCAGGGGAACATCTGTTTCGGCCAACACAGCATTTCGTCATACATATTGGTCATCGCAGAGAAAGAAATTGCCAGGCAAATGGGCAAGGGAATAATATCATACAAAAAACTTGAGGGTATTTCAGAAGTCGTCTTACAGATCTATTTCCTTAATCCGCGGCCATTCTGTTGCGAGTGGATAAAGTGACTCTGCTAAGTTCCATTTTGGTCATTACTCATTTCCGCTTCGTGGTCGGGCCAGTATCCGCCACCGTGGGACTTTCCAATGCAGAGATCATTGATATATCAATTTGCCAGGCCCCCTCGCATCTTTGCTTTCTCCCCCATGCCGTCCTTTGCTACCTTCTGCGATACACCCGTATTCACTCGATTCGACGGTCGTGCTGCAAGCTCTTGTGTTTCCCTGGATTGGGTGATCAATTCGGGGATTCCCACACGCGGCTCCCAGCTCTCCGGGCCGCTCACGCTTCCTTGCAACGCAGGTGTCATCTCTATCTTCCTGCGCGATGTCCCCGTGACTGCTTCTTTGCCCTGCGACTTGGTCCTCGGCTTGGACTGGGTCCAACTGGTGCGCAAATCGGCACAGCAGGTGGTCGTGCATCTAAGCAGTGGCGCACTGGATCTTCGAACACTTGGCTCATCATCCATAGGTGTGTCGTCTCGTCTGTGATCACACTCATACTTACTTGTAGTCTCCCCGTCTCTTACGCCGGTGTTCCCAGCGAACCCCGGTGTACGTTTCTCGGCCTTATCAGTGTCCACGGGTGGACCTGGTGCAGTACCTTGCCCCTCACTGATGCCAAGTACGCGAGGCATCGGTGTCGTAGCCCCCGGGATACCTCGTACGCGAGAAACCCCAACGTCTTGTACGCGAGATGGAATGTCCGGGCAGGACGTTCAAACTGCTGGTTTACCAGCAGCGGCTCGTACGCGGGGCAAAATGTTGAATATGAATATTTTAAATGAACGCGATCCTTTTGTTCGTCTCTCTTTGGAAGATAAAATTGCTGTTGTCCACTTTCTCATCGTTGATCACCGAATTGATGTTCTTGCTTTGAGGAGCATGACTGCTCGCCATAAACATGTGTCTTCAAGACTGTCTGGTGAAAAGAGGAAGAGTGCTGATGCTTTACGCTCGGAGTTCCTCGCTCATCAATGTACAGAAGCTTGTCTCGTATTGAAGTCCGAAGCTCTGCTAGCTGGATTAAGTCCGCCTTTGCTGACACCTGTCGAAATCCAACTGTGCCTGCTTCTTCTTGGTACTCGAAAACGAAATGCTCCGTTTCACAGTGCAGCGGGGAGACAAAGATAGCAGTGTATACAAATACATGATGGGTTGGTCATGCATGGCTGAGGCCGTCGCTCCCGCAACAGGCCAAGATTGCCATGTTTACCACTTAAGAGGCAAGAGGGGACGGGAGCGACAGCGCCAGCTTACTGGCCTCGGTGCTAGGGCGGCGTGGTCGCTGCCGTTAAAAGAAGCGAGCGATCGGAGGGGCAAGCTTGAAGGTAGCGTCGGTTCAATTTTGAGACTCGGTGACTCACTCACACCATAGTATATACATCGGTACCCTGCGTGCCTGGCATGGCCGAAAACATGGCAACGGAGCTTGGAATCTCCAACGGCAGCCCGGAGATGCTCATATATCCGAGGAGATCGAAGACTGCTGTTATGCCATACAGTACCAGCGAGTTAAACTCAAGACCGCTACCAACCCGATCCATTTCTGCCTCCCAAAAGGCTTACAGTTCGGCCCGCTCCTAGCTCCGTCTCATCCTCGTTAGACGTGTGCTGCATCGATCCGGCCAACTCCCTGACCATTCAGAGTGTATATGCTATGCTCCCTTGGGTAATATCGCTGCGGGTCTCTGTATTCTCCGCCCGCTCGGGCATCTCCCAAGAACTGCGGGACGAACCTCAGCGCACCGAGCTCAAATGCACAAAAAGCAAAGGGATACCTCGGCGAACAGTTGGCATGGTTCTACGGCGTGATTCTAATACTGTAGAAGGACGCATCGAGATGCTGACGGAGAGATAGCGACCATGAATGGGTTGCTTTCAACGGGTCCATGGCCAATCAACAGGTATGGTATTCGTCTTAATTTACCCATTGCCCTGTTGACCGCTGTGTTAGTGCATTCTCAATTACCTGGCACCGTCAGCTCGATAATTGTTATCCTCAACTCGATGTTCGATGAGGCGCGCCCGCGCCGCACATAACTTCTCGCCATCCCAACATGCTATCGTTCTCTATTCGCCAGCCACTCATACCTTCCCCATTAATCATCCCCGAGCTGTAACATCATTTTCTCTCTTTGCAGAAGATATTGGTTCCTGCCCTGTACCGTCCTTGTGACGATTTGAACCGACTCTTCCTCTTGTACTTATCTTCAAGTTCTATGTAGTCACACCATATAATTGATCTCTCCCCATCTGAATTTTGAATCCATGGGACAGGAGCAGAAAGTAAAAGAGTTTCAGTTTGCTCACACACCTAAAGGTTCAGCGCCCGCCTCGAAGAGGCCCAATCCAAGTCATTAACTATATCTATGGCTTGTGACAGGTCAAACTTTTAGAGCGATTCGAGACCCAATGCTCGAGCAGCACCCCCCATCAAAAATCTTTTGCAAAGGAGGGCCATCGATAGTAACCGATGCCCATCAAATTCCCACGGATGTGACATAATTTATGACATACCTATGACATAATTAATGTACTCTTTACCCCACCCTGTGTACTTTTTTTCTCTACTACTGCCACCATAGCTCTATCCTCTACTCTGTTTAGAGAAGGGTTCTGTGGGGCTGAAACCTGATTCTACCCACCAAAGTGAAGTTCAATCAATCTGGTCACATGATATGATGCAATTCTCCACCGCTCCACTTATATCATTTCTTGACACTTGTTAGTTCCCAAGGCTGTCGTGCTTGTTCTCATGTGGGCAGAACTAAAGGCTCTGATTGATCCATCTGAGCTCCTCAAGAAAATTTAAGGTCAGTTAAGATACAACCAAGAATGGTAACGGCCTTCCAAGAACATGAATATAAAGCAGGGTGCATGAAAGTATATTTTGTTTTTATTTTTACGGTAACTTCCCAAGGCTGTTCTGCTTGTACTCATGCACAGAAAGAAAGGGCTGGGTCTATCTGAGCTCCTCAAAAACATTGAAGGTCAGTCATAGCAGATGCAGCCGGGAACGGTAAGGGTCTTTCAAGGATATGAATATCGAGCAGGGTGCATAAAGGATTTTCTTTTTTACAATGACTTCCCAAGGATGTCCTGCTTATTCTCACACACACAGAAGCAAAGGCTCCCATCCATCTGAGGTCCTTAGAAAAATTGCAGGTCAGTCATAGCAGATACGTCCGAGAACAGTAAGGGTCTTTCGAGGATACAAATATCAAGCAGGGTGCATAGAAGTTTTTTTTTTTTTATTGGCCACATCCACGTCAGCAAATCAACGATTTGATTGCGTAATGTTGGCATTTTTTGGTGTTGTCGCGTTGTTGACAACACGGCAACAACACGGTACTACAATGTTTTTCGCATTCCAATGTCAGGCAGTGCAATATTCTACAAGACAAATGTTAATAATTGACTCCAAAGCATCCAAATGAGTCTGGAAATTGGGACAAACCAGTAACCAAGAACGCAATTGTGTTGTGCCGTGAATTGGCAGGAGGGAGGACAAGATGTTGTGGAGAGCCCGTGTCGTCAAAATACTGATCTGTGTTGTAGACGAAACGCATTGTGATGTTGTGACACATTTTTTGATGTTGTACAACGCAACAATTAAAATGTCAAAACTCTGATGCACTTTCCAAGCAAGAGGCGGACGATCTCTGGATCTTGGCGGACGTTCCCACGACCACCCACCCCCCCAGAAAAGGAAAGTATTTGGCACGGGCAAACAGCGGCAATCACGGCACGTCCTCACCAACCTCGCCGTCCTGTAGTATCGTGTAGTCTGCACCCCATTGCTGAAATAAGCTCGTGTTCTACAAAGCCTGAGGACTCATTGGGATTGACTTTGATCTTCATCCATGTTTTCTTATTCACTCACTTTGCAAGTCCCAACAAGCAAATGAGCTACTGGCCACGGCGGCCCATCATAATAAATGTCATGGATGGTCCCCACAAGAGTTGTGCTCATAAACTCTAACAATTTCAATGTGTACCTTTTCAAGAAATAATAGCAAGGGTTGGTATTGCGGGCACTCTCCTAGTTGAAGGAATGTTGAAGCCGAGAGGTGCCGCTGTTGAACCGAACAAGTGCCGCCGCCACATCAGACACCTCGCGTGGCTTTAAAAGATCCAGATCTTGGTCACCTCTTGTTTCCAAGGCTGTCCCGCTTGTTCTGATGCAGACAACCTTAAAGCCCCCGATTCATTTAAGCTCCACCAAAAAACTGAGGGGCAGTTATAGCAGATATGGCCGAGATTGGTAAGGGTCGTTGGAAGACATGATTCACATGAATATCAAGCAGGGTGCATAGAAGTCTTTTTTTGTTAAAAGGATTCTTTCACAGGTCAAGTATAGCAAATACACATGAAAATAAGAGAATAATAGTCAGAGTAAATATGGATCCGGATACAGTTCGGAATAACGTTTAAATTCTTAAGAAGATAACAAATAATTATTTAGAAGTGACAGCATGAACAAGTAACATGATATAAATACTGTGAAGAACTTCTCAAAAAATTAAGAGTAGGGGACCGGCGCCTGCGCCGCTATAGATTACTTAACGTTGTTACGGCGCTCAATCCCCAGGAGGCCTCCGTTCTCGCCACAGCGATGGATATATATATACAAATCACCGCCCCTCCGAAACCAAATGAATCGCCTTGATTCAGGATGACTATCAAAGAACTCCACTCCCTCCGAGACGATATATATTCCACCTCAATGACCCAAGAAGTCCCAATATTATTTACTCAAATACAGTCCCAAACCCAGAAGCGCAACATAACGCAGAAGCGCAACACTAGCCAGAATTTTATGGGAGTACAGTAGACCATCGTATCTTACCGTCCACAACAGGATTTGGCCAAAACACCCCTGTGGACGCCCCCTGGTGATTTGAATGAATTAATCCAGTACTTGAACCCGACAACGACGAGCTGGCATCGCTGGAGTTCCTGGGCGAATGGGTGTGTATAGAGCGATTTTAGGCGCAGGGACGTCGCGCGAGTTAGATTTCAGGGGAATCTGCTTTGCTTGGTTTTTTTCGCTTGGCCATATGGTACGAGAACACACGGCTATATTCACGTCAGGAAGGCATATTGTGGGAGACACAAGGATAGACAGACAGCGACCGGGGCGTCAGAAGAACAAATTGATTTCCTAATCCAGACAAGATCGGCTCGGGTAGCTCTCGAAAGTCAGGCGCGTCTCAGCAAGACTAGTGCTGGGGAGGTTCGGTTCGGTTCAGATTCGGAGCCTCTTGCTCTGAACGCCGAACTTGAACCTGGTGTTCAGTTCAGGCCTCCGCCGAACCTTGAACCTGAATGTGCGTTCAGGATCGGTTCAGGTTCAAACGCGGTTCGAACCTAGAAACATTTGACCACCGAAAGTAAGTGTTTTCTGCACCAAAAACGTTCTGTGAGCATACGCGCTCACTGTATTGTCCTCAGCAATATTACAGGTGGCCTTCGAGTACGATTTTTGTGCCTTAAACATGTTTTAGTTCAACCATAGGTCGTGACAGAAAATGGTGTGCCACGACTTGAAGACCAGAACTTACGATACAAGCTCAGATTCCGGTTGTTCAAAGGTGGACAACCGTATTTCCCGACTCTCACTGTTAAAAGAATAGAGGTTTGCACCCAAAGATAACTCAAAATCACTGCTGAAGTAACGGAAATCACACTTCAGGTTCAATTTTAGGTTCAGCGTTCGAACGCTTTCGCAGTTTGCCGAACGCTGAACCGAACTGGCGGTTCAGGTTTAGCATTTTCCTGAACCTGAACGCTGAACGCACGTCCGGTTCAGGTTCGGTTCAGGTTCGGACCGATTTCCGAACCGAACCTTCCCACCACTAAGCAAGACATGGAGCTCAATGACGTCGAGGGCAAAGAAGGTCAATTTGCTCAAATGCGGCACCAAGCAGTCGACGTCATCGCGCTTATTCGGGACCCCGACGAAGAAGGGCAAGGGCAAGGTTCATGCCCAATGAAAACCCCGGCTCGGCTAGCATCGCCAGGGATCGGCTGGCCAGGCCAGAATAGCGTGAGGCCCCGATCTGGAGTGCAATTAGCCTAGTCAAATGATGCCATAGACTTGACTTCGTCAAAAATATCTTCTAAGTCGCGACGCGCGCGACGTGCGATCGCGCGCGTCAACTTTGCTTTCCGCCTAACTTAAGTTTTGCCTGCACTATGTCGAAGAAGGCTCGAGCAAAGTTGCTTTGGCAATGCTCCAAAAAGTGTGGGCTCAACATTCCTCTCCTCAAAACTAACTCTTCAAGTCTCGCCCAGGCCCCATACCAGTGCCTTAAAGTCCTATAAATATTAACTTGTGCTCTGGGCGTAGGGTCAGTAATGTACCAGTCGCTACATACGTTGCCTGCACTGCGCACTGCGCCACATATGTACTGTAGTTCAGTTTTCCTTCATTCTGATTATCAATATGGAATCTGGATGTCCTATAGATGCAGGGCATGTCTGAACCAGCACTCCAGGGTGCATATATGACTTGAGAGCCGCTGCAACCGCTATTGGCTGTTTCTCCGGCGGCAATCATGCCAGTCATGGCGAGGTGTGGCATGGAGTCTAGATCAGTGATGCGGGGCCCAGAGGTGTTCTGCCGAGGGCGGATAAGACAGCCGCGATGTTCCGTACAGATAAAAACAGCATCAAACTCATACAGCCCTGCTACCCCACGCTGATTTGCTGATTTGCGCTCCCGCAGGCGCGTAGCTACCCAGATGCAAGGTACTCACTGTGTAATGGCGCTGGCAACGGTCTATCAAGCCAGAATGGAAGCGTAGCAGCAGGCCGGCGCAACGGGCGGGCAGAACAGGCAGGCCCAGCGGAAATAATAGCGGGACCGCAACGAATTAGATGATGGGATGGTCCATCCCGTTCGGGCCGGGCTTGGCGACCAGGCTACAATTTAAGTGCGGTGGCGGGCGGCGTGGGAGGAATTATAGATGAAGAGGATTACTGTGGGATAACCCCCCACGAAGTAACCCCATCCCGCCGCCAATTAACATCAAAGGAGGTGTCAAATAATCCGCCCCTCCCCCCAATCGAGCCCCAAATGGACAGCTGAAACGGCTGCACCCAAGCCATCTAGGATGGCTAGTGTCGTGGCCGTAGGCTCTAATTCCCATGGCTAGGTCCGTGTGTCATTAGTCTAAATGTTAGGGTTACGGCTCGCTTGCAGGAGACGGGGGCGGGGAGTGGGGAAACCTGCGAAAAACAGATTGCATGTGGGCTACTGTCGAGGGCATGATGAATACAGCGCACGCACTGAATCCAGGACATCTCCGTTGCAGATGGCTGGGCCCACCACGCACTTTGTCTGTCGGTTTGGGGTGCGAGCGACACAGCGGAGGAGATGAAGAGATAGGCGTCTCGCCTTGCGGTGGAGACGTCCAGCGGGGCGTGGGCGACACAGAAATTTCGGAGTGTGCCGAGGGGGTTACCGCTGGGATATGTTAGAGAGCGGCACTACGGAGAGAAAGGTAGCAGAAAGAACGAGGAACAGAGCCAAATTTTCAGTCAAAAAAAGAAAGAAAAAAAAAGAAATTCCTACCATACTGCACACCCCACTCCGCTTATGGCACACCCGCAATTCGCCTTCCCCGCGTCTCCATTTCTCAGACCCAGGAACTCCGCCACCGCAGGTGAGAAGTAGCGTGTCTCCAGGTGCAACACCGTCGCCGCCATGCCCTCAGTCCCACCATACCAACACTGCTCCTTTTCGTGCCATGTCAGGCGCACGAGGCTGTGCACCCGCGCGCCGCATCCGTTCGAGCGTCTCGTCACTGGTGCCTTTGTCGAACTGCCCAAGGATGGGTTTGGCTCCTCAGGGAGAATCTGCACGCTCCATGACCGACGCTCGTAGTCGACCTCGCAGATGTCGCTTGGGGTGATAGGAATTTCTGCGCCACAGAAGATGGCAATCGGGTCGATATTGTGGAGGCGGAGGACGGCGGCGGGAAGCCGATGCGGGCTGGGGCGTTCGACCACGGCCACGGGAGCATCGGGGTACAGATGGGTCTGCATTGAATCCACAGTGACAGCGTGACTCCATGATTGTTACGGGTGACCGGAGCCTAATGTTTATTTCTCGCCTCTTGGAGCTCCTGTCAACGGATCTATGTAGCTCCGAAATATGAGCCAACACACTCGTTCAATCCACGTATCCTCCTCGCGGTAAGGGCTATGGTATAGGCACACAATATTTTAAATTGAAAACGCAGTCGCACTTCTCCGGATCCCGGCGGATATACATGACGAGCACATCTTTCGCGATTCTTGCACTGTTTGTTGTCTATCCTGAAACGTCCGACCACTCTCAACTTATTCCCTCCGCACTCTACCACGCCATCCATCACAACGAAACGTCGATGCCGATGCCCTTCCTCAATTTTGTACCCGTTTCTCACTGCAAATCTCGCGAACCTCAAAAAACATTATTCAGGCCCCCGTCGTCGATTCGGACTCTCTTGTATCGCTGGATTGTCGATAGGTATACTCGCAATTCCATTCCGCTCGGGTATCAAAGGCTGACACCCGCTTTGGCCTTGCTTTGCTTTTAGATCGGAGGACATCCGGTGCCGCTGCAATGCTCGTAATAATCCTCGCTCTTTTTCAGTTGCGTTGCATTTTGTAATTCATCAATCTCAGACACTCAGAAATCTAAATTCTTCTCCGCCCCAAACCCAAACCCGCCGTTGCTTTTAATTTTTGCGTATCACCGTCTACTGGAAGACCTACCGCAAAAAAGCTTGCAAAGGGAAGATATACAACAACTTTCTGTGACTGGTGGACACCAGGAATTTACACCTGGGGGGGGAGAACTCCGACCGGGCCCCACAGGGTTTAACCGGAGGTCCCTCCATTCCAACGGCCGGCCCGTCTACAGTTCCAGCGCAGTCTCAAAACCATTTTCTGAGGCTCGTGCGCCGGCTATGGATAGCCCTGGTCAGTCCGGTCATTTTGAGCTATTCAGGTCCTGCTCGGACGCAATATTGACCTCCCCAGCGGCCAATCGGTGCATTACATTTGGAAACACGTGACCTTAGGGCATTCCTTCACATTTTGAAAGGCGTGACCTAGGTTCGGATCAAGCTGCCTTCTCAGCACACGTGACATTCACGTGTTTCGCAGGTAATTTTGAGAAGGGCTTGTGCCAAGATGACGAAAAAGGGCAATGTGTTCTGAACGCTCTCCCGCTTCAGAAGGTGCCCCGATTCCTTAGGTCTAAGTTGATAATCTGTAGATATGAGGTACGAAAATAATATGGCCTACTCAGAATATGGAAAGCATCCCATATTGACCCAGGATACCGACCGAAACATGGCCTTCTCCACAATTATGATGAAGTGAAATTTCCTCTGTCTAACCATATTCTGGCTCTAAATAAAAAATCCGAGTAGGCAGTTAAATTTGATTTCCATGGTAGATGCTGGAACCACTTTTTTGCATAGGCACCGGTGGTACAACACGGCCTGTAGGCCAAAAGGTAGAATCAGATGTTGGGCTTAGTCAGCAAAAAGCTGAGATTATGTTAGAGTTTTCTACATTTTGAAGCTTTGAGCATTTACTATGACCAAATAAAATCTCAGGCATGCCCTTCCCTTGACTGGATGATTTAGTTTCCCCCATATGAGGAGATTAGCCTTTGCTGAAGTTGGCATCACAACTGTGACACGATGTGACTCCCCGTCCTAAAAGAACAAAATTAATTTTCCTGCATGAGCAAAGCAGTTCTGCGCATAAAAATTGCTGGAAGACCTTCTGTAAACTGTGTTTCAGATCCATCGAGCCCATAAAACTAGCATAATTCTCAAATAATGAGAGTGGTCGGGTATAAATTTGGAAATGCATTATGGCGTCGAAAGATCGAGTGGGGCGCAAGAACCCCAAACTATATTTCAAGACAGAGGAGATAGCTATCAGTAGAAGCATCCAATGAATATATTATCAACTGAAATCATGGTAATCGGAGCTGAAATGACTGAGATGAAGTGTTTTGAACACATAGTCCTTTTTTGGCAGTTTGTACCAAGCCTCTCTCCGAGAATCACCGGCTTGCCGGTGCGGAGACAGGCTTGCTCCGAACCTAGGCGTGACCTTGTTCCATTCGTTCACATTGTGAAAGGCGTGACCTTAGGGCATTGCTTTACATTTTGAAACGCATGATCACCGCAATTCTTTCCATTTTCGAACACTTTCAATTCCTGCGCAGTCCGAGCGCCATTTGCTGAGGCGCGTGCGCTGGCCGGATTTAGCAGTGCTAAGCAGCTTGAAAGTGTTGACGTGAACGCAAGAAAGCTCAAATCCGTCAAGGGGCGCCCTCTGCCGAATGTACACCCCCCACTGTATTCTTGGCCATGCCTTCCTTGCATTCATCGCAATTTGAGCTGCGGTCACGGCTCTGGGCGTCAACTATCTGGATGTTGAGCGTCCTACATCGCGCTCTCACTGGCCGCCATGGCCGGTGCCTCAGACCTTGGGAGAGGCCACATTCGAACCCCCCGCATCCGAGGAAGCCGACGAACCGGCGTCGGTAATCTGACGAAGAGTTGCTGGAGCTTAACGAGGGGCCACCAGCCGATGAGGATTCGGAACTCGATGTTTCGGGCGGAGCATCCGCCGGAGGAGTGGAGGAAGTCGCCGGAGTCTGACCCTCACTCAATGGTGAAGACGAGGCAGCTTGGCATGGGTGGTGCCGCTGTCCGGGGCTCTGTTATTAACGAAGCGCCGGGAACACTGTTGGAGCAGGTTTCTTCTCTTCTGTGGATGCAGCCGGGGTGCGACAGATCAAGCTGACTGTAATGGTGCCGACGGCATAGCCGCAGATAGCCGCCCCGTTTGGCTAGCCGGGGTGCCGCCAGTGCTCGCCACAGAAAACTCACACCTGCCAACACCGAGCCGCAGGCTAGCCAAAGCCAGCTGAAGGTACATTAGCCACAGCTGGCATGAGCTAAGTAAGGGGTGATGCTTGAGCGAACCTAGTCTAGTGTTTACCACGTGCCTGTGTATGCAGTGCGCCGTTATTTCGTAATCTTAGGTAACCATTTTCCGAGTCGCATCCCATTGCACAGCAAACGCATTTTTCAGTGAGACTTGAAGACTTATGAGGCTTTATTATCTATGGTTAACGTTCAGAATCTTGAAACAACCTCTTGAACCTATGGTACGAAGGTCGCGACTTTTGTATGCAATTAATTGCTTGACCCAGAAAAAACAAATGGTTAGAGTTGACCTCGAAATAGGCTTTTTAAAAAATTCAGAAAACACCCAGAGCCTCGGTGCAGCCTGGAAACCCGAATTCGAGGTACGGAAGGCTGCGGGACAAAAAATAACAATTGTAGCGCGCTCCGCAGCAGAGCCCACTAACTCCTAACCTATCCATGGAAATTGACAAGAGTGATACGGCTTCTGCACGCATTTTGATTTCATTCGAAGAAGTTTCCAACACATCTTACCTCTTGCCAAATTGTTATCGCAAATTCACTTGTGGGACTCCGAGATCAAGAGCGAACCAAGTATATTGCAAGTAGATTGCGGCCCAAAGGTCTATTCCGGCACATTTCTTCCAAACGCCATTTCATCGAAACATCAGTAAACAGAACCCCTGCCGACCCATAATCCTTCATCGTGTTTTCAAGTGCACCCCAACAAAAAATGCCGACGCATTCAAGGCCTTGAACGCGGCGCCAAAGGATGGGGCAGTTCCAGCTGCAGGCCTCGTTCCATTGTACTTACAGTGGAGACGGAATGACGGAAACCGCGGTCTTGAAGCTTGATACAACTCTCCACGGTCGGACTATACCAACCCGAGTGGGCACGGCGGCCAGTGACAAGTTCAGGATACATAACTACACTGGTAGAACAGGTAGCAATCCACATTGCTTCAAGCGAATCAGCATTAAGAAATTGAACCAAATTAGAAACAAAACGCACTGAGGGTGGTGCTAGCTGCAACGGCCGGGGTGATAATGCACGCGTCGATACTCTCTGACAACATGATTGGATGGCCCTAAAGAAATATTGTGAGACAGAACCGGGTAAAAAATGGCCGAACTCACTGGTAACCTTGATTCGTATTGCACAAATCCGTTGGTCACGAATTTGTATGGACGTGCGATTCCAGGCTGCTGCGAGGACAGCTCGAGGCGGATGTCAGCGAAGAAAACCTCCGAAGCATGCATACCCCGAAGGGGAATATAAATATTGAGATTGGACGGCATCCAATCTTCGTCCTCCCGCAATGGGGGGGTGAGCGCGCGTGAGATGGCAGAGCCCCCAGTGGCCGAGGCGGAAGCCTCTAGGACGTCGAAGAAAGTCTTGATATTTTCATGTCCAATGAAGGGTTCAACAACGGCAATGAGACGTCTTGACCATGGTACGGAAGAAGGCGGATGTGTGGCTGAGAGCTATCAAGCTCGACAATGTGCAGGCCTCTAAAAATGGTAGAGGACAAGCTCGGTGCACACCAAGAATGCTGAGAATAGTGAACCAAACTTGCCAGAAGATATACTCGAAAGGCTTTGGATAAGGTAGGGAAGAAGTCGCCTAGGAAAAAAGAGGACGGAAATGGTGGAAATGGTGGTATTGCAGATGGTGAACGATTGTCGCGGGATCCTCGCGGGGCAGCAGGGCTATCAGCGGGGAGGGAGGACCGTCAGCGGGGAGGGAGGGCCGTCAGCGGTGAGGACAAGGATGCGGATTCAGGCAGTTGCGAGGCAGGGAGTTGGGAGAGAGGTGGCGCCGGGTCGATAGGAATTTAGTTTGGGCTAAGCATTATTTTGTTTCGTGCGCTACAGGGAAAGGTCGAGGCGGCCTGAAACCCTCCCCGCATGAAACTCCGACAAAACTCGGTTAGTAGGCCAGACCAAGACAAGATCTATCGGGGCCTCAACCAGAAGAGTGGAGAGGGAAAAAAGGCTGTTAGTAGGCAATAGATCCATCGGGGTGCGTAACCAATTCCGGTGGAAGGAATAATATGCTGAATATGGAACGATAGAATGGTCTCGTCGGGTTGTCCTTCAAAAACACGAGCGTTGATCTCAAGGTGGAGGATGCATTTACCGACGATGGTGCGATAGAAATTAATTCAGATGAGGAGTATCAAGGGTAGATAGCGGAAATTTCTGGGCTGTGAAAGGCGTGGGAATTTTACCTCGAAGGCCTTGAATTTGCCCTCGAATTAGGGAGAGAGCTTCGGAGTCGTCGAGGGATGGTAAGTCAAGGTTATTGGCACTAGGATTAATCACAAAAGCGCTCGGGGGACCGCTCCCCCTTTGTTGATCGCAGAAATTCGTAAAAACCCTCTGTTTGCAAAAGGAAACAAATAATAAGATCAGCTACGATGGCACGCCGTGTAAGTACATCCATGAGCACTTTCCCTCCATGCATATTGACAGATGATATCTCAGCTCCGACCTTTGCGCCTTCGCCCGTCGACCACAAGACCCTCGTACGGTCTCACCTACACCCCCTCCAATATCAGCGCCGCCATCGGTGACACCGTTAGCTTGTGAGTCTCCTCCCATCTATGACAGCCGCCCAACAATTGCATCCATCCAAACAGCGAGTTCCACCCCAAAAATCACACCGTGACGCAGTCCAGCTTCCTGGACCCGTGCAAAGCCCTTGCGGCGACACCTACAACCGGCCAAGTCGGGTTCAAGTCAGGATTGTATGCTTATCTCCCGGTCATTGTGATGCGATATTAATTTTCCCAACCCGCTAGCCAACCGGTCCAAACGAACGCCACTGAGTTCCCCGTCCTCGCAATCACCATCAACGACGTGCGCTCCGCTTTCTGCTTCTCCTTTTGAGCGATCCCCTCACCTTTTCTAGACCGCACCAATCTTGGGCTATTGCGGGTAGCAGGGTCCGCCGGTTCATTGTGGGGCATGGTGCGTGCATTCTTCCTTCACCGCTTTCTTGTTTTCTTGTTTTCTTTTTTTCGTCTGCTGACTGACTGGCAGGTCTTCTCAATCAACGCCGTTGAGTCAGGCCCGAACAACGTTGCCGCGTTCCAGCAGCTTCCAGTGAGTACACCGGCGGTGCCCTCGCCGGAACGCCCGTGAGCAGCGCGGCGATGCTCATGCTCGGCGCAATTGGCGCCCTGTCCGCCCTAGACCGGATAGTAATCTCTGTGTGCTCCGTTGGCATCTTGTGGTTTTGATGTATGGATAACGACCCGTACAATATGTACTACATGTTTGTCTTCGGTAAAGTCGTTGTTCGTGAAAGTCACGAGTATAATACATCACCCTCACCTGTATTCCTTCGTCAACAGCCATGCATCACAGGGGCTGAATTCAGCACTTCCAAAAAAATGAACCGTTGAACGGTGCTCCAAGGCAGTGCACTGCATAGCCCCAAAACTTGAGAATCGGCGAAGAATTATTGGAGAAACAAGCCAAAGACGAGCGCGAGGGCCGTTCGGAGATAAGAAATGATGTTCACACGCCGGCATCTTGATCGAGAACCTCCCACAACTTTTGATCGCCGCCTCACTCTGCCTTGAAATTTGACATACGTCGCCATGGGTCATATTCCATCCTATGAGCTCCAAATCCGGGAAGTCTACATCACAGCACCTTATATTATGCAAGTGGCCCACTAACTAGTTTGGCCCACTAAGCAGTCGCTGATAATACTGTAACACTGATCCTGCTCTGCCATGCTCCACCCCGCGCACACGGACGCACGCAGGGAGCCGTGCGCAACGACCGACACTCTCGCAAATTCAAGCTGCGTGGCTTTCTCCAAGTGATGAATCTCGACGTTCCAAGCGTCCCAGTAGTTCGGCCGATCTTCGAAGATGACGAGCCCGTCACTGGCGCCGTCTTGGATGAGCTCGCGTCGGCCGGCAGATGCACAAGATTAGTCTAGTACCACGAGGACGTGCAGAGAATGATGCACCCGAGCTGCAATCCTGCAGGCTCGTAATCCGCCCATTGGAGATGATCAGCCATACGCTGGCGTTCCGCAGCACGGAATGGTCCGCACCGTTCGTGTACACTGTGACATCCCTCAATCCACACCAGAAGCGGCAGATAGGAAGTAAGAAGACTTACCCAACACCGGCGAGAAACCCCACGCCTCGGTCAGCAGCGGCGGCGCCCGCACCCCGGGCCTCGCCCCTCCCGCACAATGCACGAGCGCATCCCCGTCATCCAGTCCGCCGCCAGCTGTGCGACCTGCATCCTCAGCACGCTGTCGCCGGTGCGAAGCGGCACCTGCACGACTTCGCGCCGAGTGAAGAACGTCGTGTTGTACGCGACGAGCTGGTCGAACGCTGTGACCGAAGCGACACCCGGGACCCGAGTGTGGCCTGAGCGACGGGGCTGAACGAGAGCGAAGGTCCGCAGGCCAAGAAGGGTGCACAATGGGCAACCAAATCTAACCCAAGACATGGTGAATATTAGAAACAATATACGAGATGAAGCTTTGGTACGCACTGGGATAGAAAGGAAGGGATCCAGAAGACAATCTAGGTTGCCCATGAGGCAGTGGAATATAAAAAGAAGGGAAAGAACGTCAGCTAACTGTCAATCAGTACGCGGAGACTACCACATGAGTTGCTAGGCTCAATTGAAAGGGACGGAGTTAAGTTTTGTCATTGAGCACAGCGGAGATTCAAACGAATCAGGTGTATGTATGGTGGGAAGGACGATGGGGTAGGCAAGGAGGACGTTGACAGTGACGAGGATGGGGGGGGCGACGGTGTCGGTCTAAAATGAGCATATTACAATACTGAGTGGAAAGCGCCGGCGTGTACACTGTTGAACGGGTCCCAGGGGCGGCAGCAGCCAGGCAATGGCGGAAAGGGGGGAGCGGCAACGACGAGGAGGGCGCAGTCAAAAGAGGCGAGCGCGCAGGAGCGACATTTTCCAAAATCATACAACTTTGAATATTTTAGCATCGACGAGGCACTTGGCAATGGTAGGACTTTCCTTTTTATAATCACGCTGCATGTCAACATACATATGTCATCCGCTCCACAGTTTGACCAGTCTTTCTTAGGACTCATATCTATCCTGAATATCTTCTCGGTACGCGCTGCGGTGGAAATGAGTGAATTCTGCGCTGTATTTCCCATTGTTTAAAAAGAACCGGACGTAAATGCCGGGTCATGCGTTTGAAAATGTGAACCATTGTCTGCCTCCTGAACGCACCAATTTGAGCCCGAGGACCATCTGAGGACACAGAAAGTTTCGCCTTGAGAGCACACTGTGATATACGGAGCTGGTAAATTTCACCCCCAATTTCACAGGTTTATTGAGGGAAGTTCACATCTTAACTGGGTGAATTTCACGGTCAAAATAAGAATTTCGCGACGTAAATGGGCGAACATTTTCGCGTACAATATGACCCTTTTCACACCGCTGTTTCGCTCCATTATTGCGCCAATTTCGCGTGTTCAATCACGTTGTTTTGGTGTGTAATCCACTCAGAAGACACTTGGGTTTCCCACTGAAGTCCGGTGAAAATCATTCTGAAATTGAATGAAAATCAAGTCTTACATTCGAGCGACATGTACAGCAAATTAGAAAATGCACACTAAACCATTTGATTCAATTCAATTGATGCCCCAAACCCATTGGTCTTGGGGACAATCCTACTCAGAATTTAGCCAGCATTCCAGAAAACAAGTCGCCATCCAAATCTTGATGTGCATCGCCACCAAGCCATTGACCTTCCTCTACAGGCCGCCACGCAGACAGAGTACTTTAGGAACAGAAAAAAGCAGAAACTGCATTTCAGAAAATCTTGTACTGCCGGCAAAGATGAGACTCTGCTGGTTGGGAGGAAACCCCTCATTTGCCTTGACATTGCGAATGGTATCTGACGACTTGAGCTCGACGCTAATGTTATTCCCGCCAAGGTCTGCATGCCACCACGGAGATGAAGGACGAGACGGCGAACGAGGTGGTGTATGGGAACATCAATTTCCCCTTTGCCAATGGCTTGGTGGCGATGCACATCAATTCAATCAACAAATCACATTAATTGAATTGAAACAAGTGAATGGTTTGCAAGGCATAGCTCATGCAAAAATGCTCGGATTTGGATGGCGACTTGTTTTCTGGAATGCTGGCTAAATTCTGAGTAGGATTGCCCCCAAGACCAGTGGGTTTGGAGCTGTATTGAGCGAGCCATGCTCATGCCCAGTCCACATTTTGAAACTCATGACCTCAGGTTCTTTGGTTGCAATTCAGTCGCCAATACGGTGCTATGAAGGAATGAATGAGAAACAACCGGCTCATCCGAATTCGATTTGAATTCATTCGGTTGTTCCCTTCTGTGAGTCATTGCAATGTCCTTTCCGATCCTCTGCATCACCGGCATGATCAACTTCCTATCTCCCTATACGATGATGGCAACGTCGGCATAGTTCCTGTCTTTGGCCTAGCAAACCATTGACCTCCTCCTCTATACTGATTATGGCAACATTGGTTCAGTCCCTGTCCTTGGATTAGCATCCCAATGACATCCTCTTTACCGTCTCCTGTGTTGGGCCCACATACCTCAACCTCTTCCTCCGCCATTCCCACTGGAGTAGTATGGCTGATCCCACATTAGATCTTCCCATCCTCCCTCTCCGTTATCGCATGGTCATCTCTGGACCATTGCTATTCCGATACCGATACTGTTCCCCTCTGGAGTCGATCCTCCCATCCTTCTCCTCCATCATTGCATGGTCATCACCGGATCACTGCTTTCCTGACACTGTCTTTGGTTTCCTGACAGCTGTGCTTGGCCCCTCAGTTTGCATTGATCTACCAGAATCATCTTCCTTCCTTCGTGAGGCTGAAAAAAAAAATGTATACTGTACTATTTCGTTCAATTCATATGTGCCGGTATGAATTGAGCGAAATAGTACAGTACAGGTTGATCGGGTCTGACCGGATGATACCATCCAATTGGATGGCTCAGGTGGACAAGACGGTCCTCCGCTTCGCCCCGGTATACAAAAAGGAGGTGAATCAAAGCCTTGAATAACCTCAAAAAAGGTTCAAAAAACCCGTCGTGAAACACCCTATTACCACAGCCAAAACGAATACTGTAGTATTTTGTTCAAATCGACAGTCACACATCACACACCCCTGTGTCGATCCCGAAATTTGGTCCTGGTCACGCATCACGCAGGGGTTTATCGAACCTCCCGAGCGTCACATATGGCCCAAAAATGCCTGGAAAATGCAAAAAGAAAAGAGAAAATTTTCGCTCCGGATGTCGAAAATTTGGGGTATCACGCCAAATTTCGGCCGGTGTCGAAATGTCGAATTGGTCGAAAAGGTCACGCATCACGCCCGCTGTCGATTTGAACGAAATACTACAGTATTTAAAACATCCCTGCGGCTTTCCACCAATGTGAACCAAGGTCCTGCAGAAGGTTCGGCATAATATCTCATATCTTGAAATTCTGGGGTGTCTTGCACCGTCAACTTATGAGTAGCTACATGGATTTGATTGATTGGTCCCCGCAGTCGCGACACAAAACAACAACGAATAAGAACCCAGGATCAGCGAACGGCGGCAGAAAAGCAACAGTGGCCATTGGTCCTGAGTTCGTGAGAGTCCCAAAGGTGATCAGAAATGAAACAGGTATGGATCAGTGCGAGAAGTATATTGACGACAGCCCGCAGCAATGACTTGTCATTTTGATCCCAGCGAGTGAATGATTCTGAGCGAAACAGAGCAAGATTGGCGGCAGAATTATCTCTCTCTTCATAAAATTAAGCATGTCTGAAGCCTTTAAACTCTGCTTTGGGAAACTTTGGCCCGAGCTTTTGGATCTCTTCGACAGCATCGGGTCTTGATCGGGTCACCGGTGCAGCTGTGCTTGCAGATGCCCATCAGTGGCTGTGCTGGTCGGTTATGGTACGTAGATACCGGCGTGTCACGTACTGTAACGTTTCAACCAAGTGTTCGGTCACTGGTCACAAGGACCATCCAACCGAACACTTGGTGGAAGTGGTCATAGGTCACCGTGGTTTTGGGTCGATGTTTTTGAACTTTTCCATCCCAAATAGGCAATTTTTTGCTCCGGCGAAGCCGGATAACTTCCTTAAAAGGCAATTCGAACTGTTGGCAAACGAACAGTTGTGGTCACAGGTCACAACCTGCGAACACTTGGTCGAAACGTGTAGAGTTTCGATCAATTCGTAAATGCACGTGACTTTTAATTTTTCCGACAAATCTCCAAAATCTGCTAAAATCGAGAAAAAATTATTGCAAGGGTTTTCAGAAATTGGGTGTGATGCGTGACATACGAATTGATCGAAACTCTCCAGTAGTCAGTTCTCAAGAGATTCTTTCCACCACAGCTACGCGCCTCGTGAGCGTCTCCAACGTGATCAGAGTCGGATTTGAGTGCTACGTGCCTCTGTCTACCTAGCCCTTCCTGGTGTCTATTAGCCGCCGCCATCTACTAATTTCCCAAAACGTCAAGCCCTCAAAAAATTTTCGATCTCTCGTTTTCTTCGCCGCACTTCCTCTGGCTCTTTCAAAACACAAAATACACAAAAATACCTCGGTCCTCAGCCAACTCAGTCCGGGCCGGCGTCGACAGCCACCGCCCCCTCTACGCGGAAACACCCAATACCCTTTCACTCGCACGCGAGTCCCCGCAGCTCGTGCAGCTCCCGGAGTCCCCAGAATCCCCTCCCTCACCCGCACCGGATAGCTCGCCCCCATCTCGAACCCCTAATCCATCCACGATGGTGGCTCCCATCGCTCTGTCAAAGATCGAATTCTCAGGCCCTTTCTACGGCGACGACAGGGATGCCGAAGCCGGCTTCCATTACATCCGCCAGCTCCAAAAGGCCAGCATCATCTACGACGCGGTCGCGCACCCCAAGATCGTCAAGATCTGGGATCTCACGCTCGAAGGGGAGGCGAAAGCATGGTGGAAGGATGTGGCGCTGTGGGCGGGGAAAGACAAGGACGACATTGACGTCGTTGTCGATGCCTTCGAGAAGATGTGGCGCGCGCCCAGTGCTGCCCCGAAGAAACAACACGAGAAGAAGGCCGAGTTTAACGCCCTCACCCTGAGCGACAGTAACATCTGCGCCGTTAAGGGACTCCTTGGGCCAGTTACGATGTAGCATTCTCCTCACATTGTGCTGACTCGAGCTTGTCAGTTTTGCTATAGAATGATTCAAACCCTTGAATCAATTCAGCTGCGTAAGCACTATAAGTCTTCAGTCTGTTCGACCGTTTTGGCCCTCGGGTCTGGTAGTGAGTGGTATTATGGGTAGCATCGAGGCCCGCAAATTTGTGGCCCCATTTGGTCCAACATTCGCGCTGATACTTGGTTTGCACACAGAACGCGAAGGTGTCGGGAGCAAGAGAAGACCCAGCCGGTACAGTATCATTGCTGCCTTTGAATCCAAGGAGTTCACCCCGCTTTCGGAGATTCTCGACCCATTCTTTCGTAGATTGGCCAGCCTGTGAGTTGAGGAGAATTGTTTCTGCTTCGATATCTTTCTGTGAACAAATTCCTGTGAGCAATAATAGCTTAACATTGAGTGGCGTATTGAGGTACTTCGATTTGACGAATGTCTGCAGCCGTTATAAACTCGTTACAAGCGGAGGACCGATTTCGAAGGTTGTCGAGATTGTCCTCGGTATGAACATTTCCCCGGACTTCCTGAAGGACCCGAGCACGGTCCACACCCATGCGCAACAGCTCAGCAATTCGGAGCCATGTTTCAATGGGAATGCGAACGAAGCGAGCATTGGCATCACCAGTGGGGTGGGAATGCTCGTGGGTGTAGCGCCCGAGGAAGTCCTCCATCCTGGCCTTTAACAAAGGTAAACAACATAGCCACAATTTGGTGAAATATTCATTCTCAATCCTAACCCTATCTAAAAAAGCAGGGGGAGGCCCAAAGTGCCTCCCCCAGGGCCCAGGGCCTCAGGTGCAATTTTTCGGGGAGACAGACCATCGGCGGGAAAGGTTCAGTAAAACGAGCCAAGCAGGTGGCTATGTTGTTTACATTTGTTAAAGGCCAGCCTCTCTGGAGGGGTTGGGGCATTGAAGTTCAGAAGTAATAGTGTCGGCTATCAGTGATTTGTCGTTTTGTATGACCTAGACTACAGAGATCCAGCATTAAAAGACGCTATTCTGTCTTCCCAACCCCGTAAGTGAGGTTGGGTAGGAGACTGATCCTCCCTACTGAATCAGAACACGGAGTGAGGAGAAATGCTCTAACTCCGCCGGTTTTGATCGCATCGTCGGATTTGACAGATGGCAACGGATGGCGTGACTTTTGATTTGGTTCGTCGCTCTCTTCTCTTCTCCCACCACCGACGACGATTTCCCTTCTGTCATTCCCTTCGTCCAGAATCTCCTTTCCGTTTACGCCCCCACTTGTCGGCTTCAAGAGTCTCGAGTTTCAAAAGCACGCCATTGTCCCAGTCCCTCCAACGTCCCAAGTGCCACGTCATATCATCGTCTGCGCCCGCCACGACAAGTCTCAAGACGAGGACGGAGCTTTCTTGACAGAGGATCTTCTGGCTTTGGGCGTATGGTGTGTCTTCCCTGTATCAAGCCTGCCTCGCGGTTCCTGGGTCATTTCAAGATACATGTACTCCGCCTTCAAGCTTCAAGAGCGACTCTACTTTGAAGACCAAATCAAGACACTCCCATCAAGCCAACCCCCCAATTCAAATCCTTTCCATGTCGGTCCGCAGATCGCTGGCATGGCTGATACAAAGTCCTTCTCGCGCTGTTCCCGTCAAGATCAAGCCTCTTGTCGAGCTCATGTACGGCTTCAAGACCGGCCGGAATAAGAGGACAATTACTCAAGCGCATGCACAACGAGGGATGGTACGTGTTCGACCTCCATGAGATAAATTTCAATGGTGCATCGAGTTCCTTGAACTTGCTGCCAGATTTTTTGGCACCGCCTGTTCACCAACATGTATTTTATGCTATTAGGGAAGGGATTTTTACGGTAAGCGGGTGTTTGTGTGCCGTCGAAAGTAATTGTACCTCAATGACTATTTTGTGAATGTCTGGGTAAATCTTTCAAAAGCCGGGTTTTTGTGCCCCCTAGGCGTTACTGCTTCATACTAAGTTCGTTTCATCCATTAATCCCCGAAGACGTCTGAGCATGCGTCAATTCGACACCGACGTTAAGAGTGGCTGTGTATTGACGCAGCGACGTACATATTTGGCCCATCATCTAGGTTTATAATGCAGTTCACCTTGAGGTGAATATGTGCCAGAAAAGAATTCCAACCGTAAGCCTAATTTGTGAATAACTTACCCAGACATCAAAATGAAGCGTTCTCGTGCTCACTGTGGCATACAGGGGACGTATTAGAGTCTTCTTCCACATTAATCCGGAAAGACATTTTTTAATGCGTCAGTCAATGTCAATGATAAACTCGCGACCAGTCGTTTCCCACGCACTGATCACAAGGGCAAGAAGATCAGTGCTGGGTAACGACTGGAACATCTTGTCATCATTTTGGCTGACAGCGCCAAATGTGATTTCGGACTTAGGATTTTCGTCGCCCGTTGACCTTTCTACACTTTCTGAGCCACGGCTCCAAGGACCCAAGTTGTATAGAGGAAGTCCGTTCATTTCCAGTTCTGAATCCATTGAGCAGAACTTTATTTTGGGTAAAATGAAAAACATGTTAGGCTCATTCGACTCAGAATCGAAAAATACTCCACTTTCACTATATCAATTTTGACACTTTTTTGAAGGTACGGGAGGTCGAAAATACGAAGTCCGAAACCATCTTTTGGCGTATCAGCCAAAATCGCGCCAAGATATCCCAGCCGCTTCGCCAACCGTGATAAGCGCAGCCACGTGCTTGGCGAACGCGGTTGGTCACGAGCCTATGTCAATGAGACTGACGCACGGTGGCTGTGCATTGACGTATTGCTGTACTATTTCGACCAAGTATTCAGTCACTGGTCACAGCGGCCACTGAATTGAATACTTTTTGAATGTGTCACAGGTCACCAGAGCCGTTGAATATTTGGACGTTTAAAATTTTTACAGAGCCAAAAATCCGTGTTTTTTTCTGGCCCCAGGCGGTTCCGCACGCCCTGAGGTGCATTTTATGCCAGAAATCATCATAAAAAACTGAGAAATTAACGAGTGAGTAGCTACTGCTCCCACATTTCGTCTCTAGTAATATTGATTGCTGACCCCAGATTTTAGGCGAAACTGACCTGAATGGGACTGATTCAAGCTCAAAGATTGTGTCGATCTCCCTCGCACCACTCAAGATCATTGTGAAATTTCAGTTGAATACTTGAACATCTGAACACTTGGGCTACCTGTCACAGGTCCCAGCTGGCTTTGAATTGATGGCATTTGAATACTTCGGATCACTGGTCACAAGGCTTTAATACTTGGTCAAAATAGTACAGTGTATTGACGCACATCGGCATAGGGAGTTATGGAACGTCTAAGTGCACAGTCACCGGGGCTTTTTGACCCCACAACGGTTCAACAGTGTATGTGGCAGTGATTTGAGAGCTGAATAATATCAGCAAAACCCCTACTCAGCCGATTAACCTCAGAAAATCGGACAATTGAGGCGGCACGAACGGCGTGAATTTGCTTGAATATACCACATAATATAGACCGGGTACTTGAAAGGAAACAACAAAGAAACTCGGTGTTCAAACTTTTGGAGAGTATGCCACAAGGTTGAATCAAACTTGAACAGAATTTTGTCGCCCGCGGAATAGACAGCGTCGAGCGGTTCAGAGTGAAACTTGAAGATGGCCGGAAGCCAGAAATGAAGTTTGAATTGGATGATCCACTAAGTTCATGTACCTTACCGGGGATTTTTGGACTTCAATATGGTTACAGCTGAGTTCATTTCACAGCACCGTTGATTTTGAGGTGCATGTGTCCCGGGAACCAACCCTGACCTCAAGACTTATCATGTGAATAACTTGGTCAAAATTCAGAATCCTGAGTTTCCCTGCTAACCGGGCATTGCAGGGGACATATTAGAGTTGTTCTGCCTATTAATCTCAAAAGCTACATATCGATGCATCAGTGAACGTCAATGCAACACTGACGCAGAGCGGCTGTGTACTGATCGGCGCAAGCACTTGTAAAGCATCGTCAATGCAGCCAGTAAAGTTCCTCCCCTGACTACGCCTGATGGTCCTTCGCTAGAGGGATATTTTAGTTGTTTGAAACATACAAATTTCCAAGAGAAACATTTGCTCAACCAGCGGTAGTGCCAGCAACTCCAACTCCCCGCAGCGGGATGTGGATGGAGTTCCTTGAAAACTAATTCTATTTGGAGGAATCTGGGATGCTGAATGCCGAGGGAACAATACCAAGTAGTTTATTAGTGCCTGTCTGTGGTGACTGACGGCCAGCCATGGCGAGGGATAGTTTTGATTTTATTGTCTTGGCCGATCAGTTGAATTGAACCCCTCTGGTAAGTTCACATTGGACATTTTGCCTTGTATGGATGATGATAGAGTGCTGAAGACTCGGAGTGAAGCTGGCTCAATGACTCGGTTTATTTTGAGGTCAATATGCGCTGGAAAGTAATTCCAACCGCAAGCCTAATTTGTGAATAACTTAGTCAAACTTCCAAATGAAGCGTTCTCGGGCTCACCGTGACAGAAAGGGGATGTATTAGAGCCTTTTTTCACGCTAACCTCGAAAGACAATTTTTTGACTCGTCGGTCAACGTCAGTGAAACTGACGCACGGTGGCTGTGCGTTGACGGAGGCGCATGAACGCACATCGGCGGACCGAGCTATGAAATGTCTGCAGCGCAGTTTCTTCCGCTTATTATTGTGCCTCAGAGTTAAATCTCTCTCAAAAAAAAACCCTGATTCCACCCTTCGAGGATGATTCAACTAGCGAGCAATCGGGCAAATCGAGGCAGCGTGCATAGCCTGAATTTGCTTGAACATACCACATAACGCGAAAAGAGTTCTTGAAAAGAGACGGGAAACAAACTCGATGTTTAAAATGTCTGGGGTCGAGTATGCCAACGAAGTTGAACTGAAAACAAGTGCAGAGGAGAATTTTGTGAGCCAGGGGGCAGACGACGTCGAGGGTGGAATATGGTCGGCGAGGGTAGCAAGACATAAAGTTACTCAAGGTCGGGACGAGGATTATATAAGACTTCAGACTTCAAGACATGTGTAGTGGTGTTTTAGAAGTTAAGCAAACTACCCCACAGAGCGGCGCTGTGGCGGCGCGGACAGTGTTGAAACTTGGAGGAACGTCCCCACGAGCCTGATGGCTCATCAAGAAGTTGACCGTGAGCCGAGTCTGGACGATGGGAATCAATCAGGGGGAAAAAATTAATGAATGCAATCCTACAGGCTGAGACCCTGTCACAAATAACACGTCTTAAATCCATGAAGAGCATAGACACAACGGACTCACATCCTTTCTTTCCTCTTTTATCGACGGCCGTAAATACATACCTACGGGTACCACTGGAGGCATCGCCCTCGATCCGAGCCACACAGATAAGCGGTGTAGAGGGACTTCGATTTCGTCATGTGACAGTGACAGTTCAACGGATTGTCTCAAATGAAATGGAAAAGACTTGAAAATTGTTTAAAATATTCCTGAGTAATCTACTGATGTTTCGGACGTCTGGACGATTTAAACCTGGAGAAAGATGGAAGGAAGGTGTTGGGCGTTTCGCCAACAGAGATTCGAAGTCCGCAATTACATAATAAGGTCGCACTCCAATCAGACCCCCCCGCGGTGCTAACGAACTTCAACAAGCGAGGCACGAGCTTCATTTGTTGAAGTGTCTGTCTAGGAGCGACTAAACAGTACTGGAAGCTGTCAATCAACGCAGAATAGACAGATTTTTCATTGTACCTGTGCTGGGGGTGCGCGCCACACCGGCGGTGGCAGGGGGAAGAGGGGGGGGAAGAGGGGGGAGGTGAAAAACGGCAAAAACGGCCTTTTCTCGCTGCTATCAGTGGAAGGCCATATAATGCAGCCAGACCCTCGCAGAATGTCTTCCAAATATGTTCATATATGTCATCTAAAGACAGAGTTGATTTTATTTTGAAATGACTGAAGTCACAAGTGATTTTCTGTCATTTTTTTTTTCAGAATTGTGGCTATCTACAATGACTCTATTGGCTCAAACTGAAATTTAGAAGGCATTGGAGATGAATATGAAGGTTAGGTGCTCGGCAGAATTTTTAAATACTGTCTAGAAAAGGGTTTATAAATGGCTTGAAATGGCTGTGAAATGGCTGTGAAAACTCAAAAAGAAATGGTGGGAAACGAACAAAGGACAAAATAAAAATTCTGCGCTGGACATAACCTGCAAAATGTAAAAATGAACTGTTTCCCCCACTAAACTGTGGCCCAAGTGTGGACAGTTGAGGCTGCAGCTTGGACCGATGGACAACCTACATCAAAGCCCTTTACATCGCCGGTCCCCATGTATAGGATACCTCTCTGTGAAGTGATGGGCATCCCGGACGCCCATCACCATCACCAGAGGGAGGACAAAACTCACACACTTGGCAATACGTCTCTGCTCTCCTGATGGGCGTCCGGAGCTTCAAAGTACTTGAAAAAGTCTCCATATTCGGATTTTTTTTTTAGGTCATTCAGATTGAAAGTATTTTCGTCTCGCAATCGCCGGGGCAAGTTGGCCATTTTCCGTATTTTTGAGCCCTGTCACTGCAAAAATGTAAAAAATAAGAAACTTGCCAGCCACCTCCTGATGCCAAAACCTATTCAACTTCAGTAAACCAAAGGGTGAATATGGACACTTTTCAAGTAGTTTGAAGCTGTGTTCACCATTTCTTTACAAAATCACGTGTGTCCATCTGTCTGAAGCCTTCAAACTCTGACAACTCCGCTAAGTCCACACTCAGGTGACCCAGGTCTACCTACCGAATCTCCCCTATACCCATTCAAAACGGCTGAAAACAATTTCCTTCGTCCAGAAATAATGACGATCCCCTTTGCATGGTTTGCGAGTCTCGGAAAGTTTGTGTTCCTCAATCCGTGAGCCTTTGGGTTGTTGGTAGGTGAGGGCGCTAACGAACCCGTCCTGCAGGTCGAACTCTTAGAGCGAAGGGAAAAAGGAATTGACATGAGTGGCCTGCTCATCGAAGACAGCAGCGTCCACGGACAAGATTGAATATAACGTCTTTCCAGATGGCCCAGTTATCCCCCTTCAGCTGCTTCTCGGACGGCAGGCTGGTGATCGATGTAAGTGAACAGTAGGAAACATACCCTCAGTCAGGACCCTGGTTTATTATTTGGTAGGTGGGATACTGACTTCGGACAAAATTTAGGATCTGGAGGCTCGAGGTCAGTAGGAAAGTTCGGACAAATCACATATAGGAGAACGGGACCTCAGAGCAAAAGTTCGGATGGCGACGAGACTCTAGGCGAGGTCAGATTAAAAATTCGGACGAGCGCGGCAGGCAAGGTGGTTACAAACTGCCGCCCACGTTCAACCTCTCCCTGTTTGCACCATCTGTGATTTGTCGGAGAGGTAACGTTACTGCGGGATCAAATAGGTTCTTTGTAGCATGGGTTCGATTCTGTGTCTTCTTATTTCCCTTTTTACGCTTCTCCAATTCAGTCTACTAACAAGTTGCCTATGTCCTGATTTTCGGTTCCCGAAGGACACGGAAACAGAGCGTAGGCAATTAAAGAAATCTGTGTAGTCTGTGGACGACGTGGTCGCCCAAGCGTGGGAAAGCCAATATTTGACTGTTTGATTTCCAATTGATTTCCGCCATTCAGGTGTTACGTCATGTCTAAAGCGAGTTGACGGCCTTTGGTTCACTCGACAACATACCAAATGCATCCAGACAGCTACTGCAGTGCAAAATTATACACGTTCCATTCATATGCCTGTGTGACAGGTCACCAAAGCAAAGTTTTTCTGTGCGGCTTTGCGCAATGCAAAAAAAGCCGCACGCGGCTCATGCCGCTTTTGCGCAAGCTCTCCTTTGCTCCTTCCAAAGGGCATTCAAGCCTTTATATTTTGAAACATGTGACTTGACATCATAATCCTCGGGCGAAAAAGAAAGAATTTGCAGGAATGGATGGCCCTGATCATTTGGAACATTTCTAGCTATCCAGATCCCGCTCGGGGTCATTATTGCGCCTTCCAAAAGGCATTCAATCGTTTACATTTTGAAACACGTGACTTGACATCACATTCCCCGCCTCTTCCCGCCGAGAAAGAAAGAAAAAGACACGAGGCATAAGCAAGCGCGGAATGCACGACTTTGGGTCTAGGTATCAACCGCAGGGATGGATAGCCCTGATCATTGGCATGTCGCGAAGACCGGGAATAAAATCACCGAGGACGAAGTCAAGCCGAGGTAGCGAGTCCATCTTCCCTCGCAAGGTGTCTAGGAATCTCGCATTTTCCACAGGATTATTAGGTGAGTAAACCGCCAGAATCCTAAGTATTATATTTCCGTGCCACGGGATGGTACTGCACTCCCTGTAGGTTATCGTTCAGCGGGAAGGGATACAGTATGCGCACAGGCATAAAATTCGAAAAATATTCCACAACGCGGTTCGCCGGGGGTTAAATTTTCTGCGTGCATGTGGGAGGGTGCATTCACCCAGCTGGGCCATGAATCGACCAGAAAATGAACACTCATTCCATCTCTGCACTGGGAAGAGGTAAAATAAGCGCACAGCCACAAAATTCAAAAAATATCCCACAACGCAGTTTGCTGGGGGTTAAATTTTCTGTGTGCATGTTGGAGGGTGGATTCACCCAGGCGGACCATGGATTGACCAGAAAATGAACACTCATTCCATCTCTGCACCAGGAAGAGAGAAAATATGTACACAGCCACAAAATTTAGCAAATATTCCACAACATGATTTGTAGGGGGTTAATTTTCTTGCGCACGTGTTGAGGGGTGTATTCATCTAGCTGGACTATAATTAAACCAGAAAATGAACACTCATTCCACTTCTGCACCAGGAAGAGAGAAAATATGTGCACAGCCACAAAATTCAGCAAATATTCCACAACATGATTTGCCAGGGGTTAATTTCCTTGCGCACGGGTTCAGATTGTGCGCTCAGATACCCCCTTGTGGACCCGCATTAAAAGTCTGAGGAGGCCCTTCCCTGCGTATTTGTAACGCGGAGAGAATGAGCCTATAAGCAGGCAGAAAGGTGAAGAACTAAGCCCAGAACAAGTGTCCTATTGAAAAAGCGACACAAAAAAGATGAAATTCTTGCTAGGTCGCGTCTATAACAATTCTAAACCCCATATAAAATATTCTGAGGATACCGTCCTGTGCGTATTCGAAATGCGCAGCGGATGAGCCTATGGACAAGGCAAACGGACGAGAATTGAGGCCGCTGCGACTGTCCTAGTCGCGGGGATCAAAAAAAGCCCAAAATGGAAAAAAAAATCGGTCCGCACCCTAAGTTCCGCAAATGGCTATAATTTCCCTGCAGTTTATACTGGAAACCCTCCCGATTTTCACGCCGTTGATTCGGCCAAAACAACGATGGGCATTCCACTCCTGCACCTTGATGATGCAAAATTGTGGGCAAGCAGGGCCCAACACCGGGAATATTGTGCAACTTGCTTCGGTGGCGGTTAATTTGCCTGAAATTTATGCTGGAAACCCTGTCAGTGTTCACGCCGTTGATCCGGCCAAAACATCTGTGGGCATTCCACTCCTGTGACTCGAACAGGTAAAATTGTGGCTTCATGGCGAAACAAGCAAAATATTGTGAAGCTTGCTTCGGCGGGGGTTAATTTCCCTCAAATTTATACTGGAAACTCACCCAGTGGGCATGTCGTTGATTCACTGAAAAAAATTGGTGGGCATTCCACTCCTGCGACTCGAACAGGTAAAATTGTGGCTTCAGGGCCAAACAAGCAAAATATTGTGAAGCTTGCTTCGGCAAGGGTTAATTTCCCTGAAATTTATGCTGGAAACTCACCCAGTGTGCATGTCGTTGATTCACTCAAAAAAATTGGTCAGCATTTCACTCCTGCGACTCGAACAGGTAAAATTGTGGCTTCAGAGCAAACAAGCAAAATATTGTGAAGCTTGCTTCGGCAGGTGTTAATTTCCCTGAAATTTATACTGGAAATTCGCCCGGTGTGCACGTCGTTGATCCACTCAAAGAATCGGTGGGAATTCCATCCCTGCGACTCAAACAGGTAAAATTGTGGCTTCAGGGCTAAACAAGGAAAATATTGTGCATCTTGCCTCGCTGGGGGTTAATCTGCCTAAAATCAATGCTGTGAACTCGGCCAGTGTTCCCGGAGGGCCTCAAATACTGGGATAGTGAACTTCACTCCTACTTCAAATGTATTGTGCATTATTGCGGGATCAATTTTCCTTGCTGAAGGATATGGACTGTAGAGTTGAAATATGATTCACATTCACTATCCCGGTATTTGAGGCCCTCTAGAATACCTAGAAGTACATCATAACAAAAATCTAGGTCTTTCTGAGCACTATTGGGGGTATGGGACGTTTTCTGCACTCCAACAGCCAAAAACACCGAAATTTGACGAATAAGCTGTCGGAGGTGCACATAAAAGTGTGGATATGCCAGGCCCTCAGAATTCACAGCGCTAATCGAATGTCCTTACTCTCAAAGGAAACGGCCAAGATTTGAGCTCAGGGCAGCCGATCTGAGCAAAATGGCTGAAAAATTGAGTAATTCCGAAAGTTATGGTGAGTTCGACAATTTCAATCGAAAGATTACTTCCGAGCCAATACTGACTCAATGGAGAAGAAAATTGTAATTCTGGCCACATCACCCTTTCTATAATGCATGTAAGTCTTCCCTCCGAAAAAATTTGAACAAGTGCCCACCCTCTTAGGAGGTGTTGAACAGAAACAAAGCCCTCAGTACCAAATGGAGAAATGAAATTCATTTTCGCATTTTCCTTTACATCACTAATTGCAGATGAATTATTCTGGAAGATTGGTAAGTTATAGGTTTCGCGGTAGTCGGACCAAAACTCAGGGACTTATGAGGGAATCGGTCGGCACGAAGAAAAACTTCCCAAAACGGAAATTTTTCGTTCGCGCCCTAGGTTCCGACATTAGCTGTAATGACCCCATGTACTCCATCCTCGTACGCCCATCATCTGCCACTGCGATTTCGCGTTCTGAGTTCATTGCTCCAATTGACCTAGACTTTTGGTACCACACACTTTTTCATATTCTCTAGTTCATGGCCCATTAGCATGGGCAACATACTCAACAATTGGGATTTGTTGCGGGATATGCTGAAGAGAATATTTTCACCCACACAATAAGTAGATCTCTCTATGGGAAACAGAGTGTACTGAAATCTATAAGAGGTACAGTTGACTAGTAATCTCATGTAAAGCGGTCTGGCAGCCCCTCTGCTGATCATCGACAGTAAATTGTATTTAGATTGTATTTATGGCCCAAATCACACTACAAAAGCAGTTCCTCCCAGACAATATTAGTCGTACATGTGGACTCTTCACCTTCGTACTTGAGAATCAGGACCTTTTGAGAGCTGGGAACACGCGTCATTGCGGAGTGTAAGATACAACTTCTAGACTGATCCAATGTTCTGCACCCCATATATTTCCGCTCACGCCACACGCAGAACTCTGGGTCTGATGGCACACCTGCACCACATCCAACCAATCACCCGCGATAAGTTTTAGCCTGAACCATCGAGTGCATATTCATTATTGACCTATTTTTCTCCCCGTATACCTTTTCGCCCTAATGACCGAACTTTTGTTCAGTGTGCGACTCCCACCACATCGCAGTGCTGCAAATCCCCTGCAAAATGTTTCCCCAGCACCACTCGAGCCCCGGGTGGACAGTTGATGCGCTGTAAAAAGATGCTATTCCAGATAAATCAGCTGTTGCAAACATCTGACAAATTAACAGTGTGTGTTCCAAAACCATTCAATAGATCAACTTCTCAGACTTTGATACACCATATGTATGCTCTTTCCCATACAACAGACAGAGAAACAAAAACTATACAGTTGTCTACCTCCGCAACTCCTGTTCAGCGCGTGTTAACCATCTCAAACTCGTCCCAATCAATCCCGTCTTCCACAAGCGTCTGGAGCCAGTCCAGCGTGAGCTCCACACGGTGGCCGTCGATATTCAGTTTTCAGCTGTGCGCAATGAAATGTATAAGTCGTCGTGGATTTGTCGGCTTTGCTGGTACTTTTCTTATAGCTTTGTGCGAGTGGTAAGTGATTAACATCATTAAAGAAACTGAACATACTTGAATCTGAATCCTCCAGATCATCTTGGACAACTCAGCTGCGCAGTCGTGTCCCGAATTCCATTCCAGATCCAAGAGTTTCACAAAAGTATGGATTTCGAAGGCACGGTCTTTGTTTTTCTCCAGAAGAACAAAAATGCGGCCATAGACATTGTCGGGGGACCTTCTATCGATGTATCCTTTCCGGAAGGTGCTCGCTGCTTTGCATGGGAATCCTCATTAATATTCTCCTTGTTTACTTTTTTCTTTTCCAGCCGTTTTCCACGGCAGCCATGACAGTCTGATTCAAATTCGGTCACCCACCCTCCGCATACCCTTAATGAATTACTTTGTATCTTCTGTAGCGCGTTGACACGAAACATACACTCGGGGTCCCGGATTCTCATCCGCGGCCCTTTACTGGCTAATATGACATTGTTGAGTTGGGCGTCGATTGCTGTGTGCATTTCGACGAATCTGAGGGGCGTAGCTAACCCCCAGGAATATTCCGCTGAGATCTTTCCTTCCTTTCATTGATTGCTACCTCAGACAGGTTCGAATTTTTATGCTTCGTTCTGTTGTCTTGGCCGTATCGTGGGGCATGGGGAAACCTGTGGGGTCTGCGCGCTTGGTTTTGATCGCAGAAGGAAGTCCAGGGGCGATGGTGTAATTACGCTTGCTTGTACACCGGGAAAATCCCTGGGCCCGGCGTTCGTGATTCGGACCGGCCGTGTAGTGATACCTGCCTACCTACCACAGGACCCCGGTTTATGCCTTGAGAGGTTAGATCCCGAAAAGGCCCGAGCGGCTCATTTTTGTCCGAACCAGTTTTGGGCGGAGAGGCCTATTTTTGTCCGAACGGGATCTAGGCCTGCCATGCCGTAATGCGCCAAAATAGGCAATTTTTTGCTCCCACGACACAAAAATGAGGTGGATTTTTTATTTTTCGCTCTTTTAGGCTCCTTTTGACGAGATTGCGACTCTGCGATGTTTCTCGACAGAAGAAGCTGCTTCCCGCCTAAATTTTTGGCGCTCGGCGGACTCCGTCAACCCGCTCGAGAGGACGAATTTGGTCCGAACCGCACCTGGGTTTGAGCCCAAAATTGCCCAAAAATACAGAATTCGGACAAAATAAACAAATCAGTGGTTTATCGGGTAGCAAAAATATTGGGAGAGTGGACACTTAAGTGTTTGGGCGGAATAGAATGTGCGGTGAGCCGCGTTGATGCGATGATGGCCGGATGTCATCAAACGCATCAACTTCCCGATTTGGTAATATCCCGCACCCAGCGCGCAACCGGCGCGATGAGTTTTGGAGGCTCTTCCACGCATCTCCTCGCCTCTCTCTGGAGTCCCTACTACCTTGTCTTTACAAGACGTTCCAAGCTGTCGAGCTATTTCGAATTTCGTTTTAAACCTCTGAATTCAAGTGGAACTCGGCTGTTCTTTGATTTTGCCGATTTACATGTTCATCGAACCCGGACGTAAATCCTTGGATGGTCTCTGGCCTTAAGTTGTGTCGGCTATTGCAGAGCTCAAAATCTTGGCCGGGGTTATGCAATACATTTGCTGGGTCCGATCGCCTTAACGCAGCTGGTTTAAAGAAATCCAAGCCGGAAAATTTCTGATGAATGCTTCGAAGGAGTATTTGCTGAGACCGGATTCGACTCCACGTAATGTAAGCGTATGTCTCAGTTACATAAAACATAAAATCCAATCCTAAATAAAAATCCAATCCTAAATACTAAACCTCCGAAGAAGATCCTTCACCTGCACCTGTACCTAAAGAAATTTGAGTTCAGTAACTGGTTATCCTGGCCCACCAGTCCAGGCCGTTCCCTCAACCTGCTTGATCCCCTCGAAACCGTGCAACCACCCCACCCGACTCTCGACAAACTGCTCGACCTGCGGCTTCAACTTGGTCTCATGCAGATTAAAATCGTCCACGGTGCCGATGCGAAGGACACTGATCCCCGGATACCCCGAGCTAATCCGGTACATCAGCGTGCCACACGTAGAGCAGAAGTAGTTGGTCATGGTGTTGCCCGCGGTGATGGTGCGCGACTGGCTGTAGGTCGTGAGGTTGTCGCGGCCGCGTAGGTAGGTCAAGTGCGTGTTTGCAACGAAGAAGTTGGACGCGAACATGGATGCAGTGATTTTTCTGCAGTCAGTACAGTTGCAGCCGAAAGATCCCAAGAGACCGGGGCCTTGGGTGGACTGGGCGTTGGGAAGCGAGGGACGGGACAGCGAAATAGACGAAGATAAGTGGTAGACCGACGAATTTCAGTTGCACAACGCCACAGAAACATGTGGCAGTCGCTTCCTCCTCGTTAGACCAGCCATCACTGGCGCCACCAGCAAGCGGGATGTAGGGTTTCAATTTATCGACGGGGGCAGTGGTCATGTTGCGTGCTGGTATGCGGAGAGTTCAACACTGCGAAATCCAATGAGTACAGAGAGTACCACTTTTTATCTACATGTTCGGATCGCAAAATTCCGAACTCCAATTGGGTCGGAATTTGGGACTGAGCGGTTCAGCTTCGACTGCTCATGAATCAATTAATCAGCTTCTGTAGCTGGTTTATCAGCACACTCCCACCCAGCACGTTCTTCTAATCCGTTTAGCCGCTTTTCCGTGGAGCCGTTTTTGCCTCGTTCAAGTGATAAACACGGCCAAGGGAATATTTACTTGAATTGCCTCATGATCAGAGTGGAGTGGCGGAGTAATAGCCATGGTATTCGCATTTCCTTCGCGAATGTTCATCCTCGTTCCAGGATCTCAATCTAGGATAATCCAGAGCGTTCTGGGTGGTCATAATGACCACGGATTCCATTCCTCCAGCATTTTTTTTTGTTTTTTTGACAGACTCAATTCCATTCAATAACCTGTCAACTGCACTTTGCAGACCGAACGAATATCACAAGGGAGGACAGCAAACGCACATCCATCTGCTCCATTAATAGTAAGTAGTGCGTAGTGGGGAGACAACGATCCTGCAGGATACTAAGTTTAAATAGCGAGCCGTCCAAGCCCTACGCGCACGGGATGATGTGCTTCCCGTCAACCGTCTCGGGGCTCATCTGCCACGGCGTCGCCTTGTTCATCAAGAGCATGTTCACAGGGGGGGGGGCGGGGGGGAGCTTCTCGTTGGGCCCCGGACGCGTGAGGACGTCGCCACTGCCTGCGCCGTGTGCCTTGAGGTTCGGCGCGGCGAAGGGGACGAAGTTGGCGGAGGTTGCGCAGCGCGGTCAGTAGTTGCAGAGGAGGGAAGAAGGGAAGAAACCGCACTGAGCGCGCCGGGAGCGACGCCCGTGAGGTTAAGCTGGGGGATCTGGTTCGCAGGGACTTTCACGTTCTTGTATCCGGTCTTCTCCGCGACGAACGACAGGACATTGCTGACGGAGCTTCAAAGGAAAATCAGCACTGGTGCCATTAGCTTTGCAAACAGCTGTAATACCCAGGCCAGATAATATTATAACTGGCCCAGGAAAATATTATCATTGCCATAGAGTCTAGGATTGGGCTGAGGATCCGGCGGATTTCGGGGGTCCCTAAACTCTAGGCATTAATCTTTGAGTTTCTCACTAACAAGGACGAAATTGAAAAAAACTACTTCGACAATCTCTTTGAAATAATTCTGGGAGCTTCAGTTTCCGCTCGGAAGCATTATTGCACTTTCTAGAGCAAAACTACTGGGTTGCATTTTGAAACACATGACCCCACATTTTGAACCGCATGACTTGACTCATGTAGACCATTGCCATTACAATGAAGTCCCAGGGCCATTTTCTGAGCTGCGCTGGTCGGGAATGGATGGCCCTGATCGCTGCGAACATTTACAGCCATTCATATCCCGCTCGGAGGCATTATTGCGATTTCTAAAGCTCAATTACTGCTTTGCATTTTGAACCGCATGACCATGATGTCAAGTCACCGGTTCAAAATGTGGGGAGACCATTTCCATTCCACTGAAGTCCCAGGGCCATTTTCTGAGCCACACGGGGCTGGAATGGTTAGCCCTGATCACTGCAAATCAGATCCCCCTCGGAGGCATTATTGCAGCCCCATCACTGGTTTGCATTTTACACCGCATGACAGCATTGCCTTTCCAATACTGCACATTTTAAACCGCGCGACTTGACATCATGTACACCATTAGTCTCAGGGCTATCGTATGAGCCGCACAGGTCGGGAATGGATACCCCTTATTGAAATAATCCGGGGTCGTGTCGACTCACGACCAGAGGGTTTGCAACAGTGGTCGCCCGTGACATTAAATCAGCACCCGCAGTACAGTAAAGAGTTAATATTCATACAGTAATACCCGAGCTGAGGCCCAGTGAGAAAACCGTCTGGTGATCTGTTGGGAGATCTTGGGAGATCTTGCCGCCTCACAATGATATTATATCCCAAGATCTCGCAACACCAGCCAGGAGCATTTTTGCAGTATATATTGGGTCGTTTGGAAAATTGCAATTATTTTTATTTTTGATATCGATGATTCTTCCGTCAATCTCGCTCGGCGGCTAAGTGCCTTTCGCACCTAGTTTTTATTCGGTATCGCACCGTTTTTTGTGCCGTTTTGCAACGTCTATGCCCACTTTCCTTGTGCTTCCCATTCCACCGGTGTAAAGAGGTCAGGCGTCTTAATATCTCCTTCCCCAATATTTTAAGGCGCGATAATCTGTATTTCCATCCCAACTCCATATTGCTCCTTGCATTGTGTACTCTCTTTGGCTCTTTCCTCCACCGTAATATGAAGGCGTCTCAGTCTGCACCTCGGACTTGTGCAGGCTTTCCTAGACCCACCGCAACTCTACGGATTATTCTATGGTGCCACTCACTTAGTCACCGCTACTTTTGTACAATGGCCAAATCAGCCCGGGAAATTTTTTGAATTTTGATGGCCGGTATATGGCCGGAAAACACTATTCGCTTGCACATTTCACGACACGACGTGTCTCGCGTACTCGCATACTCACAAAACTATCATGGGCCGCCACCCAAAAGTTGCACCTCATATGGTTGATCGTGAGCTTCGTTGGAATTTCTTGAGCAGGACAGCCTTTTAAAAATTGTCATGACAGATCGTTGAGAAGATCATTTCTCCATTTGAACTTGCTCACGCCTTCACTGGCACGTGCGCTCGGAATTTTGGTCGGAATGATCGGGGACCGATCAAATCCGACGGTCTTTAGTCCGAAACCCTGGGCAATTTGGGGATGTCCCCGGGCAATTTGAAGCCCTTGGAATGACCGATTTTTCAAATGAATCGCGTTTCGAAAGTCATGCGAACGGAAAGATAAATTGTAGGGAACAAGACTCACTACAAAGTGCTCGCAAGCTTATAATATGTGATTGGAACGTACCATATTTGTTACCCAGGTGCTAATGCAGCCATATTCCCAACATGCATATATTCCTGTCCCGAGGCCTAAAGAAATTGATGGCAAGACTAGCCGCTCACTTTTTCATGGACATTATCCTGTGCCGGGTTGTTATCAATATTTCCTGGTCTCCTCTTTGGCTCATTTTTTTCCCGTTGAAGATATAGAATGCCCATGTAGTGCTGTTCGACATTCCTCGGCATCTGTGCCAGAGTTCGATCGAAAGAAGTGGTTTTCCGGCAATCCCGTATGGCTGTCACTTTGCACTTATATTATTTCAAGGGTTTATTTCCGTCTTTCAAGGTTTTTTGAGGCATTTTCCATGAAAGAGTTTTTTTGATGCATGAGAGCTTTTCTTTTCGGCTTCCATACATATATTTCAGTTTTGATGTGTAAGAAAAATAAATTGAACCAGGCATTCGGGTATATCCTGATGGTACACGTGATGAGATCGTGCAAGACACGATCAAGAAACAAGACCAAACACACCTTCAGGTGTGTTCTGAGGCTCCAGAATGGACCTCTCGGCCTTCTTTACAGGCATCAGAGACACCAGTCACTACACCTATTATCACAGAAACCCCATGGTGAGGGCAAGGCTCTGAGTCCTCCATATTCCCTTCCAATTGATGAGATCTGTGCAGAGCTTGGCAAAGGAGAGCCAAAATGTCTCCTGCATATCTCAGGATATTCATGTGGCCTAGAATATCAAGCAAGCAGGCTCAAAAGCTTGAGACACCTTGTATTACGACCTCGCGAAAAGTTACCCAACTTCCTATACCCAACTTCTTATAAATTATCCCTGTTCAGAAAAAAAGTACATCTTCTCAAAAAAAAGTATGTTCTTTTGGAAAAAAAACATGGAAATGACAAAAAAAAAGTACTGAATTAATAAAAGTGCAATGTGACCGCCATAATCCCGGTGATTGGTTCATCAGTAAGGTTTTACTGGACCGTTGCTCTTGTGGATCTTTGATGCATTCCCCCGAAAGAAGTTTACTACCGGATTGAGCACTAAATAGTGCTCGATTTGAAACTATTAGCTGACACATTCTTGATGCATTCCCACAAGTTGGGCCTACCCTAAACTTCGGCATCAATTCAACCCCGCTGCTTGCAATCCGGTCTACTGTACGTAGTTTTGTCTTAATAAATCTGAAAACATCCCCAAAGAACTATGATCATGCTGTGAATCAATTTCTCGCGGAGCGAGGATTTTTTGACTGTATTTAGTTCCAAAAACAATGTTTTGGCAGGACAGTGCTTTTGTGGGGACAGGGAAAATGTGGAAAGAGTAGGGACAAAGTGGGACTTCCAGGACATAAATCACCATACATTTGGTCTGTTCCGCAAGCTCTCTAGAAAATATGAGCACAAACAAATGCAAAAATGATCAGATGGTTGAAAAATATTGCAGATTGCACTCTTAATCATTTGACTCAAGGTAAGCCGACAAGCAGTGAAATACTGTCTTAGCGTCATTTCGGATTCGCAAGTTGGAGCATCAGACAAGACATATCCTTGTCTCGCTGCTTGGTTTTTCAAAATATTGCAATCAAACTTGAATCAAACTAAGGTCTACACAACCCAAATGACATGTACACTCAGAAGAAATGAACAGGAAGTGCATGGTTGTGGCCTACATAAAAAGTGTTGTCAAACAGCTGAGCCGTCCACTTCTCTAGTTTAACCGAGGTGACGAAATCCTGGCAAGTTTACGTTCGTGGGTTCGAATCTCACACAACCGCGGGAGGGTTTAGTGGGTAAACATTGGCCTTGTGCCGATGACTGCCGAGTCCCACAGTACCGTGACTTCACTATGCAATATCCGTCGGCAAGGAGCCCACTTAAAGACGGAAGGGGCTTGTGATTGAATCAGCCATTATATGCACTTGAGGAAAGGAAAACGAAGGGAAAATCACCATCGACAAGGTAAATCTCACCTGTTCAGTACCATTGGGAATCACGGATTGCAAACTGGGGGAGGGGTCTCTGCAGGACAAGTTCATGTTTAGACTTACTGCCGTTTGCTTAATTCCGTGAAAACGCAAAAACTTTTGCGCGCGATCACGTGGCCGATGTAAGCCACGTGGTGTGACCAAAGTAACACATTACCTGGTTCGGCAACGGACTTGAAATATTTTTCGATCTTGTCTCCAACACGAAGTCTCAAGCTGGCGGTCAGTCTGAAAAATCAGGCCATAGTACTGGAACCACATATCATCTTGTATAATTCCCTCTCTTCTGGCACGAAAAAAAAATCACGACATAGTCGTGACAGTGTCTCAGACTAACTGTGGAGATCCGGCTTTGGCCTCATTAGCCACATTGGGCCGCTTCGCAAATGGGCTACCAAATTTCCCCTAAATTAGTGAAGTAGGATTTTCCTGATGGGACACACTTGCTCAGTGACATGAGAGACGAAGCAACACGTGGGACAATATCGGCTTTAGGCGCCCAAGCATGAGCTCCAGGCAGGGCTTCGCATTTCGCTGAAATCATCGACGATGGACTTCAATTCTACCAATGGAGCTCCGTCCGTCAACAACATCCTGTTACAGCCTGTCGTGGTAGGCGGTAAGTGACGAAGTCCGCCGATGAGCACTTATGCCAACCATGGGTCCGAGTTCTGAAGTACTTCTCTAGAGCTCTTCAAATTCAATAATATTATATCCTGGGTTGGTCCCGTGCAAACGTCCCAATCAGGACCAATCCCTAAGGCGACTGTCATCAGAATTATCTGAGTTACGTATATGAGTTTTCAAATTTGTGGTAGAACGGGAATAGCGCGGGAAGCACTGGGTGTCGCGAACAAACTTCAGCATTGGCCTGGGGCTAACTTAACCAGACCGGGAGGGTCCCTTTCACGTCATCCGGCGTAGTGTTCAGTTGGACCTTCTTCTCTAATGCGGAAAAGTACGGCGTCAAAACATTCAAGGCGGTGGACGGGAAGGCCGAGGGGCGGACTTTTAGACGGAACCGGCGTTGTCGGCGATTGCAGAGAGCTCCATGCCAATAACAGTTCCAGTGGCCTGTGCGAGGGCTTGTGAACCCGAAAAGAAGTACCATTACCCCCCCCCCCCCCCCCTGCACTCATTCTGATAGCCTTGAACCCCATTTTCAGCCCCATTTACACCTCGGTTGAATTTCTCTGGTTGCCGAAATTACGACAGTCACGGTGCAAATTGGGATGGTTGCATTACTCCAGACCAATTCTTGATGGCACGGTGGGTGGGGCAGTTGCCTCACTACAAGTACTCGTAGTACAATAATACATATGATGGTACATCTGGTGATATCAGGTTGATCTACTGTCCATATTGATAGTACGGGTTTTTCACCCTGATCTCGGAGAACAACAAACCTGCGGGTCTGAGGCGTGTATCAAACAAGTGCAAGGGCCCGACTATCAGCGTCCTCGTGCGCTCTTTCCTCTGGTTCATTCTACATCTCATGACTCCTTTTAGCTATCCAAACCAACATCGCAGAGACACACCTTGAGCGCGCTGCTTCTACTGCCAGGCGGTTTGGTACTGGTCCAACTATGAGTAAAAGACCTCCACCCGGTACATCATTTGACACCAATGCGCTCCTTCACCATGAACACGGTGGTGGGAATCAAGGCGAAGACAAGGTTACCATTGCTTGGGCTGTAGGTCATCATCTCCCTCATGTTTGTGCTGTCTCATCGTTCAAAAGCCCGAGAAAGCAAGGCACCCAAGCAAACCAACGCAGATCTAGGGACGAGTGCCAAAAAATGGGCCGTCTCCCTTCCACTACCGGGTATGAATTGATTATTCGTTTCCTCGAACACAAAGAAAACTCACAGTGTTGTTCATCTCAGACATCAAGGCACAGCTAGTGACAACGATGAATATTGAGTGGGGACGCTCCAACTCCGTACTTCTGTTGAAGTAAGATTTCATTGCACTTCTGCGTCTGTGAACCGTTCTAATGTTGTTTTTCTAGTGAGGAAGTTACGTTCCGATGGCACGGCAGCAAACTTCTGGAACCCAATACGGCCAATATGACACTAGGCCAGTTCTACGCGTTTTACAGCACCCCTAGTCGCGCGCCAATCTACCTGTCCAATGTGCCGACCATTTGGAAGGCAGTATCAAAGGCTAGTAAAAGCCACACTGTGTGCCTCGAGCTATACATTGATTCCAAGATGGTGTGTATTCATTTGTCGTCATGAACATACTTTATTGGCTTTTGCTCCAAACCTAGTTCCAAACTCGTCTTGAACTACTCGAAGGCTCCTCTTCGTCATCCTCTTCAATGATGAGCTCTGCCCTAGCCAGTGTGGCCAGGAAGCGGACACTTAGTAGCGTCTCGGAAGGGGCCAATCGCAACGACATAGCCAGCAAACGTCCGGGTAAGAGAAATAACTGTACTTTGGCTTACATGCATTGATTATTTCTAGCACCAATGAAGTCCACATTCGTTCCGACAAATTCTAGTAGTATCACACTCCATCAACGATCTTCCGTCACTCTCAGGGAAATTATCTGCATTGCTGATGCTTCTACCGGTGAGGCCGAGTTCGAGGAGACCGCGGAATCTGTTTCCAGTGCTATCAGCCATGCGTACTTCAGTCGAATACTAAGAGCCTGAAATAATGATGTAGTTGAACTTGAACCAATGATGAACAGTTGAAGTTGGCACATTGACCGTAATTTATTTGAATGCAGAACAAAAAATTCCACCATTCGGTGCAGCAAGCTGAACATCGGGAACTTGAGACAGTGTGTTTGTTTGTTCAACACTGGGTTCTGGAGAATGCTTTCCCATTTTGGTCCGTCAGAACCTTTTGAGCTTATCCTCCACCATTGAGCTTGCATCGGGCTTCCATTAGTGCAACCCTTGACTTGGAAAGGCCATTTTTTCCTACTATGAATTTCTTTGAACACTGTGTATTGCCCCAAGCCCCAAATATTGATCCCTTCCAAACAATGGGACCAATATGTCCGAAACCCGCAGCGGGGCCGGAAAATGGCTGTCCAAAAACGTATATAAAGGCTCGGTTTTGGAGGACAATTCAGTATCTCGCGCTGTGATTTCTGTGCCATTCTGTGCAAGCCCATTTGGCCTCTGCCACCCCATTCTGTGGACACCCATTTGGCCTCTGCCACTCCATCCTGTGCAAGCCCATTTGGCCTCTGCCACCCCATCCTGTGCAAGCCCATTTGGCCTCTGCTGCCCCCTTCTGTGCAAGCCCATTTGGCCTCTGCCACCCCCTTCTGTGCAAGCCCAGTTGGCCTCTGCCACCCCCTTCTGTGCAAGCCCAGTTGGCCTCTGCCACCCCCTTCTGTGCAAGCCCATTTGGCCTCTGCCACCCCCTTCTGTGCAAGCCCATTTGGCCTCTGCCACCCCCTTCTGTGCAAGCCCATTTGGCCTCTGCCACCCCATCCTGTGCAAGTCCATTTGGCCTCTGCCACCTCCTTTTGTGCAAGCCCATTTGGCCTCTGCCACTCCATTCTCTGCAAGCCCATTTGGCTTCTGCCACCCCATCCTGTGCAAGCCCATTTGGCCTCTGCCAACCATTCTGTGCACACCCATTTGGCCTCTGCCACCTGACTGCACTCCGCTACCACAGATTACCGTTGTGCGTTCTCTAACCCCCCCCATGACTCCTGAAGACAATGATACAATCCAGCAGGTACACAGTGAGATCGCTGAACCGCTAAGCACACATACTCCTCTCTTTCAAGCCAGCAACATTCAGCTGACTGACTCCTCACAGAAAAAGCAATACCCATCGGTCTCGATATCGACAACCCCCCCACTTTTGAGCTTTGTTTTTCTTCACCCCCTTCATTTTCATCGGCTTGGCCCTCTGTTATATTGTTCAATCACAAAGCCACATGGCAGTCCCTGACTGAGGTCTGATCAGCCGCTTTCATGCTGTTCATACATAATGCGCCACAAATTGGGATTAGCAGAGGGTGGTTTTCTCTCTTGTCGAAATTCTCTGAGAGAAGCCAAGGCCGGTTTACCGAGCTTTACCGGCGCACTGCACACTCAAAAATGGCAAGTGCCGCCTTTGTTATCAAAGGCAGCACATCAGAGGAAATCTGCCGTGCTTGCACTGAATGTGCGGGGTTCTTGAATATATCTGCAGTTAGAGCTTTGTATATCCTCGACATTGCATGGTCACCATCAGAGACTTTTGTGATGCAGGGGATGAGGGAGGTCTGCTCCGTTGCGTTCTCCCCGGATGGCACGTGCATCGCTTCGGGATCTGCCAACGAGGCCATCCGGGTTTGGGACGCGGCGACGGGGCGACGGGGCAGCAGATCGGCGAGGCTCTGTTGGGGCACACAGATTGGGTCCGCTCTGTTGCATTCGCCCCGGACAGCTAATATTCACTACCAGCTGATTCAGTACTTCAATCACAGGTCAATGAGATCCTCAGCACAATCTTGTCATTCTCATCCTTCTAATCATTTCATGAAGTCTTGTTGGAGTTGATGCCATAACGAGCGACCTGGCATCATTCCCGAGGTTATGAGTCGCATCGAGCCACGGAATATTTATTAGGAGTCATTGAGAGTCAGTTGGAAAGTGCAGGGACATTGGAGAACATGTAGGAACTTTCTAGTTACTTTGATTCATTTATTATATAAGTAGCTCGATCTAAACAATACAATACTGGACTGCATTTTGAAAAGCATGACTTTGATCTAAACAATACAATACAATGGACCGCATTTTGAAGAGCATGACCTCGATCTAAACAATACAATACACTAGACTGTGGCTTGCGTTTGGGAAGGAGGCGCTCTGACTTCGTGGGATCTCTCCTCCTCATTGGTAATTAATTTTTCCATAAGCAATGGGCGCCCAGGCTGATTCTGGCATCCTCCTATACCATCTTAACAAGCCATCATTTGAATGCACCTCTATTGCATCAGGTCAGGCTTTTCAAAATGCCTGTCATTTGAACACACCTTGATTGCGTCTGGTCATGCTTTTCAAAATGCCTGCCATTTGAACGCACCTCTAATGTGTCATGTCATGCTTTTCAAAATGCCAGCCCTTTGAATGCACCTCTACTGTGCCAGGCCATGCTTTTCAAAATGGCAGCCATTTGAAATTGAATGCATCTCTATTGCATCAGGTCATGCTTTTCAAAATGCCTCTGTCGCCGTTGCAGGGCCATAGAAATTGGTGGCCAAGGCATTGAGCTGCGTCCATCGTGTGTGCAGGAACTCGATTTTGGAAGGCCTTGTAGTGATTTGGATGGGCCGAAAGATACTTTCTAATTCGCCAAATTGCGGCAATCGAGGCACCATCGCCGCGAGGTGTAATGATAAGGTTTTCCATGGCTTTCTCATCCAGGCCCATTTGACCCTCGAAATCGAGCATGGCTCGCCTCATCCTCTGCGTCTCGGTCTCCCTCTCTGCATTGGGCATAAGTGCCTGAACAACACTCTTGCGGCACCGAAGGCGGAGTTTGGTCATCCTTTCGGACGTGAGGGCCGCCTCGACTGCCTTACGAAGGGGAAGTTGTTTTATGGGAGAATGCCAGGTCACGCTCGGGAGAGCCAGGAGGTGGCTGGCTCTGGCGATGACTATATATAAGATCAATTATATGGCCCATTTTGACGGAATTTGCTCCAATATTTTGTCCGCCAAGGAAAGCGGTCACCATTGATTTATGGCGCTTGGTCCGGAGGTCTTTTGTGCCATGCGGTCGGTTGTAGAACAAGAGCTCCAGGAAATTGCCCAGACCATCAAGATCCTTTGTAATGTGGCCAAGAATGTCGTTCACCTTTTGCCATTTCGTTCTCGCTTTGGCGCGAAGTCGTGGCTGCGAAGACGTCGTAGCTGCGGGGGTAGCGACGGGGGCAGCGAATACGGAGCGGGAGGCGCCTGCTCGGGGCTTGGGGCGCTGGGGAGTGGCGTAGAAGTCCGTTGGGTTGAGGTGGTTGAATGGAAACTCCATCCGGCCGTGGTAGGGAGCTTTCGACGCGCTCAGAGGCCGTAAAACGCGAAAGAGACGCGATGACGCGTCCTAATTAAAGACTTGTTTGGTTGTATTAGTTTGATCGTTACATAACAACGGGACCTAACGGTAATCAAAGCGCGGTAACTAACAGACTTTATAATAACACTTGTAGCGCGCTTTGCGGCAGAGCCCACTAACTGATACACAAATTTAACCAACTGCATGACTGCCACTGCAACAATTGATTGAGGCAAAACAAAATTGAACTGAAAGTCAACAGACTCTCAATCAGCCAATCCACAATTGTGGCTTGAGCTAAATAATCTATATGTGTAACAGGGCCCACTATCTAGCTTACACCTGCAGATAGTGAAACAGGGCAAGCAAGGAGAGGACACTCAATCAGATGCTCAAGTTCAGATGGTATCTGATTCACAGCAACTAGCATACAACATGACCAAAGTGGTCAAATTGGCTGTTGGACCAAAGCAACTCAAAACAAAAACTCTGAGCACCGTCAAAAAGGTGGGTCTGAAAGACATTCCTGGTACTACAATGGCACCGAAATTATCAAGCTTATCAAAACGAAAAATGAAGATCAGGAGCAGATGAGAAGAGGGGAAAGAGGTAGCAACATATTTCTGTGGGTGGGCATGGCACTTCCTTTTGGAGTCCTTGGTATGAAGAATGCATGGGTAGAAAGAGGGGAGGCACTTTTTTCGAATAAAAGATTTGTTTGACCTCCAACAGCATGGCGACAGTAGTGGTGGTACGTGGATATGCAAATCACCCAGAAAAATCAACATGCTGGCAGTCTGTCAAGTTAACGGTCACACCTTTGCAGCTCTCTGCAGCCAAAATCGTTGCCAACAAGCGAGCTCAAACCCGGGCCAGCATTCAAACAGATGTGTCCCATTTGGCACAACAAAATCCGGCTTCACCCGTGGGGCAAGAAAAATACAGCATACAAGTCTGTGGGCATAACACAGACAGTTTGGTAGGGCGGAAATCGAAATACATGCAAGCAGCTTTCACTCGAAGAGGAAGTTGTATGAAACCCAGTAAAACTGTTTTTTTTGTGAAAATCACGTCGAAAAGCACCCCAAAACCCACTACTACAGATAGTGAGAATCATGCTAAGAACTTGTCTTGGGAAAGCAACTGATTATAGGTTCAACCACAATGGTAAAACTACATACTGATACTGGTCTCTTCCCGTTAGATTTTGTGTCTGAGCTGAGATGGAGTTTTCTGGTTGAAACCCGCTTAGCGAGCAAACCAAACCTGAACCGGTGTTCTGTCTGTTCTAGGAGTGCTCTTAACAACATGAGTAATATGATCAACTTGAAAGATACTGAGGAAAATTTAAAATGATGAAGGCCACTTGAAGCTTGAGGGCTTGAGATAGGATATATAGCAACATGATGGGAGTTTTGAAAAATAAAAGATTTTAAAAAGTACAACATGCGGGAATCGAACGCACATGGACCTGCGGCGTGATACCCGCATATTAAGAGGATCAACCTAGAGCTCGGTTTGGACAGGAGTTAAGACAATGGATATAGATTCTAGCGTATGTTCTGGCAGGCGAACCTCGAAAGACTAGGAGGCACGACGCAGAGGATCGGTCGGGATGTTACTTGAGACTATGGATGCAGAGAAATATGCGGATGAACAGGTGGATGGACAGGTGTACATGAGGAATGGACGGAGCTGTGAAGGCTAGAATAGATTAAAACGCTAGATTGGAATGGAATGCCGCGAGGGCTAGATTAGATTGGATTGGAATGTCGCAAGGGCTGGAGTATAGATAGAATGCCGCAAGGACTGGAGCAGATTAAATTACATAAGGCACTGGTTCAATGAAGGGTGCTAGAGGCAAAGAAAAATATTTTAATTCAATTCCTGTACCTACAAGGACTTTTCAACTACAACATCGGCCGGATAGTCTACACAGCAGTACTACCTAGG